>JAPXFY010000031.1:24848353-24865853 GCA_030674185.1 Monoplex corrugatus | reverse complement strand
TGCTGTCATACTTGCATCATTGTGAGTGTTATATCATGTCAGTTTATTGAGAACACTTTGTTTGACAAAGCACAGTGGTGCTTGTTGAAGGTTGGCTGCTGTCATGGAAAATTTGCGTTATTTTATTATCAGTATGACAGAATGAATAACTTCTTTTTTGCATTTATAATTGACAAAGCTTAACTGGTTTTGGGATTTGATTCTTTCTCTCTAAAATAAAAAAATAAATAATAAATGAATAAAAGCTGTGTCATTGTGATGTGTGTGTGTGTGTTGTCTTTTAGGGGGAAAGAGGTGTGGGAAATTTGTCACGATAATACATCCCTTCCTCATTTTTAGTTAATTGGGGTAGGTGATTGGGGGGGGGGGGGGGGGAGGGAGGGGGGAAGCAGAGGAATCAAATGAAATTTATTTGAGATTCAAAATATTGTAAGACTGTATTGTGTGGGGGTTTTTAAATATTTTTTTTAGTTTTTTAGTTATTTATTTTTTTATAAAAAAGATTGGGCTTAAATATGGGATACTCGAAAAGATATTCAGCTTGATAAAATACATATTCATTTTTTCCAAATTGCAGCATAGAAAGGGGGTTTGGTTTGGTTACAACATTTCCATTTCACTCATCCGAATGGCTTTCTGAGCATTGTTCGTTATGTACCAAAATTACCACATCCCGTTTGTTATGTACCAAACTACCATTACATGTGCCTGGTCTGTGGGAATAACAGTTGCCTAGCACATGTATGAACTTGCTGACGTTTCATATCAGTGACTGGTATCAGTGTTTAGATAGGGGATACCATGCAGATCACATTTGCCACGTGTATCATTGTGTTCTGCCATTTCAGTTTTATTGAATAAACTTTGTTTCGCAAAGCACAGGCACGAACACAAACATATCAAAACAGGACAGACAGACAGATGCACACACACACACTCACACACTCATATGCATAGGCTCATGCACACACACACACACACACACATACACACACACACACACACACACACACACACACACACACACACACACACACACACACACACATGGACAGGCTCACGCTTACAGACACGCTCAGACACTCATGCAAACACACAGACACACACAGACACAAACACACACAGACACAGACACAAACACACACAGACACACACAGACACACAGACACACAGACGCGCAGACACACACACACACCATACACACACACCATACACACACACACACACACACACACACACACACACACACACACACACACACATACACACACATGGACAGGCTCACGCTTACAGACACACTCAGACACTCATGCAAACACACAGACACACACAGACACAAACACACACAGACACACAGACACACACACACACCATACACACACACACACACACACACACACACACACACACACACACACACACCACACACATACACACACATGGACAGCTCACGCTTACGACACATCAGACACTCTGCAAACACACAGACACACACAGAACAAACACACAAGACATACAGACACACAGACCACAGACACACACACACACCTACACACACCACACATACACACACACACACACACACAACACACACACACACACACACATACACACACTGGACGGCTCACGCTACAGACACATCAACACTATGCAACACACACACACACGACACAACACACAGACACACAGACACACAGACGCACAGACACACACACACACACACCACACACACTCTCCACACACACACACACACACACACACACACACACACACACACACACACACACACACACACACACACACAACACAGATTTGCAACACTAAGACAGCTAAACGTATTGCAAACACAGCTCAAAATATCAACTATACAACGCAGCAGCAACAACAACAAGCTCTCTTTGGTTCACATGTCTAAAAAATGCGGAGTGCATGAAGACAGAGAAGGTGGGTGATATACTTGCAGCGACAAAGGATAGATTATATGGAGGGCATGATCGCCAATCCCATGTGACATGGCACAGATGATGATGTAGTTATCACAATTATTAAGTATGAGTCAAGCAAAGATTCCAGTCTTCATATGAAACATGAGATTTTGACTGTCATACTTATTAATTTTTTTAAACATTTTCATCATGACCTCTGTTGCGTCATTTGCTTTTGGTGTATTGATATTGATGTGAAGAGAGTTATTTCGTGTTATATAGAAGTTAGAACCAGTACTTTTGTACGGATGTGAAGTGTGGACAGTCAACGTGCAAAGTCAGAACAAGTTCGAGGCAGCTGAAATGTGGTTTCTAAGAAGAATTATGAGTTCCATGGACAGAAAAAACAAAAACAAGAAGGACACCCCCCCCCCCCCCCCCTAAAAAAAAAAGAAGAAGAAAATTCCACCAATGAAGAAGATTAGGGAAAGACAAGCAACATTTGTTGGACATTTTATAAGGCAAGAGAAATTTGAGCACCTAGTCACAACAGGAAAGCTGGAGGGAAAAAGAACACCAGGTAGACCCAGGGAGAAAATGTTGGATTGACTTGTGGAGTGCATGAAGACAGAGAGGGTGGGTGATATACTTGCAGCGACAAAGGGTAGATTTGTATGGAGGGCCATAATCGCCAATCCTATGTGGCATGGCACATGATGATGATGTAGTTATCATAATTATTAAGTATGAGTCAAGTAAAGATTCCAGTCTTCATACGAAACATGAGATTTTGACTGTCATACTTATTAATTTTTTTAAAACATTTTCATCATGTCTTCTGTTGCGTCATTTGCTTTTGGTATATTGATATTGATGTGAAGAGAGTTATTTCGTGTTATATAGAAGTTAGAACCAATACTTTTGTGCGGATGTAAAACGTGGACAATCAACGTGCAAAGTCAGAACAAGTTCGAGGCAGCTGAAATGTGGTTTCTAAGAAGAATGATAAGAGTTCCATGGACAGTAAAAAAAAAAAAAAAAAATCCACTAGTGAAGAAGATTAGGGAAAGACAAGCAACATTTGTTGGACATTTTTTGAGGCAAGAGAAATTTGAGCACCTAGTCACAACAGAAAAGCTGGAGGGAAAAAGAGCACCAGGTAGGCCCAGGGAGAAAATGTTGGACCGACTTGTGGAGTGTATGAAGACAGAGAGGGTGGGTGATATACTTGCAGCGACAAAGGGTAGATTCATATGGAGGGCCATGATCGCCAATCCCATGTGGCATGGCACATGATGATGATGTAGTTATCATAATTATTAAGTATGAGTCAAGTAAAGATTCCAGTCTTCATACAAAACATGAGAGTTTGACTGTCATACTTATTAATTTTTTTTAAACATTTCATAAATTAATGGGCTGTCTTTGCTTGGTCTATAAATATTTCCCAAGACAGTATCATTGTCGATAGTGTTGACATAAATGAACACTGTGATATTGAAATTGCCATCTTCATCCTCTTCAACCATTTTGCTCCTTTTGAGTTTGGTGTCTTGTATGGTGTCTAACCATTTCCTTAGGAGTTTCATTCTCATTTTTCAGTATTTTCACATCTTAATTCAGTTGGCTTATTTATGATACTGCCTCAGATAATCTCCTTTCCATCTGTTTTAGCATTTGCTCCTGGTCACAGGTGAAACAGGTGGGTTGCTTGAGTTTGTCAGTCAGTGTTTCAGTCAACATTTTGACATCCTTTTCAAAGTCTTCACAACATCTTTAATTCAGAGAATGTCATGTCAGTCAGTATTTCAGTCAACATTTTGACATCCTTTTCAAAGTCTTCACAACATCTTTAATTCAGAGAATGTCATGTCAGTCAGTGTTTCAGTCAACATTTTGACATCCTTTTCAAAGTCTTCACAACATCTTTAATTCAGAGAATGTCATGTCAGTCAGTGTTTCAGTCAACATTTTGACATCCTTTTCAAAGTCTTCACAACATCTTTAATTCAGAGAATGTCATGTCAGTCAGTGTTTCAGTCAACATTTTGACATCCTTTTCAAAGTCTTCACAACATCTTTAATTCAGAGAATGTCATGTCAGTCAGTGTTTCAGTCAACATTTTCCCCCCATGGGGATGCTGGGGGCTCTTTCAGTATAAATAGTATCCCCACCTTATGGAAGTTCTGTACTAGAAATTTCCTCTTTTCTGTCGCTGTCTTTGTTTCTACCTTGTTCCTTTGCTTTCTGTCATTTCTTCCTATCATTTTCTGCCTTAATGGTCCATTTATCTGTATGTGTTTGATAAAGTCTTATGTACTTTTTCTTAGGATTGATAATTGGGTACATGTATTAAGTGCATTTTTGGCTCTAGGGAAGTGAGATATGCGGAAGCAATTTTAGATAGTTTATGCCTGTTTTTTATATATGTTTTGGTGTCCTTATGTATGCTTAAATGTGTATTCAGGTGTGTTTTTAAATCCCCTGTGCGATAATTTGGACGGAGTGGTCAACGCCAGGGGCGTGTCCTTAGATTACGTGCGGGAATGCATTGATATGTGTACTTAATTTTCTTTTCTTTTTTTTTCTCCTGTTGAAGTTTTGTATGTTTTGAAGCGGTTATAGCCCTGATATGGCTCTACACAGTCGGCTGGGCTTTAAACAAGAACAACAACCAAAAAAGTCAACAGTTTAACATCCATGTTCAAAATCTTCACATCATCTTTAGTTCAGAGTCTTCAGCCATCAAATGATAATGTCCATAAGCTGACTCAACATGGCCAGAGTTTCCTGAAGACATGTGACTGTATTATCTTCTTTGTCAGCTACCAGTTAACCCTACTTTATTTGAATTATTGACTGTTGTTGTTTTATCGGGCCACTTTTTAGAGGCTGGTCATTCTGAAGAACACCATGAGTGAGGTCTCTCGTTCACTGTAGAGCACATAACCAGAAAGCATGCAAAATTGTCTGAATTTTACAGTACAGTATTTAACCCTTTGACTCCCGCACCCTGTCCACCAGCATCCTGCATTGTCAACCATGCTAGCAAAGCAAAAACTTAACCCTTTGATTCTCTCACCCTATTCTGCTTCAGTCTTGGGTTCTGTTTTTATTGTTAATCTATCTGTTTTCAGAGCTTTTCTTCAAATCTGTTTTATTTCTACTTCAGTCTTGGCATATTGTTTTCATCATTAATCTTATCTTTTCAGGAACTTTTCGTCAAATCTGTTTTATTTTCTACTTCAATCTTGGCATATTGTTTTTATCGTTAACGTATCTGTTCAGAATGATGTGTAACAATTTACTCTTTATCATCTGTGTTTTTTTTTTCTATTAACAGAATTTGTCGCAAATTTATATTGAAGCTAGACGAATGACACAACAGTGTTATTTAACTCTGTATGAGCCCATTAGCTCAGTTGGTTAGAGCGCTGTGCTGATAACGCAGAGGTTGTGGGTTCGACTCCCATGTGGGCCATTTTTTTCCCACGGGCTGGTTGGTTCTTTTGATAGAGCTGTGGACTCAAGATCTGATATCTTGAGTTTAACCCCAGCCTGCCACATTAAAAACTGGCCTGTTCGATGCCCATCTGAATGTTTCCATCATTCTGGTGGTGTCAGCTTTGTGTTTCCAAAGTCCTTCCCCCCTCCTCCCCAATTTCAAGACCTTGCCAGCGCATAGGTTTTGTGTAGGCTTAGGGAGTCTGCCAGATAGTTCTTGGTATATTTTGGTGGATGGAGCACATATGAAATTGTCCGGGTGCGATGAATCCTTCTTGAAAAAAAAACTCCAAGCGCCAAATGCTTGGTAGTCCCATGGCATAGTGAGAGGATCACATTTTAACCCTTTCACTCTTGCACCCTGTCCACCAGCATCCTTCATTACCATCCATGTTAACAAAGCAAAAACTTTACCGTTTTGACTTCCTCACTCTATCCACCATCTTCCTGCAGGAAGCTGATGAATAGGGTGAGGGAGTCAAAAGGGTTGTTTTTTACAGATGGTGGGAAGGGTGTGGGAGTCAAAGGGTTACAATGCATCAGAGCTGACCTCCAGTCTGTCTGCCTGTGTCTATGATGAGCGAATGAGCGGATGAGCGTATAGTTTACAGTCTTTGTTATTTTAGATCTGCCGTTACATGATATTTGCAATGTAATCCATATAATGTCATTTGAGTGCTGTAACGCCATATTGAGGAAACTGAATCAGAAACTAATTATGTTGCCGCAGTAGATTGTGAACAGATGCAAATAGAACAAATGGAATAAATGGATGTATGCAGAACACAACAATAAGATAATCAAGAAAAAGAAAGGGGGGAAAATAATGAAAATAAATAAAATTGATTAAATCAAAAATAAGATGAAAATAGGACACAGCAGAAATAAAATGTGATAAATATATATAGTGTGACATAAGACAAGACATTAACTCTTTGACTTCCACACCCTGTCCACCAGCATCCTGCATTGTCAACCATGCTAGCAAAACAAAAACTTAACCTTTAGTTCTCTTACCCTAGCGACCAGCTTCATGCAAG
This sequence comes from Monoplex corrugatus, assembly GCA_030674185.1. Taxonomy (NCBI): domain Eukaryota; kingdom Metazoa; phylum Mollusca; class Gastropoda; order Littorinimorpha; family Ranellidae; genus Monoplex; species Monoplex corrugatus. The sequence goes on along the minus strand of JAPXFY010000031.1, from coordinate 24,859,383 downwards.
AAGCTGGTGGATAGGGTGAGGGAATCAAAGGGTTAAGTTTTAGCAGTTGGTTGATAGGATGCAGGAGTCGAAGGGTTAAGTGAAATGGAATAACCTAAAATGAAATTGAATGTAATTGAATATAATGATAAAGTAGGCCTACATAAAATAAACATATTTTATTGAAAATACAGACATGAAGTGAAATGACATTTCGAAAAAAGCTATTCTGTGACAAAACAGATAAGAATGAAATTAATTGAAAGAAATAAGGATACCACAACACAGAAACGTCCGGCCAAGATCATAAAAATCTGACTCATAAATTGATGAAGGCATGCAGTCCGTAGAATGACACAGTCCTTGATTAATATCATATCCTTTATTAACCTAATCTGTTATATTCTCATTATAAGTAATATAACTTGTGTTTTTTTGTTTTGTTTTTTCCTGACATGGATTTAAAGAAAGTTATTTTGGCAAACATTCTTTCTGTCTGTCTCAGTGCGTATCTCTGATTATCTGTCGCTGTTTGCTGGCACTGTTGATAGAACCATGGACTCGGGATCTACTATCTTGAGAGCAGTCTCAGCCTACAAAATGAAAATTGTACTGTTTGCTGCCTCTTATTAGTGTTTAACTCTATTGTGACTGCACTTGCCACAGCTGAGCTCTCCTGGCCTAGGGCTGCCACAGTGAAATCACTGAGAACCGGGTGCAAGTGAACTTATCCATTGATTTTAGACAAAGAAACCGGCAAAACATACCTGAACTTCAATGGAAGTTTCTTCCACAAGGGAAGCAACTGCCAACTACTAAATCATTAGCATAACAAAAATAGAGGGAGTTATGTACTCTAGACCGTCTGTTACTATGATCGAAGTAGCCCGTCCTCAGTGAGAGCTCAGCTGTTACTTCGATCGAAGTAGCCCATCATCAAAGAGTTAATATGAACTATCATTCGGGCCCCTTTCCCGTTCCTCCACCGTTTGCTTGTCAGTTCATAGGGTTTGCATAGGCTGTAGGAGTTTGCCAGATAATGACCATAAATTTGGGTGGAAAGCATCTGGAATCGTCTTGAGTGCCATGAATCCCTCTTGAACAAACTCCAAACTGTCTTTGCCTTAACAAGTGTGACTGCCCGCGTTCAAGCAAACAGGAACCAGAAAAAGCAGGAAAAAAGAATAAGAATGCGTATTTAATACAACCAGACAAGACAGGCGCAAATTTTCGGCCAACTGGTCTTTGTCAAGCGTAAGATCACAAACAAACAAACACCAGATACAAAAATCAGAGAGAGAAAAGACTGAAATTTCCCTGCTGCTCCCTGTCCAGTGTGAGAAAAGTGTGGTCAACAACACGGGTGCAGTTCCCTCTGCCTCTTTTATATCTACTACTTTGACATCCACAATTCCTTTTCTCACACTGAACACAGCAGGGAAGTCTCAGTCTTTTTCTCATGATTTTTGTATCTGGTGTTTATTTGTGATCTTACGCTTGACAAAGGCCAGTTGGCTGAAAATTTGCGCTTGTCTTGTCTTGTTTATTAAATACGCGTTCTTATTCTTTTTTCGTGTTTTCTCCGGTTCCTGTCTTTGCCTTGTTCTTCTCGCTGGAGCAAAGCTCTGTGCATGCAGCTTCAGGTCTACCCAGCTGTCAGCGAGTACTTTTTTTTTTGTAAGTTAGGGAAGATAAAGCGGTGAGGGAGATGAGGTGAGACTGGTATCGGTTTCTTAATGGTAGCTAGCTTTAAGAAAAGTTGTTGTCTTTAACATCTTATTCCCTAACAGTCTCAGGGTTAGAGGACAATTATTACCTTTTACCCTGTTTTTATCTTTCCTTTTCATCTATTCTTTCTGTCTTGTTTTTTTTTTTTTCTATTTCAATCTCTTCTTCTTCGTCTTCGCCACTCTGTCTCTGTCTGTCTGTCTGTCTGTCTCTCTTTTAGAAAGGATATAGTTTCATATTGACTAGAGATGTGTGTGTGTGTGTGTGTGTGTGTGTGTGTGTGTGTGTGTGTGTGTGTGTGTGTGTGTGTGTGTGTGTGTCTCAAAAATGTTTTAGTAAGATTTCCTCAACAGCTTTTTTTTGTACTAACCACTATCACAGCTGAAGGGACATAACACATAAACAAAACTACCGGTGACATCACCCTGTCACACAAAATCCAGATTTGTACTTCTGAAGGACAATGTGGTACAAAGAAAAGCTAATGAAATAAAACTGGATGTGAACTGAGGACAGTAGTAGATTTGTCATATGAATTGAAATTATTATCATTGTTTTTTTGTTTTGTTTTGTTACTACATTGTTTGTTGATGTCTATCCACTGTTAAAAATGAATAAAAAAAGGTGAAAAAAAAAAGTAGATTTGTCACAATAGCAAAAGATGATGTGAGTGTTTTCAGAAGTTCCTGAAAATATGTTGTTCACAATCTCCAAAAGATGCTGATTAAAGGCTTTTTTTTAAATTTTTTAATCTCCATGTGACTTTGACTTTGGTATCATGGCTTCCAGATTTATGCATTCAATGACATTTCATCTGTCTACAGTTTTATTCGTTTTCATTGTTTTTGTCAATTTTTTTTTTTTTTTTTTGGTGGGTGGGGGTAGGGAGTCTATTCCAACATCTACACAGCCTGCTTGTCATTGATCCTACACTGCTCATTCTACCTCCATAACACGCCACCAAAACAAACACGCACGCACGCACGCATGCACGCACCCACAGCACGCACACGCACACACACACACACACGAAATCATAAAGACAGTTTAACATATTAAGTAACATTAACAAATTTATCGGACAAGAGAAAAGCAATCGGAACATTAGAACGATCAGGCTTTAACAGATTGCTCAGGGCTGTATGTGTGTATGTAAGCGCACGCTGCGCTCGTGTGCATGTGAGTGTGTGTGTGTGTGTGTGTGTGTGTGTGTGTGTGTGTGTGTGTGTGTGTGTGTGTGTGTGTGTGTGTGTGTGTGTGTGTGTGTGTACGCACGCACATGCAATGAGCGTGTCCTGTGCTGGGTTATGACAAACCATCTGTGATTATCTGGTGGGGCAGAGGGGCAGAAGAGGATATTCTTACCGAATAAAAGCATTGTAACACTAACACTAGTAACGGTCAAGGAGTAATGATAAAACTAACAACCAAACAAACAGAAGTAGGTGGGATTACAGGCATAAAACAATCGGTCTTAATCAAAGAAAACGACCTACGGAACTGTGCAGTAAATGCCTAGCAAAATTGGAAATACAAAGTGAAATCAGTGTGTTTCTGTTTTAATTTTGAAAATGATGCAGGGAAATAAGGTTGCATTCGCTGACAACACAGAAGGTGTTTAACTGTGATAGACTCACTACAGATACATTTGATGGTTTTATTGAACTTAGTCTGAAGTGAGTTCAGATATAATCTGTAAGGTAAAGTTATTTCTAGTCTTGTGAAACCCTGGTAATTTACGATGAAGGGGTGATAGTGACATTGCGCTTTTACTTTGTTCTCTAAGATAGCATTCATTTCATGTTCAGAGGTCATAAATCAAGTTTATTACTACCAGCCCTATTCATTGCTGCACTTTTAGCGATTCTGTTGACTCAATCATTTTTTTTTTCCTCATCTAAAAGCACATATGTGAATAGACGTTAAAAGAAATAAGAATGAACACACACACACACGCATGCACGCTACATACGCACGCACGCACACATGCACACCAGTGGATCATTTCATTGGGAGTTCAGCAGTGCCTGTTCTGATCCAAGCTCCTATCAACTCTACCTGCTATGCCCCCTACTTAACATAGTAATTGCTGAAATGAAATGAGAGACCCCCTGGTTTACTCCCGTCGGGATGCCGGGGACTCTTTTATTATGAATAGTATCCCCATCTGGAAATATTCTGTGATCAAAATTTTCTGTGTATATTCTTTTTCTCTCTTTGTTTCTGCCTGGCTCCTTTGCATTCTGTTATCTTTTCCTATCGTTTTCTTCCTTGCTGGTCTATTCACCTGTATGTTGCCTACAAAGCCTTACATACTTTCTGTTAGGAGGGACAATTGGGTAGGCCTCTACATGTATTGGCTGCATTTTTTGGCTGTAAGGAAATGTGATTTGAAGAATTAGTTGTAGATAATTTAGGCCTGTTTTGATATGTTTCAATGCGTTTAGTTATATCCATCACATTTGAATTCAGATTTATTTTAACTTCCTGATGATAAATTGATTGGAATGGTGAGGACAATGGGCATATCCGTAGATTATGTGTGTGAATGCATTGATAAGTGTACTTAATTTCCTTTTCCAGGTGTTTTTCTTTTTTTAGTTCAGTGAGGTGTTGTGTATGTGTTAGATGTGTTATAACCTTGATGTGGCTGTGTGAAGTCATCTGGGCTTTAAACAGTAATAATAAAATAATGAGAATCCCTGGTAAAGGAGACAACCACCAAGTCCCCAGTGACAGCCCCCATGCATCATTTGACACCAAAGACCTCAACTTGAATTCATCTCATACATGGAAACGATAAATGAAATCAAATGTTTGCCCTACGTGTGGGCGAGCCTTCCTGGCCCGGATTGGCTTCACCAGCCACCTCTGGACCCACAGTCGCCATTCCCCAGTCAAAATTGAAGTTGTGGTCTTCTTCGACAACGAAGGACAACAAAAACAAGATGAAACCAAACCCAAGGTCACATGAAGGACCACAGAATCTCATGATGCTATGATGATTAGTTTATTTTGTGCTTAAAGGGATGATGTTCATGATACCATGGGAGTCCCATCTAGGATTGAGACTGCATGACAGTGCTGTACTTTATGCTTACGATCATAAATATCTTAACGTCAACCAGGCCTGAGAGATACAGACACCCTGCAGTGTTGGACAGTAGATTTGAGCAACACATTCAGTGACGCATCTATAAACTAAAGTGGATGAGACTTAACTGTGTGGTCCCAAAAAGCCCTCAGTATTTATTTATTTGCAGTTTTTGAAGTGAAGTTTTTGTGATTTATATTGTGCAGGAGGGAAGATATGGCAAACAGCACAGAGGTCACAGGAGAAAAGACAAAAGTCATGGTCAGCAGGAAACGAACTCATGACGGTCGCAGCGTGGATGATAGAAACAACAGCGCATTCCCTGAAGTGGTTAGTACAGATGTGAAATATTAACTTCTTTGGTCTTTTTTATCTTTTTTTGTTTTGTTTGTATTTATTTAAGTATTAACCCATTGCCTCCCGCACCCTATCCTCCGACTACAAAAACGTAACCCTTTGACTTCCTCACCCTATCCACCAGTTTCCTGCAGGAAGCTGGTGGATAGGGTGAGGGAGTCAAAGGGTTAACTTTTTGCTTTGCCACGTGGTTGACAATGCAGGATGCTGGTGGACAGGGTGCAGGAGTCAAAGGGTTACTTGAACACATTTTTTGTGCTACCCCATTTTCTGTCTTCTACAACACCTCTGATTTCCTGCCCCCATACCGCTTGTTTTGGCTCTTTCCAAACAGACCTTCAAACCCGCCAGAATTGAGGTCTTTAAGAGAACAGGGCATGAATGAAGGGCCACAGATTCTGCAACAGATAATTTTACAATGCTAAGATGATACATGAGAGTATAAATGCAACAATGATGCAGTGGAGTTTGTTTCAAATTGAGCTAGTGGAGTTTGTTTCACATTGAGACCGTGTGACAGGGCTGAAGTCCTATGCTTTCTTTCATAATACAGTCTGGCATGAGAAATACAGACCTACATAAGATATTGGCCAGGAAATTCCAGCAGCACCCTCACTGACTCATATTTGAAGTGGCAAAGACTCAGCAGTGTGGTCCCAGTCTTGCCAAAGAGCCCATACATGCTCAGCTCTAGGTAGGAACCAGCTAAGGCCAAAAAGTCTGTAGAGTTGCAAAAATTAGGCTTGGCGTCTGAGATTTTTTAACAATTTCTACCAGTCTTCACAAACATACAGTGACCAAAACTCACTAAAGGGACATAACTCTGTTCCTGATTGCTACAAAACATTATAGGGAATATAACTCTTAGATCACAGGAAATCATACAAGTCCTACAATAATATGAACCCGTGGGGTTACGAACCTCCGACCTTCTGGTCATCGTTCTGTTGCCCTAACCATGTTCCCACAGTGACTTGTTTTGTATTTATTTTTCGTTGATTTTATTTGTCTATCTCACGTCCTCAGATCAGAGACTGTTGTTAAATTTAACTTCTACAGAAAGAGAGTCTGTTGTAATTAACCTTTTGACTCCCACACTGTACCCATCAACTGCAAAAACTTGACCCTTTGACTACATCACCCTATCCACCAGTTAAAGGGTTAAGTTTCTGCTTTGCTATCATGGTTGACAATACAGGGTGCTGGTGGACAGGATGCAGGAGTCAAACTCAAAGGGTTAATCTTTGTGATTGTGATATGACATCTGAATCAAAGAGACTGCTGACGTTAAAGTAGATAGACATTGGTTGCATGTATGAAAAAGAATTAAGGTTTTCATTCTCATTTACTGTTCTTGTGTTTTTGATTTTTGTGAGATGAATTTTGTGTGTGTGTGCGTGGGTGTGTGCATGCATGCATGCATATGTGTGTAGATGTGTGTGTGAGTTAACTATTCATTCTTATTTTCATTTGATTTTGGTTATTGTGAGGTTGTGTGTGTGTGTGTGTGTGTGTGTGTGTGTGTGTGTGTGTGTGTGTGTGTGTGTGTGTGTGTGTGTGTGTGTGTGTGTGTGTGTTAGTGTGTGTGTGTGTGTGTGTGTGTGTGTGTGTGTGTGTTAGTGTGTGTGTGTATGTGTGTGTGTGTGTGTGCAGGCATGCGTGCTTGCGTGTGTAAAAGACCTTGACTTGAATTATCTGAGTTATGGAAGTGAAAAGAGAGCGAAAAATTTAGGTCACTATGAACGCACTACTAGGACTCGCGTAGGTAGGAGCAAAGTACAGTAATCTAGTATGTTATTAAAGTTTTATCTTTTGTCCTTATGTTTATTACTATTGGACTTTCAGAAATGTCGCATTCTCTGTGTGTCACTGTGTGTGTGGAGTGTGAGTGTTTGTGTGTGTGTGTGTGTGTGTGTGTGTGTGTGTGTGTGTGTGTGTGTGTGTGTGTGTGTGTGTGTGTATGCATGTGCATATGTGAGTGTTTGTGTGTGTGTATGTGTGTGTGTGTATGTGCATGTGTGTTTGTGTGTGTGTGTGTGTGTATGTGTGTGTGTGTTTGTGTGTGTGTGTGTGTGTTCAATATCAGTACAACACAAAAGTTACCTTGACAGTAAGATGATTTATGATATGTGACTGTGGTCCCAGTTTACCCAATGAGCCCATCCATAGCACACTTGACTGTGTAGGAGCCGGTTGGGGGGGGGGGGGGTGCGGGGGCCGGGGGGGCAAAAAATCCTACGCTGATTTTGACAGGATTAGATTTGAACCCACAACCTTCCAGTTGTTGGTCTGTAGTGTAGCTGGTAACCCCTACATTACAGTGACTGATGTATTATGCTGTCTTATATAATATTATTGTTCATCACAACAAGAAGATCAGTTTATGTATGGCTTGTCACAACAACAACAACAACAACATCAACAAAATGCTTGGATTATGATTCAACACATGCGCGTTCTGTACAGCGTGGGATCAAGGGACTGATCACACAAGTTGTTAACCCTTTGACTCCACACCCTGTCCACCAGCATCCTGCATTGTCAACCATGCTAGCAAAGCAGGAACTTGACCGTTTGACTCCTTCACCCTATCCACCAGCTTCCAGCAGGAAGCTAGTGGATAGAGTGGAAAGGATGGATAGGGAGAGGGTGTCAGAGAGTTAATTTTTATTTGCAGTTGTTGGATAGGGTGTAGGAGTTAAAGGGTTAAATGAATGTGTGACCAGGTTTGTGCTCCAGAGATTTTTGTGTGTGTGTGTGTTGAAATGTTGTCTCTCTCTCCCTCTCTCTCTTTTAAATGCATGTTCTAAAGCAAAACAAAGGCGAACAACAACAAACAAACAAACAGAAATCCCAGCTCCAAACTTCTCATGAAGGAGTCAGGGTGTTTTGTCTAATAAATTCCACCTCCATGAATTTTATCTTCCCAATCTGGCCATGTGTTTGTGGTTATTGGCCTGTTATAGGCTATAAACCAGTGGATTGAAGTCCCCCCCCCCCTCCCTCATAATATGAGTCATAGATATCTTGTGTAATGTATGTAACAGATGGTTGCCAGGTCAATAAATCCTCTAGTTTTGTTATGATTTTTTTTCAATTTTTTTTATTTTATCTTATTTTGTATCTTATTTTGTCATTTGGTATTTTATGTTATTTTGTTTTATTTTATTTTATTTCATTTTATTTTATTTTATTTCATTTTATTTTATTTTATTTTATTTTATTTTATTTTGTTTTGTTTTGTTGTAATTGATTAATAAATTAATTGATTAATTAATTAATTAATTAATTAAAAGAGAAAGATAGAGAGAGAGAGAAAGAGAGTGAGAGAGAGAGGAGAAGGAAAATGTGAAGAGAAATAGAGGTTAAATTTTGCAGTGTGTTTTCAGATGATTTTCAGTATGTGTATGTGTGTTTGTGTGATTGCATGTGTGTGTATTTGATTTTAATATCTATTCATTGTAACTTGTAGTGTGTGTGTGTGTGAGTGAGTGAGTGAGTGTGTGTGTGTGTGTGTGTGTGTGTGTGTGTGTGTGTGTGTGTGTGTGTGTGTGTGTGTGTGTGTGTGTGTGGTGTGCACGCACATTTTATTGATTGGTTACATCATTTTTGTTGTTGTGCTCTTCATTTCACAATTAATTTTCACGTTTACATTCCAGCGTGATTCTCTCGAGTGTGTGTTTCTCTGTTTAAAGGTAATGTGTATGTTTGAGTGTTGTGTTTGAGTGCCTTTGATCTTCCCACCTTGCCTTTGATAACATGCCACGAGTTTTTCAAATGAAAGATGCTCCCAGGATTCACCGAAAGGGGGAGAGAATGATGAATCCATCGGCACTGACTCCATCACGACTGGAAACGCACAACGGACCATGATTAAAGACCAGTTGGAATTTCCGTGTGCGTGTGGAAGGAGATTCACCACCAAACGCGGCATGAAGATCCACAGGACAAAAATGGGCTGTTTGAAGACACATACGAACCAGCAGCAGCGCACTGCGATAGCAGGTGAGACGTTGGATGACCAAGGCCAGGAATTAAACCATAGTGCCAAGGACATCCACGCTGACGTTCTGATGCGGATTTTGCACAAGCTCTTAACGCCAAACGTGGAAAACTCAATTTGCCGCCTGCCGGTGCAAAAGAACAATGGGAGAAATTAGATGAGGAACTTGTCCTTAAGCTGAATGCGCTAATAGGGAACAGTACGCTGGAACACAAACTTGACACATACGGAGACATCATATACTCTATCTGCAGGGACACTTATGGAGTGAAGCAGCCAAAGACAAAAACGCCTCCCCAGAAATCCAGAAGACAGCAACAGATGGAGAGCATCCGGAGGGAGAAAAGGAAGCTTAAAAAGCGAATGAAAACTGCCTCAGAATTCGAGAAGCAAGGGCTCCTGGAACTCTGGAAAGATCTGAAGGCCAAACACAATGCTCTCAGCAAAGTGGAATCAGCAAGGCGAAGAAAGAGCAAAAAGAAGAAGACTCAAGATCGTTTCTTCAAAGATCCCTTTGACTTTTCAAGAAAGCTGTTTGAACAACCCAAATCAGGGACTCTCACAGTGGGCAAGGAAACCCTAGAGCAGCATCTCAGGGAAACATATTCCGATTCTCAGCGCGAGGCACCACTTGAAATCCAGAATCTGGTTTGGCCTGCAGCGCCAGAAGGAAAATTCAATAACAAACCACCAACACTGGATGAAGTGAAGAACGTAGTAAAGAAAGCCAGAGCCAAGTCAGCACCTGGACCAAACGGAATACCATACCTGCTCTACAAGAAATGCCCAAAAGTGCTCGAGTGGCTCCACAAGATGATTCGATCAGCATGGAGGAACCAGAAGATCAGCGACCAATGGATGAGAGCTGAAGGAGTGTACATTCCGAAGGAGCAGAACTCCAGCAGCATCAATCAGTTCAGGCCAATATCACTTCTGAACGTCGAGGGGAAAATCTTCTTCTCTGTTATGGCAGCAAGATTGACAAAATACCTGACTGAAAACAAGTATCTGGATATGTCAGTCCAAAAGGGAGGCATACCAGGAATGCCTGGATGCTTGGAACATGCCACGTTGATTTGGGATGCCATCCAAAAAGCAAGAACAGAGAAGAGAGACATTGACGTAGTTTGGCTTGATCTGGCGAATGCATATGGATCAGTTCCACACGATATGATCCAGCTGGCTCTTGAAATGTATCACATCCCAGAAAACATCCGAACAATGCTGAGGAAGTATTTCCAAGGGTTCTCAATGCGGTTCTCTACCAAAGAATACACCACGGACTGGATAGACCTAGAGGTGGGCATTGCAATGGGCTGTGCAATCTCTCCCATACTGTTCGTGTTGGCAATGGAAGTCATCTTGAAAGCTGCAATGAAGAGTTCAGGTCCAGTGAATCTGGGAGATGGATACCAGATGCCTCCTCTGAAAGCTTTCATGGATGACACAACAGTCTTGTCCACGGATGAGGAAGAGACACACCAAATCTTAAAGCAGCTGGATGAGCTGGGTGGCCTCTTCAAGAATGAGGTTCAAACCTAAGAAATCCCGAAGTCTCTCACTGCGAAAAGGAAAAGTGGCAGATTCAGTCAAATTCATGGTAGCCAACCAAGCCATCCCCACTGTCACAGAAGAGCCAGTAAAAAGTCTCGGAAGATGGTATGATGACTCCCTGAAAGACACACAAAGGGGATGTGAAACCAAGCAAACAGCAGAAGAAGGCCTGAAGAAAATAGATAACTGCGGACTGCCAGGCAAATACAAAGTCTGGTGTCTACAGTTCTTGCTGATACCAAAGCTGCTGTGGCCACTGCTAATCTATGATATTTGCACCAGCACAGTCGAAGCAATGGAAGCCAAAATCAACAA
>JAPXFY010000031.1:24840853-24843353 GCA_030674185.1 Monoplex corrugatus | reverse complement strand
ATTATTAGTAGATATGCACGTTTGTGCACATGTGTGTATGTATGTGAAAATTCATATATATATATACATGCACGTATACACAGACCTGTACACACATGCATACACACACACACACATGCATACGATACATACAAACACGTGCACACATACGCATACCCACACCCTCAAACACACACACGCACGCACGCACGCACGCACGCACGCAAGCACGCGCGCACACGCGCACACACACACACCACACACACACACACACACACACACACACACACACACACACACACACACACACACACACAACACACACACACACACACATATGCATACACAAAATACATATGGAAAGCATGTGCACAAACACACATGCAAACATGCAGAGGCAAGCACTTATGTGTGCATGTTGTGCGCGCATGCACACTCAAACACACACAAACACGCACACGCACGCGCACGTGCACGCACACAGGCATGCGCACATTCTGCGCGCATGCACACTCAAACACACACACACAAACACGCACACGCACGCGCACGCACGCAGGCATGCGCACATACACACACCACACACACACACACACACACACACACACACACACACACACACACACACACACACACACACACACACACAACACACCACAACTTATGCATGCATGTACGCATGCACACAGACCCACATACTGACAACATGCACACTAACTCATCATGATCTGTAGTTTGAAATTTGTTCTGTGTTCAGTCCAAATTAATAGTACACTATATTCCATAAAACTAAGCAGTTAACTTTTGTACTCCCACACCCTGTCCACCAGCATCCTGCATTGTCAACCATGCGAGCAAAGCAAAAATTTAACCCTTTGACTCCTCATGCTATCCACCAGCTTCCTGCAGGAGGCTGGTGGACTGGGTGGGGGAGTCAAAGGGTTATTATTTTTTGCAGTTTATAGATAGGGTGCAGTATAGCATGCTGACCTTATTACAAAGGTCATGAGCAGGTCATAGGGTTAAAACAATAATAGTAACAATGATAACATTAATGATTTATAATAATGATGATATTAATGATATGATGATGATAATACTAATAAGTTATGATGATGATGATGATGATGATGATGATAATAAGGATGATAATGGATTAATCATGTTTAAAACCATTCGTCAAACTCACATGCTTCATATGAGAGATAGGAACAAAAGATCTGGTTTGGTGTTTGAGCTATCTGATTCAGTTTTACGTCAGCACTTATGTCAGGTGATAATGGCTGGCAGGGATAACTGCTCCGGGGAAGTGGGATTATCTAATCTTACTCTGATATCTCCAGAAGAACAGTTAAGATGGATAGTAAGAAGGCCAGTTTTGATGTAATTCATTCCATGGTTTAAACCCACACCCATTATCATGCGAATCTGATGTTCAACCAACTGATCTGTTGAGGCCTAACAAGAGAGAGAGAGAGAGAGGGGACACACAGACAGACAGGCAGACAGACAGACGGACAGACAGACAGGGGAAGAGAGAGAGAGAATTTCCTAGCTGTTTTTAGATGGCTATTTACTGAATGTGAATCACACACAAATCCCACTCAGGAGAAAGTGTTGCACACTTACAAGTTTACATGGGTGTATCAGATTGTTCAAGTCATACGTACCCCAAATTTGACAGTGCTCCGACCGAGAAAATTGAAAACTGGACTTAGCAGTTGTTCAGGGAGAAGAGTGGCAGAATGGTTCAGACATTCACCTTTTAATAACTAAACTCGAGGTTCCAGAGTTTGCTCCCTGTAGAGGCCTCGACTTTTCTCCTCAGTTTGATTTTCCGGAAAATCAAACTGAATGTCTGATCCTTTGGAAGGGGACAAAAAACGAGTTGGACCTGTGTGCCTTCTGGCTGCGCATGCTAAAGATCCCATAGGCCCACGGCAGTTGAAAATCGTGCAAGAGCAGGGCATTGCCTGGCTGCCTTGGTACAAATCATTGGAAATATAGGTTGATTTCCCAGATCCCACCCCTTGAAAACCAATAAGCCTTCTTGGTTTAAAAAAAAAAAGTGAATATGAATTTGAAGTGAGGGAGAGGGGATGGGCGCCACCCTCGTGGTGCTGGCCCTGGGAAAAGTTGAGGTCTCTGCCACCTCACTCCCCTACGACCTCAGTGTTAAGGAACTATCTAGGTAGGACCTCAGGACCTGGCCAGCTCATGGGTTTATATGCTGGCTTAAGGCTTGTGCCATAATCATCCATCACCTGTGATGTAAGTGCATATGGAATTCATTCCGAGCGCGGAGATGTCATCTTGAGAAATTGAAACTGAAACTCAGACTACACAGTTCCATACATGCACTCTGTCCAAATCTGCCGGCGGGTTTATAGCAGACTCCTGAGATTTTGTTTGAAACTTTATGCGCTGGAATCATACCACTCTTCAACCCCCTTCTCATCCGCTCCAAGAAAAAAAAAAAAATATATATATATGTATAAAAGCCAGAGAAATTTTAAAGGGA
>JAPXFY010000031.1:24825853-24833353 GCA_030674185.1 Monoplex corrugatus | reverse complement strand
TGCTAGCAGTCATGGAAAAATTTAAGAATCAGAAATATTTTAATTTACCAGACAAAATGGTGAACATTTGAGGTCTCGTAAAAAGAATAGGAAACATTTTAATTTGACAGAAAAGATGATGAACACTTGCCATGGAAAAAGAATCAGAAACATTTTAATTTATCAAACAAGATGGTGATCCCTGACAATTACAGAAAAAGAATAAGGAACATTTTAATTTAACAAACAGTATGGTGAATACTGGTTGTCACTTTATACAGATCATAATTCTGCAAGTTTGAATGAACTCAATCCAACAATTTGTAACAGTCACTTTACTTGGTAATGTGAAATGTGATTATTAACATGAGTTTATTTGGTTTATATAAAAGAGTGCTTTCCTGTATATGAGGAATGTTTGGCACTGAGTAGAGTACTCACCTTCCGTTCTGCTTGCATGAGTTTGCATGGATATGAATCCTGCCCATAGAACTATATATATGCTTGCAGCCTCCAGTCTGTCCAGCTGTGAATGGGTAACTGACTTTCTTCAAAGTCAGGGAAAGGTAAAACAGTGAGGAAGAAAAGATGGACACCACCTTCATAATACTGGCCCTGTGAAAATTTGAGGTCCTTACCACCTCACTCCCCTATGACCTTAGGGTTATAGGACAACAACTTCCCTGTGTAATTGAGTCTGCTGTTGCATCTAGCAAAAAGACACATGTGTATTTGAAACAATACTGGGATTTCATCCAATTGGTGATATATTATGCAATATCCTGTAAGAGAGCATTGTCTTCTGCCATTCTCAGCATTTTTTGTGTGTCACTATAATATTCAGCCAACTAGTCGTTGTTGGAAAGCTGCTTTAGTATACTTTTCAGTTGGTTGTTTTTAATGTTTGCTTATTCATTTGTTGTAATGATTTACTTTTGTTTATGATTTGTACAGATTGACTTTGTGGCCCATGATGATCTCCCATACACCACTGGATCTGCTGATGATGTGTACAAATTTGTGAAGGAACGTGGCATGTAAGTTTGATCTATAATTCGCATGTCAACAATTGCACCTTATCAAGAATTGGAATTGTCAGCATATTAGTGAAAAGACAACTCTCTGAAAAAAAAAACGCAAATAGAAAAAGAAAATCAAAGGAATGATTGCATGAAGTGAAAGAAAGACAGAATGAAAGAATCCATAAAATTTGGACGTTTTCTTTCTTCTTTTTTTTTTCTTTGCACTGCTTATTCCATCTCCTGAACACTCCTGCAACCCTAAGTTCATTCAGTGGCAGTATCAGTGTCAGGACACCCATAGGATTGAGAGATGTCGAGCCACCTTGGGGTGACCTAACGAAAGGACTCACCACTATAACAAGGTCATTCAATTGAGTTCAGCATTGCCTGTTCTGATTCAAATTCCTATGGATGCTGCCTTCAAAGCCCCCACCTCTGCCCTCGAATGACAGCTTCCATAAACCGTTAACACCCAAAACACCAACTTAACTCATTCTACACCAGGTATCTCGTTGCATGCTTACTTCCCTTTAAACCTGGTTTTAATTACACATACTATACCGTGGCTCACAAATGCAACTAGCGGCAGCGGTTTGCCATTTCTGCCTCATAACAATAAAGTCCGAAGGGACCGCAACTCTGAGAGTACCTATGTCTTGCGCATGCGCATGTGCTCTTCCTCTTTTCTCGGCAGCCATCTTCCAGCTCGCCTCGTACGCTCTGAGCAGATAAGTATTTATCGATTTTGCTCGCGATCGATCGATTGTCTTTGCTGTTTTTGTGTCTTGCCTATGTTTTCGTTTAAGGGAGAAACTTATGTGAAGCGATTTGGTGGCAAAGCGAGGGTTAAGAAGATTTCGTCCGCCGAATTCTCCAACCCACAGACCAGTGGTTCGACCGGTGCACCAAAACCCGCTCTCTCTTCATTTTTGTCTCTCTCTCCTCCGTCTTCTCTCTCTCACTCTCTCGACAAGTCATCGCAACTCAGCTACGGTTCTGTTGCGGTGACCACGAGACCTCAACTCAGCTGCGGCTCAGTTGACTTTTCATCATTTTGCGGCCTTCACACTGCCCATCACGGTTATCGACTCAACTGCGGTTCTGTCGATTCTGTGCTCGCCCCTTCGTACAGCACAACTCCGGTTCTGCTGATACCGTTTCAGCCCCTATGGCTGAAGGGCGACTTGGGTATGGGTCTCCTTCGGGAGGCAGGAAGGCCAGTACTTTGGCAGAAACTGGCTCACCCCCTGGTTCGCCAGGTGGGATATCCCCTGGTTCGCCAGGCGGGCCAAGGGAGACAACCCCCCTTTTACGGGCGTCAGATCGTCAATCGGCCCCGGTTGTCTCCCTTCCTCCCCCGCAGCCTGCTGCTGCCCCCGCCCCAAGTGCTCTGTCCGGAATTACTCATACCAAAGCACTTTGCCAAGTTTGCATATTCTCATCTTGCAAAGTTTTCTTTCTCAGCCAAAGTGTTTACAGATACCTGAAGTATGATCGTGCATCTTCTCTGGCTGGTATGCGTATTCTCAGTTTGCAAAATTTTCTTTCTCAGCCAAAGTGTTTACGGATACCTGAAGCATGATCGTGCATCTTCTCTGGCTGGTCAGACTTGCTAGCGTTCGTTAATAGAAGTGTTTTAGTGACGCACGCTAATTTTTAGTACAGCAGCATCTTGTGGTGTGGGTCCAGGCAGTTAGTAACACATCTCGAACCTGGGATGGAAGGTGTTAAATTTACGTCAAGCATGGAAGTGGTTAAGGAACTGAAACTGAGGTCATCACAATGAAATCAGGACATGAAGGGTGACAGAATCTGAGACAGTTTTCATGATGCTGTGACGATTTTTGAATTCACGAAATGGGGATGGCGGTCATGGTGCTATGGAGTTTTGTCTAGGTTTGAGGCTGTGTGACTGGACTGTAATCTATGCTTACTTTCATCATTATTTCTGGCATTATGAGATGCAGACACATGCAGTGTTGGTCAGGAAATTTGGGCAGGCTTCCTGATGAGCCCAAACCATGCTTAACTTTGGGTAGGAGCCAGTTGGGGTGGAAAAATCCCTGAGTAAGTATGGTGACTGGTGGAATCAAACCCAGTGTCTCCCATTCAGTTGTCTGTGGTGCTGACCACTTTGCCTCATTAACTCACTCGGTACGACGGAACGCTATAGCGGTCGTGATGAAAGGCACGGTTGTGTACGACGGAACGCTATAGCGGTTTCGATAATTAAAATTTTTTCGACGCTCCCCTAGAGACCTTGCACGCTTACCATAGGCACACTGGTCACTGCAGACGTGTCAAGGGTCAAGGGGAAAGTTACTTCGTGAGATTCCGTAGCCATACACTCGTCAGGAAACGATTGACTTCGGCACCCCACAACGACTGGTAATCTGCATTCGTGTCGAAAGTGGCGTCGCAGGCGAGTACGAGTTTTCGAACAAAGTAGATCTCGACGGCGGCGTTTTACTGCTGCTGAAGTGATTGAAGTGCTTCAAACTGAAGGATTGGACATCGAGGAGTATGCTGAAGATAATGATGAAAGTGTATCAAGTGATGGAAGCTGCCAGCAACAAGGTACTGACAGTGACCCAGTTTCAGACGACAGTGAAGTGGGAGGGAGGTGGGCGTACACGTCACGAGAGGTGAGCAGTCAGCGAGCCAAGCACAGTGAGTCGCATGTCTGATGGAGGTTTCATTCACTTCCCTATGGTTGACTGGCACGAACATTTTAGTTTTTCTCCCACTTTGCCTCCTTCTCTGGCTCTTGTGGCCTGCATGTCTCATTTGAGTGCCACGCCCCCATAACTCCCCTGTGTAACAATTTGTAACATTTATTCATATAATATCACTAATAATCTTCTTTTTTTTTTTACCCTGAGCAAAGTTTGCTTTATTCATGTTGTTTTGTGCATACAAAGACCTTTTCACCTTTGACTGTGTGATCATGGAGCTGATCAAAGTGTGTGACTGTACGGTGATCCTGACCACAAAATTTGGGGTATTTTCAACGTGGCACATGAAGAAGAAAAATTCAAGGAAAAACTTCAATATTTTGGCATGAACTAACCCAGCATGTAAATATTCAGATCTGAAAGTTTCATTTTGTTCCTTTATGTTTTGTATTTTTTGTGATTTTTTTCCTAACCCATCAAAATGGGCCGTACCTGGGGAAATGCAAGGGGAAAAACTCTCCATACCGAGTGAGTTAACTGTTAAGTTTGAACATATGTATATTTGGCAGTGTTGTGGTCTCCAGATACTGAATTTTTCCCCAAAAGTTCTTGCTTAGGTTGTTACTCTTGAGTATGAAAAACTAGTATAATTATGGAGAAAAATGAAGAGTGTCAGAACATGGGGGCAGTGGTGGAAAAAGCGTGTGGGTGTCAAGCACCAGAATAAAACCATCTTTTCCAGATACCAAACTGAATTTTTCACTGAATTACCACTTTCGTCTGTTGCAGGTTTTTGCCAACAGAGAGAACAGAAGGAATCTCCACGACAGATGTCATCACGCGCATCATCAAAGACTACGACATGTATATACGACGTAACCTGGCCAGGGGTTATTCCCATAAAGACCTCAACGTCAGCTACATGAAGGTAAGTGGAAGGGGAAAGAAAGACTGTCTTGGCACGATTTGTCTTTTCTTCTGGTGCTTGCTTCAGTGCAGGGTGGGCTGCTCGTTTTGTTGAGCCATGGACTCGAGATCTAGGCCCAGGTGCACAACATGTTTTGATCTTCTTGAAGCATTCTGAACGTTAACATTACTTCAGTTTTACATGCATTCTCGCAAAGATGTTCACACAATTTTAACATTTAGGGACAGGGGTGGGAAATCTCCTCGGATGTGCAGATTTCCATGACAGAAAGGATGACATAGGCACTTTCCTTGGAAAAATAAAATCCATCAAGTTCTCAAACTTCCGATTTTGCAATCTCTGTCCCTAAATTGTGCCTGTTCTCATTTGGTGCGTTCTGGTAAGATAACTTTTGCCCCAACCTCTTTCCATTTGGAGACATTGCCAAACGCATTGGGCATTATGCAGTCTCTTCATGGAGTCTGCCACATAATTGTAGGCAGGTTTGGGTGGAGTTCCTGTGGAATTGTGTGAGTGTGAAGAAGTCTGCTTTGTAATTGTAGATAGATTTGAGTGGAGTTCCTGTGGAATTGTGTGAGTGTGAAGAAGTCTGCTTCATAGTTGTAGGCAGGTTTGGGTGGAATGCATATGGAATTGTGTGAGTGTGAAGAAGCCTTCTTCATAATTGTAGGCAAATTTTATGTGAATGCATATGGAATTGTGTAAGTATTGATGAATCCTTCTGCGTAAATTTCAAACTCCAAACATAGTTACTTACATGTGTAATTGTTATTCAACATGTCAAAGTCCATTTTGCTATCTCCTAAAATCCAGCCGTTTGATTATTCATAAGTTTACATACAAAGTTATGATTCTCATGCTGATTGCATTGAGATATAAAAAAAAAAAAAAGGAAGCGTTGATTGTGTTTTTTAAAAGAAAGGCACCAAGCAAGTACATTGCTATCATGGACAATTTCCTGCATGACCCCATCAACCTCTCTGACCTCCAGGGGTTAAGTAAGGTGTCTAGTTACATCACAGGCATCAGATTGTATGTCATCCACTCCCTCTCCCACTCACTATCTCACCCTTTCTTTGCAACAGACCTAGATAAACTGATAAACTTCTCCATCTTCTTTCATTGGCTGTCTGCATGGTCAGACCACATCTGGTGATGACTGTGATCACTTTTTTTTCCCGGCTATGGGTGAGTTCCATTCTCATCTGATGTAGATAACCGTGCAGACATATGTGTTATATTACCACAGTACCACGGTTTGTTAGAAGGCTCTGGCAGTTCTGGGATCTCATAACTTCTGGCAGACGTGATACCTCATAACTTCTGGCAGACCTGATATCTCATAACTTCTGGCAAACCTGATACCTCATAACTTCTGGCAGACCTGATGTCTCATAACTTCTGGCAGACGTGATACCTCATAACTTCTGGCAGACCTGATGTCTCATAACTTCTGGCAGACGTGATCCCTCATAACTTGGCAACCTGATACCTCATAACTTCTGGCAGACCTGATTCTCATAACTTCTGGCAGACGTGATACCTCATAACTTCTGGCAGACCTGATGTCTCATAACTTCTGGCAGACCTGATATCTCATAACTTCTGGCAAACCTGATACCTCATAACTTCTGGCAGACCTGATGTCTCATAACTTCTGGCAGACTGATACCTCATAACTTTTGGCAGACCTGATATCTCATAACTTCTGGCAGACCTGATATCCTCATAACTTCTGGCAACCTGATACCTCATAACTTCTGGCAGACCGATATCTCATAACTTCTGGCAGACCTGATACCTCATAACTTCTGGCAGACTGATATCTCATAACTTCTGGCAAACCTGATATCTCATAACTTCTGGCTAACCTGATATCTTATAACATGTGGCAGATCTGATATCTCATAACTTCTGGCAGACCTGATATCTCATAACTTCTGGCAGACCTGATATCTCATAACTTATGGCAGACTGATATCTCATAACTTCTGGCAAACTGATACTTATAACTTGTGGCAGATCTGATATCTCATAACTCTGGCAGACTGATACCTCATAACTTCTGGCAGACGTGATACTCATAACTTCTGGCAGACTGATACTCATAACTCTGGCAGATCTCATACCTCATAACTTCTGGAGACTGATTACCTCATAACATCTGGCAGACTGATACCTCATAACTTCTGGCAGATCTGATATCTCATAACTTCTGGCAGATCTGATATCATAACTTCTGGCAGACCTGATACCTCATAACTTCTGGCAGACCCTGATTCTCATAACTTCTGGCAAACCTGATACCTCATAACTTCTGGTAGATCTGATGTCTCATAACTTCTGGCAGACCTGATACCTCATAACTTCTAAGTTTTCTGTAGGGGTTAACCTGCCCATAGCTGGTAAACCAAAGACCGACCCTATGAGCGCGGTGGTGTAGAACTTTAGGTGGTATTATTGGCCTGATGGTTCCGTCATGGGGTATTTTCTGTATGTGGCCTCGCCAGGGGCCAGCCTCTGCCATCCTGATAGACGCCGTCTATTTCATCCAGGGACTGCTTGTTCATCAGAAGAAGCTTGGCTTATTTCGCAGCTGACCTCCATTTCTTAACTCAATGGAGTCGCAGTCAAATAGTGCTTGTCGACCCCTGAAATCGCGTGCTTTCGGCCATTTTAAAAAAATATTAAAAAATAACCAGACAAGGTAGAAACAAACAGTAAAGTGCAAAAGAAAGGCAGAAGCTTGCTACATTAGATTCTACTCACAATTTGTGTGCTGATTTCCCACTTGAATGTAGAAATTACTCCAATTAGGGTATCCAAACAGCATTCGAACAAAAGTTTTGAACCACATAGCGTTGTCACTTGAGCCAATGCTAGGGACAAATTCGTA
>JAPXFY010000031.1:24803353-24823353 GCA_030674185.1 Monoplex corrugatus | reverse complement strand
GACATAGACAGAGACTCAGAGAGACAGAGAGAGAGAGAGAGGGAGAGAGAATATTGGCTTGATATGAAAACCTTCCTATCGCGTGTGTGATCCTAGAGGAGAGAGAATGATGGAAAGAGTGAGTGAGTGGTTAAGCGTAAAGTAATATGAAGAGGTCATTGACCTCTTTCCTTCTTCCCCCCTCTCTCTCTCTCTCCCTCCCTCCCTCCCTCCTTTCACCTCTCTCTCTTCCCTATGTCTTCATCATCTCTGTGCTTTCAGTTACAGTAGAGTGCATTGACTTCATTTTGCTTCATTCATCAAAGAAGTTGGAAGGATATTTTCCTTTGAAAAAAGAGCTGAATGCTTGCAGAGCTGTGTGGATATTATTGATTTTCTCTGCAAGTTATTGGAAACAGGAGTAGGGGAATTCTTTTTTTTTGTTTTCTAACTGGTGAAAAACAAAAACTGAAATCTCCTATGATATAGTGAGTAAGAGACCAAGGTTTGAGTTTTAGATGATGAGTGTGTTTTAGTGTTCTCAGCTTTGTTATGGACTGATCATGATAAGTATCAGGAAACCCTGTGGAGAGCTAGACAGCAGAAGCCTCCGTTAAGCCTTTGACTCCCGCACCCTATCCACCAGCAGCAAAACTTAACCATTTTGATTCCTTCACCCTGTCCACCACTAGCTTCCTGCAGGAAGCTGGTGGATTAAGTGAAGGAGTCAAAAGGTTAAGTTTTTGCTTTGCTAGCATGGTTGACAGTGCAGGATGCTAGTGGACAGGGTGCGGGTGTCAAAGGTTTAAACAAGCATTTCGGCGTTTAACTCCTTACGCTGTAAGGAGGCCGGGCCTTGTCTAGGTCACAATTCCTGGATCCTCTTCTACTGTCAACATTTTATAATGTACTGCAATATAATAATATCCACATATTCTTGGGAAATTATTTTTTTAGACAAAAAAGGAGAATAAGTTAATATTCTCAGCTCTGTTTACAGACAGATTTTTATTAGACAATGGTTATCTACATCCACATTTTATTGTAAAAATGTTTTGCATGAAGAAAATAAAAAGTAGAAGAGGAATAAACAAAACAAAAAAATATAGCTGAGGAACAAAATCAAAACAAAACAAGAATTGTTGTGTTTGCAGATTTGTTTTTGGCCATATTTTCTTAAAAAAACTGCCTGTAACCACACTGTATCGTGAAAATATTTTGCTAGAAAAAAGGAGGAAAAAGATTAAAAAAAAAAAAAATTAAAAAAAAGAAAAACAAGAAAAACAACCTATCCCCTGAGAAAGAACAATAAAAATTCACAAAACAACCCCAGGAGGAAAGACGAAAAAAAAAAAAAAAAAAAAAAAGAGAAGAAAGAAAGAAGAAAGAATGCTGCAAGGGTTGTGTTTTAAACCTTCCTTCTCTTGTTCGCCGTTTCGCAGAGAACGACAGGTAAGTGTCAGTGTTATAATGGAATTCACTCATAGAGCTTCAGACAGTCCAATACTTTTTTCTTTTTCATAAAATTTTTTTGGTCTTGTGTGGAAAAAACAGACAGGATGTTGGATAATTTTGAACGAGCACACATTACATACAAACACACACACATACAAGCAGACACACATACATTATGGTAAGAACCAAGTGAAACATTTATTAGTTGAGTCACCAACTGACTATCATTTAACTAACTAACCAACCAACCAATCAGCCTACTTAAGTCACAGACTAACTAAACAACTAAGCAAACAATCAACCAACCACTTTAAAAAGAAGTGAACATTCAAATGACTGAATGCCATCTAACTTACTAATTTAGTTGACTGACTGAATGAATGAACAACTCACTCATTGATTTTTTTTTTGTTGAGAAATTTTCATTTTATCACTCATTGACTGATTTTTTAAAAATTTCATGTTATGTCACTCAGTCTTTTCTTGCAAATGTTTAGTTTGAATACATTTATGACACACCATATGACTCCAGTGCTCATTTGATACAGACATGGACTGAATACCTGATATTTCAGTTTCAATCTCAGCCCATAGCCTTACAAACTGGCCTGTTTGTTGCCCATTTATTGTTTCCTTCATTCTTGTGCTGTCATCTTAGTGTTTCTCAGGTTCCTCTCCACCCCGTCCTCCCCATTTCAAGACCTTGCCAGCTCATAGGGTTTTGGGCAGATTCGAGGAGTCTGTCAGATAATTCTGGCAGATTTGAGTGGAGCACTTATGGAATTGTCTGAGTCCGATAAATCCTTCTTGAACAAACTCTAAACTCTAAAATGTCACCATTTGCTAACTATTGCTGAGGCAGAATAGTAGCAGTAGAAGGAAAAATAGGTGGTGAGGGTCTTTGTGGATGATTTACAGTTTTCAGCAGAAACATTCTCTTTAGACACTAAACTTCTGTATGAGTGCACTCCGACTAATGATTCAGGCAACCATCCATCCATCATCTCTCATCTCGTCTCTCATCTCTCTCCCTCGCTGGGGTCGGCAGTAGGAGCCACGCTCATAGTCACAAAGTTTTCTCCAGGTAACACGATTAAGACATCTGTGGGTGACCTCCTGGATCTCCAGACCACAGACTTTGTTGTTGAAATAGGAGGTGTGCGGTCATCTCTTTCTTCCCCTCACCTCAAATTTCCCCTGCAGGACCGTGACACCAGATCTGTTTTGGTGTTTCTGATCGCATGGCTTATGTGTTTCAGCTTTCTATTTCAGCCATCCAAGTAGTGAACTAACAGACTGCCTGACTGTCTAATGATCCAGGCAAATAGCTGTCCAAGTTGTGAACTAACAGACTGCCTGACTGTGTAATGATTTAGACAGCTAGTCATCCAAGTAGTGAACTAACAGACTACCTGACTAATGATTAAGGCAAGTATCCATCCAAGTAGTGAACTGACAGACTGCCTTCTTGACTTTCACTAATGATTCAGGCAACTAGCCATCCAGACAGTGAACTAATAGACTGCCCTACTCTGTAACTAGTGGACTAGTTTACTAACTAAACCTTTTTTACTTCATGCATGTCTTGTCTATGAATGTGTGTCTGTCTGTGAACAGAATGTGCAAGGATGTCTCAGCTGTGTGGTGATGGATTTTTGCTAAGATTGTTTTATAGGTCCCTTTCATTGATAATAAGTCTGTAATAAATATGGACCAGAACTGTCTAGTATATGGCCCAGAGCTGTTCAAAATGTCAAAATGTTTCCCTGAAGAAGTCTTGGCTTTTGTGGATAGATTTACTTAAACCAAGGACGAATGTGTGCTATGGCAGGAAAACATGTTAAGTGCTGTGAACCCAGTCGCCAGTTTAGGCAACTCAAGTAGATCATTGGGGTTTACAAATGTACCTGACAAGTTGACATGCATAGGAAAGTACAAGGAACAAGCTGACATACGTAGCAAAGTATAAGGAACAAGTTAAAACACATAGCAAAATATAAGCAGCTGTAATTGACCTGGATGATGTAACTTCTCGCTATGCTATTTTCCACTTCAGGCGTGAGGAAGGTTGATATTGAATTCCAAAGTTTTGACAGTTTCAGTGTAGCTAACCCTGAGATCATCCAGTGCACTGCTTGTGTAATCATTGCGCAGGTGTGGTTAGCCGTTTGAGACACGGTGCAAAGCAGTGCAGTCTGGCTGTAATGGCACTGATTGAAAAGGTTATGACTCTTTGTAGGTCAGTGTCGCAACTGTACAGAAGATATTTACAGTTTCAACAAGTGTATCTGGGTCTTTTATTAACAGAATGTATAAACTTAGTATTTGTCCAGTATAGTGTATGGTCTCAGTTGCGCAATCTCCAGTCTAGGTTGTTTTTGTTTGTTTGTTTGTTTGTTTTTTCGGAAAGAGCCATGGACTTAAGATCTTATGTTTTATGTTCATTTTCAGCTTGCAACATAGAAACTGGCCTGTTCCCTACCCATCTTAATGCTCCCATCATTCTAACGGTGTCAGCTAAGCAATCTATAGGTTCCTTCCCATCCCACCCCTCCACATTTCAAGATCTTGCCAATGCATAGGGTTTTGTAATGGTTCAAGGTGTCTGCCGGATAAGTACTGGCAGATTTGGGTGAAGCCCATATGGGAATTGATGAATTCTTCGTGAACAAACTCCCAACTCCAAGTAAACCCAGTGTAGTGTTTGGTGCCCAGTGATTAGGAAACCACTTTGGCTCTTTGGCTTGTTTTCAGAATCAAACGTGAGTGGTATGTTTGTTCAACTCATTTAACTGTCTGACTCCCGCATGCTGTTCACCAGCATCCTGCATTGTCAACCATGCTAGCAAAGCAAAAACTTAACCCTTTGACTCCCTCATCCTATCCACCAGCTTCTTGCAAGAAATTGGTTAACAGGGTGGTGGAGTCAACACCCTCATAGATCAGTTGATGTTTCACCTTCAAGGAACTTTTTCATGAAAAGTTTTAAAGGAATGTAGAAAGGAGGATGAAGAGTATGGCTTGACATTCTACGCTCTATTACATGTATATGTGAAAGATTTTTTTTCTTATTTGTAACTGTTTTATTGTTCTCTTCACCTCCAGGCAAAACGTCTGAAGATCAAGGAGAATTATGCCAAGTTTGAGGAGAAACTGAAGGATAAGGGGAAGGAACTCATGTCAGCATGGAAGGAATCAAAGGATCGGGGTAATCTTCTCCTGCACAAGTGGGAAGAGAAGAGCAAAGAGTTCATTGGAAACTTTGTCGACATGTTCGGCAAGGAGGGGAAGCTGGTGAGAGACTGATTTTTTCTTCTTCTTATTTTCAAATTTATTTTATGCATTTTTCATTCATTCAGTATTCCAGTACTTGTGATGCTGCATGCGATGTTCATTGATAGTTCAGTGGCTCTACTTATTAGCTATGCTAGGAAAACCTACTTGACTCTGAAAACAGTAGTTTTGAGATTTGTATTTATAGTGGCCCCTGTTGCGCCATATTGGTAATGCAGGATGTTGTTTGTTCATTCAATCTCTCATGCATGTAATCTTCCTTTAGAAAATAAGGGGGAGGGGGAGTAGAATATTGATTCACATTTTATTTCCATGTGCCTACGTGTGTTCATTTTATCCCACCAGCTCACCACTTGCTGTTTTATCTGTGTTAAGTGGTAGTTGATGCAGGCTCATCATAAATCTAACCCTTCTGAAATAGGAGATAACTTTATATATACACACACACACACACATATATATATATATATATATATACAGGGCTGGCGAAATCCACACGCCCGGTCGCCCGAGGTGAGTAAAAATCCTGTCGGGCGAGTCAAAATCAAAAACTACAAGTCCGTTGAGCGAGTGACAATTCTGACCCCTGTAGTTATAATTTATTTCGATTTTTCAAACTTTCTGATCTGCTGACTGATTTTGTCTGCAATGATCAAGTCTGCCAACGTTCTAGGCTATCTATGGAACGGCAACTCTTGCTTCCCATAAGCCTGTCAGTAAAAGGAGTCAGTACAATACAATCAAGCAAAGAGACAATGATTATAAATATATACTGAACTAAAGAATTCTTTCAAACTTACGCAAAGAATCCATGTAAACTTTGAGATCAGTCATCTGCCTTTTGCATCTTCATGTTATCGCTTGATCACTTGATCTCCCACTGTTCACCCCCCCCCCACACACACACACACCCCTCACCCTGATGAAAGTCTCCAGAAGAAAATTTGACCACCTTTGTTGTAATAGTGGCTTATTCTGCTGAATATTTTTGATCATCATCATAAAGAGAATTTTGCTGTTTTTCGGGGCAACATATCGGACTAGTGAAAATATCTGCGGGCTAGTGGATCTTAAAATCTGCTAGCCCAGTTGGCTAGTAGAAAATTTTAATCTTCTCAGGCCTATATATGTATATATATATATATGTGTGTGTGTGTGTATATATATATATATATATATATATATATATATATATATATATATATATATATATATATATATACACACACACACACACACACACATACATATATCTCAACACCCAAAGTCAGAACAAAATTGAGGCAACTGAAATGGGGTTTCTAAGAAGACTGTAGAGAGTTCCATAGATATGTATTTATGTATGTATGTACAGCTATATATATATATATATATATATATATATATATATATATATATATAGATAGATAGATAGAATATGTATGTATGTACATTTTTTGTGTTTGGAGTTGTATTTGTTAGCAAAGATTTTAAAACTAGTTTTGGGATGGATTGAATGTGCATATTTGCTTTTTTTTTTGGGGGGGGGGGGGGGATGCATGTTTGGGGTAGGAGGATGGGGGTATTTGGTGGTTTTTTTTTCTGTTTTCAGTTAATTTTTTTTTCTTTTTTCTGTTCAATCTTTGTTTGGTTCCAAACAGCTCTTATACACATAACATACAAACAAACAAAGAAACAAAAACAACCTAGACTGGAGATTGCGCAACTGAGACCATACACTATACTTGATCTGTCTGCAGTCTTTGATACCATTCATCATGGTATTCTCCTTTCTAGACTTCATCATACTTTTGGCATCTCTGACATTGCTCTCTCCTGGTTCACTTCATATCTATCAAACAGAAAACAAACTGTTCTCATCAATGGCACTTACTCTCAACCTGCATACCTGACCTGTGGTGTTCCACAAGGATCTGTCCTTGGCCCTGTTCTTTTCACTCTTTACACCTCCCCCCTGTCCACCATCATCAACTCCCACTCTATAAAACACCACTTCTATGCTGATGACACCCAACTTCAAGACAGTGACTCACCTGACAGTATACAGCGCCTCCTGACTCGCACCACTGAGTGTTACTCGGACATTAAAAATTGGATGACATACAACAAACTTCAGCTAAATGATGACAAGACAGAAGCTATCCTCATTGGCACCCGTCAGAAACTTTCTCAGCTGCCTCCTCTTTCTCTCCCATTATGTAACACATCAGTCCCAATTTCTGATTCAGCTAAAAACCTTGGTGTCTGCATTGACTCTACCCTCTCCATGAACAACTTTGTTTCTCAAACTGCCAGATCTTGCTACTATCACCTCCATCGTATAAGCCTGATCAGGAAGTATCTCTCTGTGGAAACAACTGCAAAACTCGTTCTCTCCTTCATAATGTCTTGCATTGACTATTGCAATTCACTCCTGTCCGGTCTTCCTGCCTCCACCACTCACATCCTACAGCGCATTCAAAACAATGCTGCACGCCTTGTACTCAAAAAGAAAAAAGCTGACCACATATCTCCTCTCCTGGCACAACTTCACTGGCTCCCTGTATCAAAGCGCATACAGTACAAACTAGACACCATGTGCTACAAAAACCTCAATAACGCAGCCCCCGATTACCTGTCAAGCCTACTTGAGATCTATGTTCCCTCACATACCCTCCGCTCTGCCTCCGATCCTCTGACTTTTCGCTTTCCACGCACTAAGCTCAATACCTATGGTTCACAAGCCTTCTCTGTTTCTGGTCCGCTCTCCTGGAACAAACTTCCTCTCTCAAGTCCGTCAGCAACCTACTTTTGTCTCCTTCAAGTCCCTCTCAAAACTCACCTTTTCTCCTCTGCATAAAATCCTGACCTCACTCAATCCCCTCTGCAGCCTGTCTCCACTCGGAGGGGAATCACATTGCAATATATAATTGTATATAATATGCTCTCTATAATTTTCCATTGCTTTTATTCTTTCTCCCCATTTATAGCCGTGTGCGTGTGTGTGTGCGTGTGTGTGCATGTGTGTGCGTGCGTGCGTGTGTGCGTGCGTGCATGTGTGTGTGTTTCAGCGCTTAGATTTGATTTTATCAAGATTTTGCGCTATATAAATATTGTAATTATTATTATTATTATTATTATAATGATAAACCATACTGTGACCCTTTTCTGTGCAGAACAAATGGTTCACAGAGAACACCATGCGCATCGGGCGAGCCATCTCCCCGACACCTCTCCACGCTGATGAAGACCCCCCTTCTCCTTCGTCCGACCTGGTGTCCGGTCCGCCCAGAAAACGCGGACGCTACGAGACAAGAAGAAATGCCCACAGTTTAATACAGGATGATGATGATGATGATGATGATGATGATGATGACGAGTTTTAATTTTTTTGGTGGATTGGTTGACCTTTACTTGTGAGCTGTGATGTAGTCTTTGTATTATAGCCTGTCATTTCTGCCTGGTTCTTTCCTGGTCTTTATGCATTTAAGGGGGTAGTCTTGACACATTCCTGGGAAGATTTTGCTTTAGTGGAATTTCAGTATTGAAGTACGAGCTCCTTTTGCATTCACCCCGTACCACCCACCCCTCTCCCTCCATTTTCCTTTTCCTGGAGCAATCATGATATCATTCCGTCATCTCTCGATAATTGTTTGTTTTTCCGTTACTTTTAGTTGATTTTAAGTATTGAACCACAGTCTAGTCTTGTTCGTATCCGTATCTCCTTCTTCTTTCTGTTTTATTTGGTCACATTTGTGGTGCAGTCATGACATCATTCCATCATTTCTTGATGATTTTTTTTCATTACTTTTACTTGATTTCTTAGTATTGAACCACAGTCTAGTTTTGTTCGTATCCGTATCTCCTTCTTCTTTTTGTTTTATTTGGTCACATTTGTGGTGCAATCATGACATCATTCCATCATTTCTGTGCAGTTCTGTGCAGAACAAATGGTTCACAGAGAACACCATGTGCATCGGGCGAGCCATCTCCCCGACACCTCTCCCCGCTGATGAAGACCCCCCTTCTCCTTCGTCTGACCTGGTGTCCGGTTGATTTTTTATGGATACAAACAAGACTACATCTGTTCACTCCGGCCGTGGCCGGAGTGTTAATAGTTCATTGGTCTTCTTGGACCTACCCGCCAATTTTCATTCATACAGATTGAGCTAGCTCATGGGTTACAGCGTGATGGAAAAGTACTGGCCATGTGTGCAAACCACGATGTAGTCTTGTTTGTATCCATATCTCCTTTCTTTTTCAATGGTCACATTTGTAGTGCAATCATGACATCATTCCGTGATTCCTCTGAAATTTGTTTTCATTATTTATTTTTGAAATTTAATATTGAGCCACAATCTAGTCTTGTTCATATCTATGTCTCCTTCTTTCTTTTTATGTATTTGGTCACATTTGTGGTGCAGTCATGACATCATTCCTACAATATTTTAGTTACATGGTGCTGCATTTGTGTTTTAAGTTGGGGAGAGGGGGGTGGGGGCTTTGTTTTGTCAAATGGGAGTCCTGTATTATCTGGTCAGAAGATGCCATGTTGAATGATGGAAATCATGATGATCATGTTTTATCATTCATGTTTGTTACTTTGTTTTGATAATATTTAGTCGCCAGATTGGATGGTGAGTGTCCGTGTCACATTTTAAGGTGTATTTTTAGCTTGTCTTACCAAAAAAAAACTTTTTGTAGTCTTGTTTATTAAAATGAAATCCTGGTTTGAGACTGTTATTAAGATGAAATCCTGGAGTCTTTGCAGCTTTGAAAAATGTATTTGAAACTCACATTTCGAGATGATAAAGTTATAAAAAGAACCGTCACCATATTTATTATGAATGTGCATGTTGGTCAGATGATAAAAAAATGTGTGTGTGAAAAATTGATATATTTCAGATTTTTTTTAAATGAGGGCCTGGAAATCATAAAACTGAATATGAGACTGAACATGATCACATTTTGATAAGATTTATCTAAAAATGACAGCCTGGAAATGATAAAACTGAATGTAAAACTGAATTTGATAATATTTTGATGTAACATTCTTTTCCAGGAGAGATAGAGAGAGAGTGTGTGTGTCAAGGAATACTCGTGTACTTGAATATTAAAATGTCTTTATTAATCTTATTTGTAATTTTCAATGAGATGTGTTTATTTTAGTATTTATTTTACATACTCAGGTTTCAGGTATAACGATTTTGTTCATGACCGATTCAGATTTTGGCTGTAAATTTTGTTTTTCAGTTTCAGCTCAATGTCAGTAGTAATCCAACATTACATTTTTATGAGACTGAGAGAATGAATAAAGCAGACCCTTATATTATCAAATGATGAAGTTGGGAGATTTTTTGATAAAACTGATGAAAACTGACATTTGAGATGAAAAAATGGATGAAAAGTGTCTGTATGAAGGCGACAGTGGGTGAGATGAAATGTAACTCTCATGTCGTGCAGTTTTTGGTTTGAGTTTGGAAAAAAATTGGTGACATTTTGTTGCTGTTATGGCCATGACCTGACAGAGAGAGTTAACTCTGTGAGCATATGCCATCTTATAATGAGAAGGCCATGGTTTTAACCTGTTGTCAGATCACCGTGTGTGTGTGTGTGTGTGTCTGTGTGTGTTCATACATATGCCATGCTTACAATGAGAAGGCCATGGTTTTAACTCTCTCGCTACAAGCGTCGGGATTTCCCGATCATGTCTCAACAAGCCTGTCTACGAGTGTCGGAGAAATCCGACTTGAGTTTTGAAAATTCACGGGGCTTTCAGTATTTCCGTTAACCGAAACTAATAGCCAGAAATAGATTCTTTGGTCATTCTTAGCCTCGTTTCAGGCTATGAGGTCTCTGTACTACGCAATTGGTGTGTAGACCATGCAAAGTTCACGACCCACTATCTCCGCAGCAAAGCAGACGATGGAAAAGCATATGGCTGAACAGTACTCGACAACTCGGCACTGTTCAACAAGATCTCTTCCTTCAGCGCACGTGGAGTGTGTGCACATTGGATTTTATGAAATTTCATTCAAAATGTGACTGTTGGAACTGATGTATTGACCTTATTGTATTTTGTAAGACGTTTTTCACCTGAAAATTTCTCTAATTTTACTTGTATCGTTACTCAGCAACCATAAGGGTTAGACAGTCGAAATTTCAGCATGTTGTTCACCAATCTTTTGATATATGACCCGCCAAATTTCAAAACTCTCTGTTTTCATTTATTTGTATGAGAATTTTTCTCATAACCTATACAAATGGTGCGTATGAGGGGAACAGCAAGGGGCATAATCGTACGTAGTGAGTGAGTTAACCCTGTTGTCCGATCACTGTGTATGTATGTTCATACATATGCCATGCTTATAATGAGAAGGCCATGGTTTTAAGCTTTTGTCAGATCACTGTGTGTGTGTGTATGTTCATACATATGCCATGCTTACAATGAGAAAGCCATGGTTTTAATATGTTGTCAGATCACTATGTGTGTCTGTATGTTCATACATATGCCATGCTTACAATGAGAAGGCCATGGTTTTAAGCTGTTGTCAGATCACTCTGTGTGTGTGTGTATGTTCATGCATGTGTGTGTGTGCGTATGCATGTGTGTGCACAGCATCTGTGCCTGCAGTGTGTGTGAAAGTTTTGTTTTTATTTGATGGGTTTTTGGTTTTCTGTAATGTAATGGAACTTGATTTTGCAAGGGTATAGATCTTTATACACAGACCAAATTACATATCTTCCGTCGCTAATCTTCGAGTTGTGTGTGTTGTGTGTGTGTGTGTGTGTGTGTGTGTGTGTCTGTGTGTGTGTGTGAGTGTGAGTGTGTGTGTGTGTAGATCATTGTACTTAGAAACGAATTTCCTGTAACTTTTATTTGTCATTCATGAACTATGGATACTTAAACATGTATGTTACATGAGTTTTCAAACCAAAATAATTTATTATGCATAGGTGAGAGGGTCTAGTCTGTGGATTGACGGGAGAGTTTGTCTTGACGCACTAAGATGGAAAACGTTGATGAATGTTGTTTCATTGTTATTTGTGTGGGGTTTTTTTTTTTCAGCATTAAGATTTTTTTTGGATGCATATGTGACCGCCCACCACGAAATCAGTCTTAACTAGCATTTTGGGCATTTTGAGATATACGTATCACTGGAAAGTGTACATTCTGCTGATTATTTTGGTACTTGAATAAAGCTTGTATTAAAAAAAATGTAGAAGTTATGTATGTTTAAAGTCATTAAGTTGCATGATGGCCATTTTGAGAAAACGGCCTCTAAAGTTTTTGTGTGCTCTACTAGACATTTTCCTTAAATTTCTTTATTTGGTGGCTTTGACCCAGTCTGTTTCTAATTTTCGCTGTCATTATCTGAAAGGTGCACCAAAAAGCTTTCCGTCAGTATATTACATGTGCGGGTACTGCACAGGTTATGGTTTATAATAAGAGACAAAAATAGGTACTTTTGGTAGGAAATTGCGTTCTTTCTGCTGTGATCAGTGCATTAAAATACCATTTTATATTGATAAATAATATTTTTTTCAAGAAAATATTTCTGTGGGGGATAGATTATAGTCTACAGAAATCAATTTTGAGAAAAAGTCAAAACACCCCAGATAGACCCTCAGTCACCTTTTCAGCTCTAGTGCTGTTCGACTGACTGCGAGTTAAGACTGATTTCATGGTGGGAGGTCACATATATGTGCATTGTTTTGCCCATGCTGTGCAGATAGTATGTTGCTGCATAGTCTGCATTCTGATTCTCTGTCTTTGGTTGGTGTGCATGCTGGGTGTTTTCAGGTTTCCACCAGCCACTGGACACCGACGTAACTTACAGAATCTTTAGATCCAAAACAAGTGCGACTGCCTGCGCCCAAGCAAACAGGAACCAGAAGAACAAGCAAACCAAAGTAAGCGCGTATTCAACACAACAAGACAAGACAAGCGCAAATTTTTGGCCAACCAGCCTTTGTCAAGCGCGAATGCACGGTCACAAACAGACCACAAACAACACCAAACAACGGATAATAAGAAGAGGACTAAAAACTTCCCTGCCGCCTCGTCCAGTGGATAAAAAGGTGTGTGACCGTGCATTCGCGCTTGACAAAGGCCGGTTGGCCGAAAATTTGCGCTTGTCTTGTCTTGTGTTGAATACGCGCTTACTTTGGTTTGCTTGTTCTTCTGGTTCCTTCTTACAGAATTTTTAACATGTATGCTTGATGTTCTGCGTGTATATGTGCACAAAAAAGGGTTTAGGCGCTAACATATAGCACAAATGGTAACCTGACTGATTAGGAAAAAAATCCTCCCTTTACCTGTCTTAGTAGGAGGCACCTAAGCAAGATCTTAAACAGGAACCAGAAGAACAAGCAAACCAAAGTAAGCGCGTATTCAACACAACAAGACAAGACAAGCGCAAATTTTTGGCCAACCGGCCTTTGTCAAGCGCGAATGCATATTACGTACCTGTCCACTCATAAAGATTATAAGTTGTGAGTACAGATGTTTTTTCTTTTTTTTTTTTTGCGTTCCTTATGACAGTAGAGTAAAAATTTTGGAGGATCTAAAAAGATAGTTGACCTATGAGTGGTGAAATCTGTACCACCTCACAGTCCAATTACCCTGTATTGTTGTTGGATGAATTTTGTGTTTTATGGGAAATAATTTAAGATAATGGAAAGCGTTCTTACCATCAAATGACTTGCTAAACATCATGTAGAAAGTTCTTCAGTGTTGTATAGAACCAGTACTGTTGTACGGATGCAAAGCACGGACAATCAAGAAGCAAAATCTGAACAAGATTGAGGCAACTACACTGTGGTTTCTAAGAAGAAAGTTCCATGGACAGCAAAGAAAACAAACGAGACAGTCTTGAAAGATGCAAGCACAAAAAGAACATTAATGAAGGTTATTAGGAAACACCACATAACATTTATACATTTCATGAGGCCAGAGAAATTTGAGTGCCTAGTCACAACAGGAAAGCTAGAGAAGAACAGAGCACAGATAGACTCAGGGAGAAAATATTAGTTTTGCAGAGTGGGTGGAGACGGAAAGGGTGAGAGGTATACTTGCAGTGATAAAAGATAGATTCATGTGCCATGCGGCATGGCATATGATGATGATGATGATGGAAAAGATTGATGCCTGATGAATCTTTCCTTAGTCACTGTCACAAGCTTTAAGTCTATAGGACCAAACTGTTTCGTATTCTGCCACATACTTTCATAAATCGGAGCATAAAATCATTTCAAAAGTGTAATTCAGTACATATCATTAAACATGTTCCAGCTACGTAATTCACAACATATCATTAAACATGTTTCAGCTGCATAGTGAAAAACGAAAACGCTGTGGCTTCACTATCCAGCAAGATAATGCAATGTTTTGATTGCGGCCAAAAGTGTACTTTATGTAGGCTACTTTATCTGTCATTTGTTCAAGTCTACTGGATGCATGACTGGAAGCCGTTAAATGCTAAACCACTGTGTGTACAGCTAATGTGGTAGACTTTTCTTTTTTCTTTTTTTTACTTCTTTAAACTAGGTTTATGATTTTTATAAAACGTTTGCCAAAGATGTTCAAATACTAATTGTCACAATTGTATTTGCCATAACAAATATGTTTACTTGTCAGCCAAATGTAGGCTATTTATGTACGTTTTGTTACAGTTATACTTGCAAAAAAAAACCCCAGTTGTATTCGTTAGGGCAGAGAAGTGATACATCATCATTGCAATGTGTTTGTCATGACTAATGGTTGTACTTGTCAGGCAAACATACATGTGTTCATTTCGTTACAGCTATAGTTGCCAAAAATCTGGTTTATTTGCTAGGGCAAACAAGCGGTGAATTATTGCAATATTTTTGCCATGTATGCTTTCTCACAGTTTTATTGCTTTTGGCAAACATATGCACATGTGTTTAAAGTTGCACTTGCCATGACTAAATGTGAGGACTTACATGTACGCATACGAGTCAAGTGGTATATCACTGCAATGTTTTCGCCATGCGTGCTTTCTCAGGTTTACTTGTTTTGGCAAATTGTATGCACTTGTGTTTAAAATGTGCGCTTTCCATGATTAACAGTGTGGACCTGGGTGTACTGTACGCATGCATGTGTCAGTTGTACCTACCAGGACAAATGTATGTGCATGTACATGTCTCTGAAGGTAACTTGCTAGGGCAAAAGTAGATGCATATTGCTGTTGCCCCGTTAACTCTGTTGGTTAGAGTGGCATGCCCATATGGCAGTTGTCGTGGGTTCAGCCCTTGGATGTGACCTCAGTTTTTGTTTCACCTCCAGACCGTACGGCTTTGTGACATATTAAATGCATTTTTGGTTCTAGGGACATGAGATATGCAGAAGCAATTTTAGGTAACTTAGGCCCGTTTTTGTATCGGCTAATACCTCTCATAGTGAAAAGACGCTACTCCAAAGAATGAAAATTGTACATGTTTGAGTGTCCTTAGGAATGTTTTGAGCTTACCACTTTATGCTTTGTGGCTGCGTCTATGCTAGCTGAATGGGTAGCGCAAATTGTGTTGGGTTTGAGAAGTTCTACATGGGAGATAACTCCGTGACTCTCAAGAGTTATGTTACTTAGTTGGTCCTTAGCTATGTTTACATTTGTATTCAGGTATGTTTTTTTAAACCCTCTGGGTGATGAATTGGTCATAGTGGTCAGCGCCTGGGACATCTCCTTAGATTTTGTGTGCAAATGCATTGATATGTGTACTTGACTTTCTTTTTCTTTTTTTTTTCCTGTTGAAGTATTGTGTCTGTTTTGAAACGATTATAGCCCTGACATGGCTGTACGTGGTTGGCTGGGCTTTAAACAAAGTAATTTTATAACAGCACAGTTGGTTAGTGCGCCATGTTTAGATCACAGTGGTTGTGGATTCAACCCTCGAATGTGACCACACCCCCCCGCCCCAGACCGTGTACATATGGCTTATGTGCAGGTGTAGGGCTTATACTATGATCACTTTGGATCTTAGCCTTCACATGGCATATGCGATGTCAGTGCACGTGGATTTTATTCTGAGCGTAAACATGTCATCTTGAGAAGCTGAAGCTGAAACTTTTGTTGTCTTTTATTCAAAGGCATGCTTCTGTAAACGGGGTGATAACATATTTATC
Organism: Monoplex corrugatus; assembly: GCA_030674185.1. Classification (NCBI taxonomy): domain Eukaryota; kingdom Metazoa; phylum Mollusca; class Gastropoda; order Littorinimorpha; family Ranellidae; genus Monoplex; species Monoplex corrugatus. The sequence goes on along the minus strand of JAPXFY010000031.1, from coordinate 24,807,500 downwards.
TGGCATAGGGGAGAAAGAAGGCATTGGCTTTTTAGTCCGTAACTTTATTGTTTGGAGTTTTTGCGAAAGGATTCGTCAAATTCAGGCAGTTCCATACGCACTCCACCCAAGTTTGCCAGCAGTTATCTGAACCTGTAACAAACCCCACGTTCTGGCAAGATCTTAATGGAGAGGTGTGTGTGTGTGTGGGGTGGGGGGGTTGAGAATGCTAAGCCAGCATCACCAGAATGATGGAAACATTAACTCTTTGACGACGGGCTACTTCGATTGAAGTAACAGCTGAGCTCTCACTGAAGACGGGCTACTTCGATCATCGTAACAGAGGGTCTAGGGTATATAACTCCCTCGACTTTTGTTATGCTAATGATTTAGTAGTTGGCAGTTGCTTCCCTTGTGGAGGGAACTTCCTTTGAACACTTCAGCTATGTTTTGCCGGTTTCTTTGTCTAAAATCGATGGAAAATGGCTCAAAGGCGACAGTTCTCAGTGATTTCACTGTGGCAGCCCTAGGCCAGCAGGAGAGCTCAGCTGCGGCAAGTGCAGTCACAATAGAGTTAAGACTGGAAACGAACAGGCTGGTTTTTAATGTTGTCAGTTGGGACTGAACTCTAGATTCCAGATTTTGAGCCCACAGCTCCGACAGAAGAACCAATCAGCCTGCAGAAAATTCAGTCTGTAGATATTGGAAATATATTGGTCGGGGATGTTGTGGTAAACTACATTGATAATGAAACAGTATTACCAGTGTATCTAGATGGTGTAAGTGTGTGGACATTTGCATATTGTGACGAATTCCATTGATACAGAGCAAAGATGATTTTAGAAATGGGTGGTTCAATAGTAATAATAGTAATAGTCAGAGGTAATTTCAGAAATGAGCCATGTAGTTTGTACTCCTTTTTTTTTAAAAAAAAGAAAAAAGGATGTTGCAGGTAGTCAGAGTGCTATATTTAGAAATGGGTGTAGCAGGAGTTGAGAGAACTTATTTTAGAAACGGATGCTACACATGCGTGGATAACTAATTTTAGAAATGGATGTTGCAGGAACTCTGAGAACTAATTTAAGGAATGGATGTTGCAAGAACTCGAAGAACTAATTTTAGAAATGGATACTATAGATGTGTGGATAACTAATTTTAGAAATGGATGTTGCAGGAGCTCAGAGAACTAATTTTAGAAATGGATGTTACAGATGCGTGGATAACTAATTTAAGAAATGGATGTTGCAGGAACTCAGAGAACTAATTTTAGAAATGGATGTTGCAGGAACTCAGAGAACTAATTTAAAAAATGGATGTTGCAGGAACTCAGAGAACTAATTTTAGAAATGGATGTTGCAGGAACTCAGAGAACTAATTTTAGAAATGGATACTACATATGCTTGGATGGCTAATTTTAGAAACGGGTGTTGCAGAAGCTCAGAGAACTAATTTTAGAAATGGATGCAGCAAATGTTTGGAGAACTAATTTTAGAAATGGATACTGCAGAAGCTCAGAGAGCTTTGGGGTGTTTTTTGAGTTGAATTCTGGTTTCATATTGTCTTTTTGTTTTATTAAATTAGATATGCATTCTAATTCTTTTTTTTTTTTTTTTTTTTTTTTTCTGGTTCAGTATCTATGTTGAGTCTTCCATTTTCAGTGAAAACACTGCCAAAATGTTTGAATTAATTCACTTGTTCGAGTTTTGTATCGTCATTATTAGTAGGACATACCAGTGCCAAACTTAGGCCCAGACCAAGTCCCTGGAGCACCAAATGACTACTTGTGGTGTGCGTTGTTTCAGAGGGGCTGTCAACAAAAATGGACATGACAATCAGAAACACCAAAAAAAAAAAAACGAAAGAAAAATGGATAGAAGCGGCCACCAGTCCATTGTCATATTCATCAGCAGAGAATCAAGTGGATTTGGTCATATGACCAGAATGCAACCCCATCACATTGGTTCAACAAGCATAGAACAAAAACATTTAACCCTTTGACTTCCACACCCTGTTCGCCAAGCATCCTGCATTGTCAACCATGCTTGTAAAGGAAAAACTTGACCCTTTCATTCCCTCAACCTGCAGGAAGCTGGTGGATAGTGTGAGGGTATCAGAGGGTTAAGTTTTTGCAGTTGGTGGACAGGGTGCGGGAGTCAAAGAGTTAAAGTAAAAAGGCCGACCAGGGAAGGTGTGGGTCAACAGTGTTAAGGATAATTTGAGCCAATACAAAAAAAGTTGAATTTGAACAAGAGGTACACCAAGGAAAACACAGATTGGCAATATGAAGGAGAATTTAATGTTATATGGCGTTTCTTCTCTTTAGGTCTTTCAGCTGGCTGCTGATCATCAGCTGTATTACGTGTCACGATACCAAGGTGGTACAAGTGGGTAGTTAGAAAGCGAAGAAGTGTGGAAATGTACGAGAAAAGTGCTTACCTCTCAGAATGCATACCTCACAGTTAACAAGAAACACCACTAGGGTGCAGATGGGACCTGGAGCATTAATGCTTCAACACTTTCTGGACAATCACCTTCCAAGCTCCCGATGCCACTCGATAGACATTTCACCAGGCAAAGGGGGGCTGTCCATGTTTTGCATGACCCGTTCGGACCCAATCATCAGTCACCTTGTTAACAAACCGAATGGCAAGGTGTGGAGATGACGAACCCCAGGACATAGCCACACAGCCATGTCCAGCTCAGCCACCAGACCAAGAGAGAACGGAAGACCTCTCTCTTATCCCACTCTGGTCTTCGTCTCTCTTTTGAGTAGCCCGCCCTTCCACTATCTCGCATAGCTGCCAGTTCCTCTCTCCCTTTACCATAGTCTCGACAGTTAGCAGTTGGAAGCATCCAACGTTGTCGTGCTTCAACCACAGTGGTTGTTTGAACGGCCGCAAAAAGTGGCCAAACACGATGCTCGAGACACAGCCTATTTCGCTGTTCAGCAAGATGTGAACATGTACAGGAAAACTGCTTACCTCTGAGAATTCATACCTCACAAGTTAATAAGAAAACCATGAAAAATATACCTCACAGATTCCTTAGGTCTTCACAGTTTTTCAACTGTTGTCACCGGTCTTCTTCAAGGTGTCTTTGTTGTTGTTGTATTTTGTTATGTTTACCACTGGTTTGCGCTTTAACGATGATGCATTGTTTGCCCTTGTTCCAAGCCATATGAAGATGCAGTGTCTGTCTAAAGGTTGTGATGGCACCTTGTCTTGTCAGTCTTCCAAAGCCTGTAATCCATTAATGCTTTACTCCAGTGTGATATAAAACGAATTTGTTTTCAGATCGTTTTGGTTACTGGTCTGATTGAGATGGTTATCTCAGGCTTAGTGATGTTTTGAAACTCTCTGTCTTTCCTTTTCACCTTTTGTGTGTTGCATTTTGATTTCTTTCAGCTCGGATTTCAGACAGGAAAATCTGTTTTGACAAAACATAAATGAATGCAGCGCAAACGATACGAAACGATACAATACGATACAATGCAGCACAGTACATACAATACAATACAATACAATACAATACAATGCAATACAATAGAATGCAACACAATACAGTGCAACACAACACAATGCAATGCAAATCAATACAATACAACACAATGCAATGCAAATCAATACAATACAACACAATGCAATGCAATACAACGCAATACAATGCAATGCAAACCCATACAATACAATACAGTACAGTACAACACAACACAATGCAATGCAAACCAATACAATACAACACAATGCAATTCAACGCAATACAATGCAATGTAAACCAATACAATACAGTACAATACAATACAACACAATGTGGTAAGAATGCATATAAGAACAAAAACAAAACCAAAGAAGGACATGTACACAATTGAAAAAAAAAAGATGATTAAAAAAAGGTGCTCAATGAACCTGCTTGCAACTGAGGTCTGTTAAAAAATACAATACAACACAATGCAATCCGATGCAATGAAAGAATGTTTTATTAATGCTTGAAATGGAAACTGTATGCAACACCTTTATAACGAAAATAGAGAGAATGAAAGAGAAACGGGGGAGAAAAATAAAGGGCTTTCCATGTTCATGCATGCAATTAGGCTTTATTTAATGTCACACACACACACACACACACACACACACACACACACACACACACACACACACACACACACACA
>JAPXFY010000031.1:24743353-24795853 GCA_030674185.1 Monoplex corrugatus | reverse complement strand
ACCGGCTGTACCACCAGATGTTGTTTAATCCTAAGCCATCTGTTGAGATCTAGTTTGTCTGGCATGCAAGACAATGTCCACTTCATGTTTCACACTGAAGTACTGGTAAGGGCCTGTTTTCACTTGAGGGGTTGTACGTTGGTTAATCCTAAGCTTTCACTACAGGCTAGTTCGTCTGCCTTGCCATACATAGTCAACATCTTGTCTCAGACTGAAGTACAGGTATGGGCCTGTTTCTTCATGAGTCGTTTCTGTGATAATTCCATCAAATCGTTCTTTATCATCATGTCTACAGTCCACCTTTGGTAGCCAATAAGGGATTGATCATATTCGGGATTAACCCTCTTAAGCTTCTCTAATTGAAGAACGGATGTATGTACATCGATACAAAACGTCTTTTGGCATGAATTAAGAAAATTAGTATTGTGTATGCTGATTTCAGGAAAATTGAACATTTTATGAGGAAATGAACATCGAGGAAATCAACCAACCAACCAACCGATCAATCAAACAACCAACCAATCAACCAACCAACTAACCAACCAACTAACCAACCAATCAAATAAACAAACAAACAAAGCAAAAACACATAGAATTCATATATACAATAAAGTAAATTGCTTTCATAAAGAGAGAAAAAAACAAAACTTATGAACGGCTTTGGATGTCGAACATTACAATAGAATATGAAGAGAGACAGACAGACAGAGAGAGAGAGAGAGAGTGAGAGAGAGAGAGAAAGAGGGAGAGAGAGAGAAATGGAAAGAGAGAGGGAGATAGAGAAACATGGAGAAACAGGGAGGAGGGAGAGAAAGGGAGGGGGGGAGAGAGAGAATGAGAGAGAGAGGGAGAGAGAGAGGGGAGAGAGACAGAGACAGAGAGGCAGAGAGAGAGAGAATGACAGAGAGAGAATGAGAGAGAGAATGAGAGAGAGGGGGAGAGAGAGAATGCGTGTGAGAGAGAAAGAGGGAGAGAGAGGGAAAGAGAGAGGGAGATAGACATAGAGACAGGGAAAGAGAGGTGGAGGGAGATAGAGGGAGGTAGGGGGAAGAGAATGAGAGAGAGAGGAAGAGAGAGAGAGGAAGAGAGAGAGGGACAGAGAAGGAGAAGGGGGAGAGAGAGAGGTGGAGAAAGAGAGAGAGAGATATATATGGAGAAAGAGAAAGAGAGAGAGACTTCAGACTTCAGACTTCAGTCTTCAGACTTCAGAACTTTTATTCGAAAAAGGCCATAGCCCCTACTGAAGGAGTGCTTATAAGTACAATGAAATAATCAGATATCATCATAGAATTAACAATCAACAACAAAATAAACTTGTATTACGATAAAGCAATTTCCCTGATTTTAGCTGCTTTGAGCAGGAACAAACCAAAATTCTTAATATAATCGAAACGAGTTGAACACATTAACAAACACAGTTTAAACATATTTGGGCATCTGTAATACTTTTGAGGGATAAACCTTGAACGGATTTCATCTAAAGCTGGACAACACAGAACAAAATGTATTTCGTCTTCTTCAGCTTGCATACATAAGGGACAGAGCAAATCAGACTCTCTGTGTTGCTTATATCTCAATTGATGGACTTTCAATGTTGATAAACCAAGTCTAAATTTTGCTATTGTTTTTTTCCAAATTAATATCCAGATCAAGGCTTATGTATGGTTTAACACTGTGAGAATCTATGACAGTTCTGTAAAAACCATATGTTCCACTTGTCTGTATATGATCATTCCACTTTTGCCATCTACAATCAATCAGTCTTTGCCGAAAATCACGAATGAACTGTCTCTCATCGCCAGCTCCTTGGAAAAACCAAACATCACTAAAACCATATTCATTCAGACAAATAGCATACTAGTTACCCAAGCCTTCTTACCTTTAAAATCTAGATCAAATATCATCTTATAGGGTTGTTGTTTTTCGGCATCCTGTTGTCTTCCATGGGCAATACTTTTAATCAAAATTGAATACGTCGTACAATAGAATGAACAAACGATGGGTATCTGATTGTTTCTCCATATACTAAATCATTAGATATGCACTTATCCAGTCCTAAAAATCTGTTCAAAGCAAATAAGTGTACAGCTTCACAATGCATAGCTGTCTTATGCAATCCCCAAATTTCTGCAAATACAGCAAAATTGGCTGTATTTGTGTCAAATATTTTGACAAGTAAATCAAATGAATTATTATTCAATATATTCAATCTTTTCATCACACATATCAATGCATTTTTTGCCCTGCTAGCAAATGTCTTTACAAGCAAGAGTAAAACTCAAACGTGTAGAAAAATAAATTCCCAGGTATTTGTATGCATTTACAACAGGCATAACTATATCATTGTACACCCATTTCTCTCTAGCAGCTAAATGTCCTTTTCTAAACACGACAACATTAGTTTTGTTCAAATTTACCTTATGATGCAAAGAAGTAGCTGCTCTGTGTAGAGTATTTAACTGCCTCTGCAAACCTACAATCGTTTCAGATAACAACTGCACATCATCTGCCAACAAAAGAATAAACAATTCTGACAAATCCTGTGGAAGTTTGGCCCCATGACGACCATTGCTGATAACCTCCAGAGCAAGAGAGAGAGAGAGAGAAAGAGAGAGAGAGAGAAGAGAGAGAGAAAAAGAGAGAGAAAGAGAGAGAGAGGGCGAGTACGGAACATGGGCAACGTTTTCCTATCTAGGCCTTAGGCCCCCTGACAAAGTGGATTTGCAAGCATAGTGCAAATGACATTTCCACAAAAGAGCATAATTAGATTATGCACAGGAACAAAAGAAATGATATACATAGAAAGACTAGCACTGAACGATTAATACGCACACACACACAAACACACACACACACACACACACGCACACACACATACACACACACATACACACACACACACACACACGCACGCATGCACACGAACACACACGAACACACACACACACACACACACACACACACACACACACACACACACACACACAACACACACACATACAAACAGACGCAAACACACAAACACAAACACAAACACACATAACACACACACACACACACACACACACACACACACACATACACACACACGCATTAAAATGGGATGAGAATGAGTAACACACAAAAAAACACAGCCGCTGTATTTTACGTATTAAACACTTGTTCTGATTCTATTTCAGTATGTCTCTAGTTCGTATTTGCTTTAAGTGCTGGCAGCAACTTTGATATAGATTTCATTATAAGAATTCCATTTTTCGCCGCCCTCGTGGTGCTGGCCCATGTAAAGTTAAAGTCTCTGCCACCTCACTCCCCTACGACCCCAGGATTATGAAACTATCTCGGTAAGACCTCAGGACCTGGCCAGCTCGTGGGTTTACGTGCAGGCTCAAGGCTTGTGCCGTGATCATTCTGGATCTTCTCCGTCACATAGCACCTGTAACGTTAGCGCATATGGATTTCATTCCGAGCGAGGAGACGTCATCTTGAGAAATTGAAAGTTAAACTCCCAAGAATGCATCAAGAACTTTGAAAGAGAGAGAGAGAGAGAGAGAGAGAGAGAGAGAGAGAGAGAGAGGAGAGAGAGAGAGAGAGATCGGGGGACATATAGATAGAAAATGGATAGATAGATAGATAATAGATAGATAGACTGACAGATAGATAGATAGATAAAAGATAGACAGATAGACGCACAGACAGACAGATAGATGGATATGTAAAAAGACAGACAGACAGATAGATAGAATGGCAGACAGACAGACAGTAGACAAACAGCTAGCTAGCTAGCTAGATCAATAGAGAGATAGATAGATAGACAGTTAGATAGATAGATATGTAGATAGATTGACTGATAGATAGATAGATAGATAGAAAGATAGACAGAAAGATAGATGGATAGATAGATAAATAGATGGATAGATAGATAGATAGATAGATATACATGTGTGTGTGTGTGATTGTGTGTGTGTGTGTGTGTGTGTGTGTGTGTGTGTGTGTGTGGGATGTGTGTGTGCGTGTGTGTGTGTGTGTGTGTGCGTGTGCGTGTGTGTGTGCGTGTGCGTGTATGTATATGCTGACGTGTGTATAATGTGCAGGCCGTATTTTCAAAGAATAATATTTCAAGTGCTAATGAGCTTGGTCCAGTTGATTTTCCTTGGGCTTTGGTTATTATTTCTTGTGTGATTTTCTCCCCTTGGTTTTGTGTTTTTTCGTGAAACGAATTATCGTTCCAGTGGCAAAAGAAAGCAGACGACAGATGGGTGGGCCTGCTGGTATCTGGTGTCGTAGGCCGATACGACAAAGTGGGATGCAGCCCTGCAGACACAAGTTGGATGGCTTGTTTTATGCCTTGCACATTCTGTATAAATAGAGCTTGTAACAACCTAGAACTTCATCTTCCTGGAAGATACAGGTGAGTTTATGATGTGTGTGTGCACGTGAGAGAGAGTGAGAGAGAGAGAGAGGGAAAGAGAGACAGAGACAGAGAGAGACAGAGAAAGACGGAGACAGACGGAGACAGGAATTGGAAGAGAGAGAATAAGAGAGAGAGAGGGAGAGAGAGAGAGAGAGAAGAGAGAGAGAGAGAGAAAGAGAGAGAAAGAGATACAAAGAAAGAGAGAGACAGAGACGGACGGAGACAGAAATTGGAAGATAGAGAGAGAAAGAGAGGGGAGGGGGAAGAGAGAAAGAGAGACAGAGACAGGGAGAGATAGAGAGAGATGGAGACAGAAATTGGAAGGCAGAGAATAAGAGAGAGAGAGAGAAAGAGAGACAGGCAGACAAACAGACAGAGACAGAGAGAAAGAGAGACAGAGAGAGACAGAAACTGGGAGACAGAGACACACAGACAGAGAGAGAGAGAGAAAGACAGAGAGACAGAGACAGAAAGAGGCACAAAGAGAGAGAGAGAGAGAGAGAGAGAGAGAGAGAGAGAGAGAGAGAGAAAGAAAGATACAGACAGACAGACAAACAGACAGACAAACATACAGGCAGACAGAAAATAGAACAGCAAAACACACAAAACGAAACGAACAAAAAAAAATCCAGGCATATTTTACAGTAATACGATATATTGGGTAACGAGAATAACTTATATTAGTCCAAATTCAAGTGTTGGCGGACTACAAATCTAAAAGAAAGTGACTACACATCTGTTTTCATCATCACTAGTATGTCGAGCTTGCTCACCTATCCATGACACGTTTCTTTCATCCTTCTCTGTCAGATATTGCAGTAGGTAGTTCATCATACTAACAGCCCTTATCATCGATCAGTTGGTCGATGAAGGTCTTCTTTGGACGCCCTGGTCTTTGTTTGCCGTGAATAGATCTCCATAGTAGAACATCCCCCACCAGTTCTTCTTTGCTATGCCAGCAGTGTCCCGCGAAGCGAAGTCTTTGTTGACGTATTGATTTACTGATTGGTGGGATCTTGCCATATAACTCTTTGTTAGTTGGATGTTCTCTCCAGGATTTGTTCAGGGCTGCACGCAGCATTCGTGTGTATGCTCCATCAATCTTCCTCTCCAAAGTCGTTGTTAGGGTCCAAGAGATTGAGCCATATGTAAGAACGGACTCTACTGCTGCTCGGAAGAAGTTCCTTTTCAGGTTGTCTGGTAGATTAGATTTCCAGATTTTGTCCAGCTGATTTAGTGTGCCCCAGGCATTTCCCAGTCTGGTGTTGACGTCTTGTTCTGTGGAGTCAATGTAGCTGCTAAGGCATTTAAAGTCTTGAACTTGTTTGATCGTATCTCCATTGAGACTTCTCATACCTTCTGATGCATCTTGGTTCAGACAGATGAACTCTGTTTTGTTCGCACTGAGGTGGAGCCCGATCTCCATTGCTGTTTTTTTCGACATTGTGAAGGAGAGATGTTGCATCCTTTAGGAAGTCTGCGAGAACAGCCAGGTCATCAGCATAATCCACATCTGTTATCTTTACCGCATGGTAGCGTCGGCTCTTCTGTTTTGTGAGGGTAAAGCCAAGTTTTTAGTTCTTATCCACGGCTTTTCTCAGCACATAATCGAGACAGATTATGAAAATGTAGGGGGCAAGCGTATCTCCTTGAAGGACTCCAGCAGAGATGTCGAAGAAGTCTGTGTCTAGGTCGTGGGAGCGAACATACAGTGGGTATTCTGATACAGCATCATGATGGCGTCTACTATTTCCTTGGGTAGTCCATATGCAGTTAGAATCTCCTTCATCTTTCCTCAGTGGATCGAATCAAAAGCTTTGGAAAAGTCGATAAATAATAATAATAATAATAGTGAACATTTATGGCGCTTAATCTAAAAAAAAGCCCTAAGCGCTTACAGTAAACACACACACACACGCACACACAACACACGCACACGCACACACACACACACACACACACACACACACACACACACACACACACACACACACACACACCCGCACACACACACACACACACACACACACACACACACACCCGCACACACACACACACGCGCGCGGGCACAGATTTCAAGGTGGCAGCTGAAGTAAGAGTACAGAACTACAGGCTAGGATTTAAAAAGAGTGGTTTTTAGACTGGACTTAAACGAAGAAAGGGTACAGGTAGAGCGGAGAGGAAAGGGAAGTTTGTTCCAAATAGAGGGGGCCTGATAAGAAAAAGCACGTTCACCAAGAGTTTTGTTGCGGAAGCGTGGGATTCTAAGTAGGTGGGCATCAGTAGAAGAGCGTAGCTCTCTGGAGGGAATGTAAACAGTCAGGAGATCAGAAAGATAGGGGGGAGCTAGACCAGTAGGGAGAACAGCTGGGAGGTTTTTGGTTTTTATGCCTTCCAATATACGTCTCATGGTGAGTATTTGTCCTGATGTCGATCTGTTTTGGCGAAACCCGTTTTGGTTTTTCCTCAGAACTGGATCTATCTCCAGCCTTATCCTATTTAGGAGCATTAGGTTGTAGATATTTGCAGAAATTGCAGTTAATGTGATTCCGCGGTAGTTCTTTGTGATTCAAAGGTCACCTTTCTTGGGGAAAGGAAGCAGGCATCCTTTAGTCCATTTGTTTATTGACAGAGTGGCTGAGGACAGAGAAGGTGGAAGATGTGTTTGTGGCAACATGGGATAGATACACATGGAGTGCCATGATCGCAAACGCCATACAGCAGGGCACATGATGATGATAATGATTCTACTCCACTGCTCTTCTGTCTTTTTAGTGATGATGATTCTGACAATGCCAATGACGACGGCGACAGAACGATGGAGACGACGATGATGATGATCTCTACTTGTCTTTCAGTGATGATGATGATGATGATGATGATGATGATGATGATGGTGACGACTATGACGAAGACGACGATGATAATAATGATGATGACGATGTGACGATGACGTTGGTGACGACGATGGGGTAATGCTGCTGCAAGATAATGTCACGACTGATGATGATTGATGTTGATGACGACGACGACGATGACCACGCTACTGCTGCTGCTGGCTGTTTGCTGATGGTGATGACGATGGCGATGATGATGATAACACTGATGGCGATAATGCCGATGTTGATGACTGATGATGATGATGATGATGATGATGATGATGACAACGACTGGCAGCGCACAGAAGGCAGTCACAACATGTCGGCTCCTCTCTACCCTAAGCTGCTTCTCCTGACGTTGCTGACGATTGTGAGCAGTGGACAGCAGCAACCTAACATCATCTTCTTTCTGGCTGATGATTTCGGCTGGGCGGATTCGGAGAGAAACGACCCCAGCATGAGGACCCCTACTTTGACCTGGCTGGAGAACCAGGGAATGCTGTTAAACTACTCTTACGTTCTTTCCACTGGTCCACCCACCCGTTCCGCTATTTTAACGGGCAGGTAGGTCGGTGTATTTTTTGATGATTGTTGTTACGCCATTATCCCCGCTAAAACGTCAATCTTCAGAACACTTTCTCATCCTCTCCTCTCCCTCCTCCCTGTGGGGATCCCATGGGCTATTTCGGTATATAAATAGTATTCCCACCTTTTCTGGAAATTCTGTGCTAGGAATTTCCTCTTTTCTGTCACTGTCTGTGTCTTTCTTCCTCCTTTGCTTTTTTCTGTCATTTCTTCCTGTCATTCGCCTTGCTGGTCCATTTACTTGAATGTGTTCGATAAAGTCTTACGTTCTTTCTCTTAGGATTGATAATCAGATATATGAATTCAGTGCATTTTTAGCTCTAGGGAAATGAGATATGCGGAAGAAATTTTAGGTGTTTAGGTCCGTTTTTTATACAGGCTTCAGTGTGTTTATTTGTGTTTAAATATGGATTCAGATGTATTTTTTAAATCCCCTGTGTGATAAATTGGAAGAAGTGGTCAACGCCAAGGGTATCTCTTTAGATTACGCGCACGAATGCATTGCTGTCTGTACTCAATTTTTTTTTCTTTTTTCCAGTTGAAGAATTGTGTATGTTTTGAAACGGTTATAGCCATGTTATGGGTCTATGCAGTCCACTGGGCTTTAAACAAAAATAACAATAACAATAACTTTCTCACTAGATGATAATAGTAATACTACTACTACTACTACTACTATCACTACTAGTACTTCTACTTCTGTTACTACTACTAACAATAGCAACAACAACAACACTAATAATGATAGTAATGATAAATATAACGATAGTAATAATATTCATAATGAGAAAAATAAACATAATAATAAAAGTAATACTAATACTAATGATAATAATTACAATATTAACAACAACAACAACAATAATAGTAATAATAATAGTAATAATAATAATGATAATAATACAGGGTGTTTCAAAAAGAATACGCCAAAATCATTACGCAGTTTTTTCAGGTCTATAGCATTGTAGTGGACTGAATCAGTGGTTATTTGATAGAGTAGTTATCAAAGTTTGATTGGGTGTCAGTTTCACCGCTGTCGTTAGTATAACTTCCGGTGCAGCTGAATTGTGGGAAGATCAATCAAAATGGCGACTCCTCAGCAGAAGGCGTTTTGCGTGCTTGAGTTCGCGAAAACAAACGCCATTGTCACGGTGCAACGTGCTTTCAGAACAGAATTCGGCATTGATCCGCCCATCGTGAGAGCATTCGACGGTGGGTTAGACAGTTTAAAGAGAGTGGGTGTCTGTGCAAAGGAAAGAGTCCTGGAAGACCACGTGTTACAGAGGAGCAAGTGGAGAGGATTCATGATGCATTTGAGAGCAGCCCACGTAAGTCCGTACGTCGAGCAAGTCTTCAGCTTGCCATCCCTCATACCACTGTCTGGCGTGTGTTAAAGAGACGATTACACATGAAACCATACAAACTAAGCCTCGTCCAAGCACTTACTAATGATGACAAGGTGATGCGGAGGACATTCTGTGAGTCAATGCTGGAGATGGAGGAAGGTGATGAAACTCTCTTTTCACGTTTAGTTTTTAGTGACGAAGCGACTTTCCATTTGAGCGGCACAGTCAATCGTCACAATGTGCGCATTTGGGGAACAGATCACCCACATGAAACTGTTGAGCATGAAAGAGATTCCCCTAAAGTGAACGTCTTCTGTGCTGTGTCTCAAGACAAGGTCTATGGTCCCTTTTTCTTTGAAGGAAACACCGTTACAGGACAAACCTATCTCGAAATGCTCCAAAACTGGCTATTCACTTTACTGCAAGCAGATTCGAATGACTTCATTTTTCAGCAAGATGGAGCACCACCCCATTGGCATCTCGGGGTTAGAGCTTATCTGAATGAAAACGTGCCTCAGCGATGGATTGGGAGGAGAGGTGCTAAAGACCTTGCTCTCTGTGCTTGGCCTGCCAGATCCCCGGACCTCACTGTGTGTGACTTTTTCTTGTGGGGGTATGTTAAAGACCAAGTTTATGTTCCACCACTTCCAGCAAGTATCGATGACTTGAAAGATCGAATAACAGCTGCAATCAACACGGTGGACCGTGACATGCTGAGGCGCGTTTGGGAGGAATTCTCATATCGGCTTGATGTTGTCCGCGCTGCCGGTAGTGGCCACATTGAGCACTTATAAAACATGAAATGAAACTTGAATGTATATACAACACATGTGTTCATGCTAGAGGTTTGTAATTTTTTTCGTTTTTGACACATCACGTGATGATTTTGGCGTATTCTTTTTGAAACACCCTGTATAATGATAATAATAATAATATTAATAATTGTGATGATGATGATGATGATGATAATGATAATAATAGTAATAACAACAACAACAAAATAATAATGATAGCAGAAATAGACATAATGATATTGATAATATTTGTAATAACAATAACAATAATAGTAATAATAATATAGGATAACAAAAACAACAACAACAAAAATAATAATGATAGTAATAATAGTAATAATAATAATAATGATAATGATAATACTGATAATAATAATAATAATGATAATAACGATTATAAAAATAATAAAAATAGTAGTAATAATAGTAGTGATAAACATAATGATAGTGATGATGTTTATAATAATAATAACAAAACATAATGATAATAATGTAATAGTAGTTGTAGTAGTAGTAATAATGATAATACAATGATATAATAATGATGATAATAATAATGATAATAATAATAATAATAATAATTATAACAATAATAATAATGATAATAATAATGATAATAATAATAATAATAATAATAATAATAATAATAATAATAATAATAATAATGAAATTGTCACACAGGTACCCATATACGTACGGGATGCAGATGAACCAGATGGGGGACAAAGTAATATCATATCTGGACGAGACTTTGACGCTACTTCCGGCCACGTTGAAAAAACTGAATTATTCTACCCACATCATCGGAAAATGGCATTTAGGTTATTGTGACTGGAACCTGACTCCCACACGGCGTGGATTTGACTCCTTCTACGGCTTCTACACTGGTGCCCAGAGCTATTTCACCCAGTCAGGTATTTGGATTGTGTGTGTTAGAGATATCAACCAAACTGCACTGTAGAAGTAGTGAGTGTCAACATCTTAAAAATTCCCTGCACCTATCTCATCTGGCTCCTGTGGGGATTCTCGGGGCTCTTTCAGTATGAATAGAATCCCCCACCTACTGGAAATGCTGTACTAGAAATTTCCTCTTTTCAGTCACTCTCTGTGTTTCTGTTTTGCTTCTTTGCTTTCTGTCATTTCTTCCTATCATTTTCTGTCTTGTCGCTCCATTCACCTGTATGTGTTCGATAAAGTCTTACGTACTTTCCATTTGCATTAATAACAGGGTACACGTATCAACTTAATTATTGGCTGTAGGGAAACGTGATGTGCGGAAGCAGCTTCACGTAATTTAAGCCATTTTATATGTTTCAATGTCCTTAGTTATGTTATACTTTTGTATATGTATTCAAGTTTAGTTTTTAACCCCCTGGTGATAAATTGGGCAAAATAGTCAACGCATCTCCTTAGATTATGTGCGCAAATGCATTGATGTGTGTACCCAATTTTCTTTTCTAGGTTTTTTTTTTCCGAGTCATCGAGGTGTCAAGTGTGTTTTGATATGGTTATAGCTCTGATATGGCTCCATGCTGTTGGCTGGGATTTAAGCATTTATAACAATAGTATTCTTATCAGGACATATAGTCAGATGGGAACGAGGTCATTGTCAACAACCAGGATATTAGGACTGTAGACAAATTCTACTTGGGCAGAATAATCTCCGGATGCACCAGCGTCAAGCTCGCTAAGGCTTGAACTGGAGTAGAAAGACAGAGAAACAGACCCATCAGCTATAACACCCCTTTCACGATCTAAATGAAACAAAAAATACTTGGACAAAGTACAGTTACACAAAGTTTATTTACTGAACAAACGAGACAACATGACGCATCATTTGCATAGATCACATACGTAACTATAGCATTACTAGGGGTGGCACCCCAAAATCAACATTGCATACATTTTAAATCTTCAAAACCCCTAAATTCACATAGAACATCTGCAAACGCACACACTCACAGAAGATAAACACCGGCAATAAACCCTAAAATAACCACGTACATACCTGTACCTTCCACTTTTCTCAGTCCCTTCAACACTTAGTTTCTCAAAGGGTGACGATTTCGGTCCATAACGACGTTCCGATGCTAGGGTTTCCAATCTCTAACGAGTCTCTCGACGCTTGGCATGGTGAACAGGCGCTGAATAAAACAACCGCCGAACGACGCGAAGATGCAGTCCGCAGCAGACGTGGAGTCCTGCAAAGGGCGCCAAGGAAACGAGCCAAGTAGAATGGCTGGGCCATAGGCTCGTGGCGTGGAAGCACCGCCAATCTTGCCAGAAGACGCAGCCATAGAAGCCCCACTGGTCGCACCTGCCTCGGACGCTCGTAACGTTACCGCAGCTTGGACACGTGCACCTCATTGTAGAGCCAGGACCAACATGGACAGCAACGACGACTGGCGCAGGACACTGGTGATCTTCTCCCCTCACGCTGGCGAAAATAAGAACACAAACTTCCCTACTGACCTGTAGGCGTATAAACAGCTGTGATTAGACATGGCAGCAAACTTATTCATTTGTAAATATATCGACGAACCAAACTACCAATACCCAACCTAGCCACCAAACCACACATCAACTACAGCAAAGGAGAGCAGACAACTATTCACTGCTGGTTACATGCCTAACAATGACACCTACACTCTAGACTTCAATATAACAATGTTAACAAAAATTGAATATCTGACCACTGCACCCACCGCATACTGACTGTAGCAGAGGAAAACAGGTGTCAATTCACTCCTGGTTACATGCCAACACAGACACAGCCACTCTAGACTTCATATAACAACGTTGACAAAATTTGAAATGACTGACCACTGCACCCACCGCATACCGACTGTAGCAGAGGAAAACAGCTGTCGACTCACTCCTTGTCACATGCCAACAAACATAGACCTCTACCCACTTCTAGGACATGAAATCCATCTACAAGCGGTGCCTCTGACCAGAAACTGGCCCTATCCACCCAACTGCAAACCGTCCGTAGCAGAGGGGCACCGAACACTAACCGACTCGTAACACCCACAATTCTTATTTTTTAAAGCCAACAAACAAGCTCACAGAACCCTGTTCACAGAAACCAGCACCAAAAACACACACAGTTTACACACACACACACACAGATCCACGTAAATCATAACTTAGGCCATAAACATGGGTTGGCCGAAACATCTATCTACAACCAAGGTACAAAAATCACGTAAATACACACACACACACACACACACACACACACACACACACACACACACACACACACACACACACACACACACACACACACACACACACACACGCACAGGTGCAGGTAAACCATAACTGGACAAGTGAGTTTATCCCACTTGGCAAACTTCCACACTCTTTGCCCCAACAAAACACTCCTGTCCCCAAACGAGAAGAAGAGGGAAAAAATAAAAAGATGAACAAAACTGCCATGACAACCAGTCACTGTGGTGTAGTGGTTACTGCAATGGATTACTTTCTGGAAGGTTGTGGGTTCGAATCCCCAACATTCTCTTCAAAAGTCATTGTGGGATGTTTTGGCTCTAACTGGCTTTACCCAGAGTTGGGCGTGCTATGTGTTCAATGGGAAGACTGGGACCACACGGTCGAGTCTCATCAACTACACGGATACCTCATTGAGAGTGTTGCTCAAATCTTCTGACCAGCACCGCAGGTGTCTGTATATCTTGGGCCTGGTAGATGCCAGGATACATTATGATAGTAAGCGTAGAGTACAGCTCTGTCACACAGTCTTAATCGTAAATGGAACTCCATAGCATCATGATTATCATCCTCAGTGACATCATCATCATAGGATTGTAAAATCTATGCCAGTTTCTGTGACCATTAAAAGTTGCAAAGAAAATGGGACAAAAAAAAAAAAAAAAGAAAAAGGAAAAGGTGAGCACAAAGGTAACCTCCCTTAGTGCTATGGTCCTTAAAAAATTTCAGAATGCTGAGATGGTGCTGCTCATCTCCAAGGTCAGCTCAGCCTTTGGAAGGCTATCAGGTGGCTGTTCAGGGGTGGCTGTCTGTTGGGTAGCGGGGCATTGGCGCTCCGGGACAATACAATACAATATTTTATTTGTAAAGCGCAAAATCTTGATAAAATCAAATCTAAGCGCTAAAACAGACACACACGCACGCACACACACACACACACACACACACACACACACACACACACACACACACACACACACACACACACACACACACGCACACGTACAAGGCTAAAATGGGGAGAAAGAATAAAAGCAATGGAAAATTATAGAGAGCATATTATATACAATTATATATTACAATGTGATTCCCCTCCAAGTGGAGACAGGCTGCAGAGGGGATTGAGTGAGGTCAGGATTTAATGCAGAGGAGAAAAGGTGAGTTTTGAGAGCGGACTTGAAGGAGACAAAAGTAGGATGCTGACGGACAGAGAGAGGAAGTTTGTTCCAGGAAAGTGGACCAGAAACAGAGAAGGCTCGTGGACCATAGGTATTGAGCTTAGTGCGTGGAAAGCGAAAAGTCAGAGGATCAGAGGCAGAGCGGAGGGTACGTGAGGGAAGATAGATCTCAAGTAGCTTGACAGGTAATCGGGGGCTGCGTTATTGAGGCTTTTGTGGCACATGGTGTCTAGTTTGTACTGTATGCGCTTTGATACAGGGAGCCAGTGAAGTTGTGCCAGGAGAGGAGATTTGTGGTCAGCTTTTTTCTTTTTGAGTACAAGGCGTGCAGCATTGTTTGAATGCGCTGCAGGATGTGAATGGTGGAGGCAGGAAGACCAGACAGGAGTGAATTGCAATAGTCAATGCGAGACATCCACACCCTTGTAGTGTTTCTTGTTAACTTCAGGATGCTGAGGTGGCATTGTACATCTTCAAGGTCAGCTCTGCCTTTGGAAGGCTATCAGGTGACGTCGGGAGCTTGAGGGGTGGGTGGATGGGTGGCTGGCTGATTGTCAAGGGGTTGGCAAGGAGGCATTGGTGTTCTGGGTCCCATCCACACCCTCGTATTTACTTCAGGATGCTGAGGTGGCTTTGAACATCTCCAAGATCAGCTCTGCCTTTGGAAGACTGACCACGAGGTTGTGGCTAGATCATCGAATCAGGATCACCGCAGAGGTGGTTGTGTCTAGCAGCAGTCTTGAGCACCTTGCTATATTGTACTACTTACCGAAGACACAATCAACCATTGGAACAGTTCCACCAAAGATGTCAGTGCAAAATCTGCAACGTCACGTTGGCAAGATCGAGTGTCCATCCTTGAAGTTTTGAAGAAGTGTGGCTTGCCAAGTATAAAGTGTCCACTCACCCAAATACCAGCTTCCTTGGTCAAGGACACGTTGTCTGTCTGGAAAACAGCCGTGTCCCAGAGATGCCCCCTGTGTGGAGAGCTGAAGCCAGGACATTGTGACCAGGGAAGACCACTCAAACAATACAAAAGTTATTCTGAAAGCCGGCCCCATCAGCTGTGGCATCAATACCATCGACATGGAAAACATTGCACACAACAGAGAAGCTTGTGATAGCAGAGTACATATGGCACAGATAACTCAAACAGCATGAACATAGATAGATATAGATAGTCCCACAACCCTGGGGTAGTAAGGGAGTGAGGTGGTAGAGACCTCAACTTCTCTCGAAGCCAGCATTGTGAGGGCAGCGCCCATCTCCTCTACCTCGCTTCATATTCATCTTCATCTTTATATTCATTTTTTGGACTGAGACTTCAGAAAGGCAAGAAGGCTAATTGGTCTTCAAGGGGAGAGACGTGGGAAACCAACTTTTCTCTCTATGAAACAGCTGCTATTCAATAGAAACAGAACAACGAGCAGAGGCAGAATCCAGCGTTGCAAGACTCCATCTCATGTAGTTTCTGTGGAAGAACATGTACAGCCAAAATCGGTCTTGTATCCCATATGAAAACTGATAAAAGGCGATGAATGACCAGTATGCCTACTATCACACACGAAAACTGACACAGGGTGATAAATGACCAGTATGCCCACTATCCCACATGAAAAGTGACACAAGGCCATAAATGAGCAGTATGCCTACTATCCCACATGAAAACTGATACAAGGCAATAGAGGACCAGTATGCCTACCATCCCACATAAATATTGAGACAAGGGGATAAATGACCAGTATGACTATTATCCCACATGAACACTGATACAAGGCGATAAAGACCAGTATGCCTATTATCCCACATGAAAACTGACACAAAGCGATAAAGGACTAGTATGCCTGGTATCCACATGAACACTGATACAAGGCTATAAATAACCAATCATGCATACTGCCCCACATGAAAACTGACACAAGGCAATACACGATCAGTATGCCTATCATCCCACATGAAAACTGACGCAAGGCAACAAAGGACCAGTATGCCTACTATTCTCCATGAAACCTGATACAAGGTGGTAAATGACTATTTATGCCCACTGTCCCATGCGAGAACTGATACAAGGCGATAAATGACCAGTATGCCTACCCTCCCACATGAAAACTGACACAAGGCTATAATTTATATGACCAGTGTGCCTACTATCCCACATGAACACTAAAACAAGGCTATAAATGACCATTTATGCGTACTGTCCCACGTGAAAACTGACACAAGGCGATAAACAAGCAGTGTGGCTAGTGTCCCATATGAAAACCTATACAAGGCAACAAAGGACCAGTATGCCTACTATTCCCCATGAAAACTGATACAAGGCAGTAAAGAACCAGTATGCCTAATGGCCCATATGAAAACTGATAAAGGACCAGTATACCTATTATCACACATGAAAACTTATACATGGCGATAAATGACCATTATGCCTATTATCACACATGAAAACTGATACAAGGTGACAAAGGACCGGTATGCCTATTATCCCCCATGAAAAGTGATACAAGGCAACAAAGGACCAGTATGCTTATTCATCAGCTAGACCCACAGGACAATCTGTCATGTTTAACAAGCCATGTTCATTACTAAGATAAGACTTTTAACACAGAGCCAGAGTCACAGGAAACAATATGGAGAAAATAGAGAAGATGACTCAGCTCAATAAAGCATCATGGAAGTTGTGTTATTGTTGTTCATGTCATTGCTTGACAAAGACCAGTTGGCCAAAATTTTGTGCCTGTCTTGTTTTGTGAATCAAATACCAGTTGAAAATTCTTTTCACAAAATGTGAAGGATCTCGCACTTCTTGGAAGCGATTTCACAGAAGGTGGAAGGCTCAATAGACAGATGAAAACTAGAAACTAGAAAACTAATAATACCAATAAGCAACATGCTGTGTTCCTAAAACACTTCAGCGTTCTTTTTCTTGAGAAACAACAACAACAACAACAACCAAACAAAGATAACAACAACAATAAACCAGCGAAGCTCGTCAGTTCCATTGTCATCCTGACCCTGACATACATGTGGCCAGACCTAGACCCTGTCCAAGCCTCTGGAGCACACAAAATTTCCACCTGCAAGATGCGTTGCATGCGGCAAACTGTGTCAGCAAGACTAGGAGTGATATGATCAGAAACACCAAGATCAGTGGAACAGTGGGGAACAACACCAGTCCATATCATATTCATCTAAAGCGAATTAAGTGGTTTTGATCACCTGACCAAAATGTTATTGCATAGTTATAACACACACACACACACACACACACACACACACACACACACACACACACACAACACACACACACACACACACACTAACAGCAACAACAATAAAACGCATCTAGAAATAAAAAAAATCAAGAGGCAGACTGACAAAGATCTGGATCGATGGCGTGAACGAGACTTTGACGTCACGCGAGATTTCTTTCCATTTAGGCCTTCCAGCTGTCTGCTTACTGTCAGCCTTTTGTCCCCATGACTCCCATTATGCTACAAGCAGACAGACTTAAAGAAGAAGAAGAAGTTGCCAACTTACTCAGGTTTATGGGTTATCAAGAAATACCTCGAGGGTGTGGACGGGATCCAGAGCACTAATGCCTCACAGCTCATCTCCCAAACTCCTGTTGCTACTTGACAGTCATTTCATCAAGCAAACAGGGGCTGTCCATACATTGCATGACCCATTTGGACCCAGTCTTTAGTTACCTTATTTACAAACCGAATGGCAAGGTGGGGAGATGACAAATCTCATAGCCACACGACACACACCAACCAGGTCCAGTCCATCCACTGGACCAAGAGAAAGCAAAAGAGCCCTCTCTCACCGACTCTATGGCCGAAGGAAAGCAAACCAGCAGCTTTCCAGTCGTTGCGTTAGAAAAACGATGCATTTTTGGTTACATAATTCAAGATGTGAATGCTCTGTTTAACCACCTAGGCAAAAGCCGTTACGCCCATGATTTCCGTGACAATGACGAAGTCGTATGGCCCGCCAAAGGAAGTTACACCACCGAACTTCACACTGAGCGTGCGCAGCGTATCATCCGGGAGAGCCAGACGCCCTTCTTTCTGTACATGTCCTACCAGAACGTGCACAGCCCTTTTGAAGTCAAACAACGCTACATTGATGACTTCTGCAGCCATGTTGTAAACAAGAGAAGACGTATCCACTGTGCCATGGTGGCCGCCATGGATGATAGCATGAAAATCATCATAGACACTTTGAAAGAAGAGGTGAGAAACAGGTTTTCATGCTTAGCGTGGGTGGTGACGTTAGTTTTGTTATCACTGTGTGTGTGTGTGTGTGGTTGTGTGTGTGTGTGTGTGTGTGTGTGTGTGTGTGTGTGTGTGTGTGTGTTTTTGCGTGTGTGTGTGTGTGTGTGTGTGTGTGTGTGTGTGTGTGTGTTTTGTTGTGTGTGTGTGTGTGTGTGCTGTTTTGTGTGTGTGTGTGTGTGTGTGTGTGTGTGTGTGTGTGGTTTTTGGGTGTGTGTGTGTGTGTGTGTGTGTGTGTGTGGTGTGTGTGTGTTTGATGTAATTTTAAGTTTTTTTTTCAAAAGTGGAGGATGGACTGAAGGGGCTATGATAAGGGAGACACAATTTTAATGATGTCAGTAGGCAAACGAACTATGATTTGTATTGATTAGTTGGAATGTGAGGTGGTGGTGTTTTCTTTGATGTGATTATACAAGACGTCTGTGAAATAAATAAGTTTATACGTAAGTGGTTGGTTGTGTTTTCATTCGGTTCCAGTGGTTCTCTTTTAACATTACAGATGTAGATACAATTAACAAGTCAACAAAGAACGTCCCAGCTTGTGGACAGGACCCAGAGTGCCAGTACCTCGCCACCCTTCGGACAATCACATCACTAGATCCTGACGCCACTCGATAGTCGTTTCATCAAGCAAAAAACAAAAAACAAAACAAAACAAAGGAGTGGAGGGGGAGGGGCTGTCCATGCGTTGCATGCCCATTTGGACGCCGTCGTAAGTTCCCTTGTTTACAAATTAAATAGCAAAGTGGGTAGATGACAAACCTTTGGGACTTAGCTACACAACGTGCACCAACCAGGTCCAGGCCAGCCTCAGGACCAAAAGAGAATGGAAAAGCCCTCTCTATCCCCACTCTGGTCTTCATCTCTCTTTCGGGCAGCCCACTTTGCCACCAGCTCTCATAGCTGCCAGCTTTTTTCTATTTTTTTTTGTAAACTATTCTTTTCCTTGTAGCGCTCTAACGGCTGCAGATGCTGGGACATTACAGATGTACATACAAATATCACTTAAATGTAGCTGAGGTTGTTCCCATGATTAACTAATACAAATAAAAGATTTAAAACCTACATGCCAGGCAGGACTTCAAGACCTTGCCAACTGATGGGCCTTACTTGGATTTTGGATCATCTCCATCACATGGCATCACTGACATCAGTGCATATAGAATTCAGTAATTCATTCCGAACTCAGAGACTATATGTAGAAAAACTGAAAACTGAAACTGAAACTGCACATGATAACTTTACCTTTTTTGGTCAATGTGAATAGTGACAACAGTTCTGATAACTCCAAAGGCAGTGACGTTACTTTCGCTATAACAGTAGGCAAAGACGTTACTTTTACTTTATTTGTAAACAGTGACGTGAATCTTGATATCACCAAGACAATGATGTTAGTTTTGATACCACCAGACAGTTGCGTCAGTCTTGATATCACACAGGCAATGAAATTAGTTTTCATGTCATTGAGGTAAAGACGTCGGTTTTGATATTACTGAAATAATGACATTAATTTTGATATCAATGAAGCAATGAAAACAATTTTAATATAAAAGAAATAAGAGGGAAGCAGGGAGAATGTTTATAATATTAATCAAAGGACACAACTCTTGAGAATTATCTCCCAACAGAGTGTTCTGTGCTTACTGTTTTTGTACTTTGTGTCTGCTTCTATGCTGGCTGAGTGGGTGGTGCAAACTGTGCTGGATTTGAGAAGTTCTATACAACATGGGAGATAATTCTCAAGAGTTGTGTCCTTTGATTAATATTATAAAAATTCTCCCTGCTTCCCTCTTATTTCTTTGGTATTACCTATATGCCTTGGAAGCAACCATGTATATGTTCTGTCAAGTCTATGTGTGTGTGTTTGGTCAGTTCAAGAATAAAAGACTATGTCAATCTTGAACATAAGACCAATATATTGTATGTATTTCTCTCCTCTCTCATAGTTGTGTGTAGGTTAGTTGCAGAGTATAAAGGTAGGCTTGGGCACTCCTTTTAGGAGTGTTCTGTGCTTACTGTGTGTTTTTGTACTTTGTGTCTGCTTCTGTGCTGGCTGAGTGGGTGGCGCAAACTGTGTTGGATTTGAGAAGTTCTATACAACATGGGAGATAATACTCAAGAGTTGTGTCCTTTGATTAATTTTAATATAACTGAAATAATGACGTCAGGCTTTATATCAGTGAGACAGTGAGGTCTGTTTTTGGTATCACTGAGGTAATGGTATTAGTTTTGAGACAACTGAGGCAGTGACTTTAGTTTTGATATCACTTAGGCAGTAATGTGTTCGTTTTGAGACAGCTTAGGCAATGACGTTAGTTTTGATGTCACTGAGGACATTGAGTTAGTTTGGATATCACCAAGGCAGTGACACTAGCTTTGACATCACTGAGGAAAATGACGTCAGTCAGTTTTGATGTCACTAAGGTGATGACGTTAGTTTTAAAATCATTGCAGTGACGTTAGAGCTCAAAGCACCTCAGAATGTGACGTTAGTTTTGATATCATCAGCAGCAGCAGCACAATTCTTGTATGTCTCAGTTGTCCCATTTCCTGAGCCACCTCTGAGACTGCAGGGTCTGGGGCAGATTTTGTTAATGTCATAATGATTCATGAGGATGGGGATGGCAATCACGATGCTATAAAGTTCCATTCTGGATTAAGGCTTGCGTGACATGGCTGTACTGTACGCTCCCTTTCCTAATATATCCTGGCATCAACCAGGCTCGAGAGATACAGACGCTTGTAGTGTTGGTGAGGACATTTGAGCAGGAACTTTTATAAAGTTTCAGTTTCAGTTTTTCAAGATGACACCTCCATGCTCGGAATGAATTCCATATGCACAAAAGTCACAGGTGCCACGCGATGGTGATCATTGATCATGGCACAAACCTTAAGCCTACACATAAATCCCTGAGCTGACAAGGTCCTGAGGTCCTATCTAGCTTATGTTTTATCTAGCCTACATATTCTAATCTCATACTAGTATTGTATCCAAATAAAGCATCTGTGAAATGGATGAGACTCGACTATGTGGTTCCAGTCTTTTCTACGAACCAATGTCGCGCTCAACTCTGGATAGGAGCCTGATTGGGGCTTGAAAAATCCCACATCGATATTGATAGAAGTGAGAGGGATTCGAACGTGTTAACCCTCCGGTGGTTAGCTCCCTGGCGTTAACCCTTGCCCCCCCCCCCGCCCCCACGACGACTGGACGCTATGATTGTTTTTATCCTTGTGGTGTCGGCAGGGTCTGCTGGACAACACCATCCTCATCTTCACGTCGGACAACGGGGGTCCCATAAAGGGGGGATCATTCAATACCTCTGGTGGTGAAAAGGATTCCCTGTGGGAAGGGGGTACCCGTGTGTTCACCCTCCTCTCCTACTCCGGGCTCAAACGTCGTGGGGGTCACGTGCATCCAGGTAAGGAATATCAAATATCAGACGCACTCCATCGTGTGTGTATCGTTTCCACTCTTTCTGTATAAGTTTCCACTCCCTCAGCCATTTGTTTTCTTTTTTGTTTGTTTTTGTTTTGTTTTAGCCGTCCCAACTTCTGCAACGTCTCACTTGGTCTCAGATCCGTGCCCCTCATGTTAGCTGCACAACAACAACACCAACTTCAAGTTCATTCAGTCGAAGAAGACTCAGTACCAGGAAGCCTGTGGGAGCCAGAGGTATCAAGTTGCCATAAGCAACCCACCAAAGCAGGTCCTGTGCTGCCACCGTGTCACTTCCCTAGAGTTAAACGGTACCTGTTCTGATCTAGCTTACTAAGGACACAACTTATTTCAGCTCCCTACTAACGAGAGCATTCGCCCAGTCACGGATCCAGATTGAGTGAGAGAGGCCCTCCCCTCCACTACCTTCCCTGCCAGTGAGGAGACCGATTCCATAGACCTCCAACCATAGCCCCCACAAATCTTTACCTTCAGTTTCACCTATCACGGAGTCTTGAAGACCGTTGGGGCGGCACAGAAGACTTCGCAACCAGCTTCCTCCATTCCTCCCGGTTCTCAGACACCTTTTGGCAGCTGCTGATTGTGAGGCCAGTCCATTCACTGATGTTGTCCTCCCATCTCTTTCTCTGACTTCCTTTCCTTTTGCTGCTCGCAATGTTCCTTGTAGAATGGTTTTGGCAAGTCCTGTTGATCTTGATACATGACCATACCATCTCATTTTCCTTCTTTTCACTGTGGAGGTCTTCGTATGGTCCAGTGGCTTGCTTTACTCTGATCCAGACCCCCAAGATGGTAATGTGGTCTTTGTATGAGATGCCAAGGATCTTTCGAAAATATCTCATCTCTATCTGTCTGTCTGTCTATCTATCTATCTATCTATCTATCTAAACTATTATCTATCTGTTTTGTTGTTGTTGTATTTTGGTTTCTATTTACTTTAAGGCTAGCCAAACCAGTCAGTTTTGATTAAGATTGGTTTTATGAGACCAGCGTGATTACAAGTAAAGAATTCTTTGGCATTACTGACCTGCCGTCGCTTACAGGTCTATTCCATGCGTTGACTGGTACCCTACCCTGGTTCAAGCAGCTGGGGGAGTCCCACCTGAAGGACTGGATGGCATCGGCATGTGGGTAGGGTTGAAGACCGCCTCGTGTACCTGTCGCAGTGAGTTTATCTACAATATGAACGACTTTTATGGAAGGTAATAGAAAGTGTACATACATCTCAAACACTCGCAGACACATACAGACACAACAGACTGGACACACACACACACACACACACACACACACACACACACACACACACACACACACACACACACACACACACACGCACACACACACACAATAACACACACACAATAACACACACACACAATAACACACACACACACAATAACACACACACAAACACATATACATGTACATACAGACACACAAACACGCTTACATGTTATATACATATAACTACACACACACACATACATACAGGCACAGACACACGTGTACAGACACACAGACACACGCTTACATATTGTATACATATAAATGTACACACACATACAGGCAAATACACACATATACAGACACAAACACACAAGCTTTTATATATACATATGAATACACACTTACATATAAGCACATACACACATGTACAGACACAAAGACACACGCTTTTACATATGCATGTGAATAGGCACACACATACAGACACACACACACACATATACAGACACAAAGATACACGCTTTTATATATACATATAAATACATACACATACACTTACATACAGACACTTACACACGTAAAATTGCATCTCTCTCGCTCTGTTTCTTGGAAACATTCACACACTCATACACACATTCATACACACACACGGACGAACACACCGACACACACTCTCGTTTTATCTGTCTGTCTGTCTCTCTATGTCTCTGCCTCTCTCTCTCTCACTCTCTCCATCTATCTACCGACCGATCTCTCTCTTATTCACTCACACGCAAAGTCTCTTGATCTTTCTTTTACCTTGTTTCTTACAAACATACACAAACAAAGGCACACACGCGCGCACGCACACACGCACACACACAAACACACACACATACCCACACATACACATTCACACACTGACATACCCACACATAAATACACACACACACACACACACACACACATACAAACGCACACACAAACACATACACACATACACATTCTCACATTCACACACATACACACAAACACACACACACATACACGCGCGCGCGCACACACACAACCTCACACACATAGACACACATGCACATACACACACGCTAACTTATCTTGCTCTATTTCTAATACACACACACACACACACACACACACATACACACACACACACACACACACACACACACACACACACACACACACACAACGCACGCACACACACTCAAACGCACACACATGTTCTCTCCCTCCCATTTTCTTTCGCTTAATATCTCACACGCACACACACACACACACACACACACACACACACACACACAACACACAAACACAAACACACACACACACACACACACACACACACACACACACACACACACACACTCTCTCTCTCTCTCTCTCTCACGTACACACACACGCATACATACACACAAAACATTGTGTATCTTTGTGGACAGGAGATAAATAGTCATGTTGTTTCTTACGCGAAAACAAAATGAGACATGTATACACTTTGTAAAGATGTAGTTCGCAACACATTTGTGTCAATACCAATAATATAAGGACTTTTTTGTCATCCTGTTTAAAAGTCTAATAGCTAACTATACACAACACGTTGTAAAATGAGTGTTCACTGCTATTTTAAGCCATTTTTATGAATAATTTGTTATGGTACGTTACTTCATTTTTTATACATTTATTTGCCTTTCTTTTCTTCTTCAGTTGCTTTTTTCTTCCTTCTTTCTCAAGATTGACTACAGAGAGACTTTGTTAGGACATGTATTCTTATAAAACTGTTAAATATTTCTGCTCGTCTGAACCTGTCTCACTTGTCCTTCTTCTTGTGTATGAGATGACATATTACAGCATCATCATCATGTGCCCTGCCGCATAACGTTGGCGATCATGGCCCTCTGTATGCATCTATCCCTTGTCGCCCCTAGCACATCTTCCAGCCTCCCTGTCCTCAGCCACCCTGCAAGTCCGCCCAATATGTTCTCCCTGGGTCTACCTGGTGTTCGTAAAATCTTTTCCTCCAGCATTCCTGTTGTAACCAGGTGCTCTAATTCCCCTTTCCTTATAAAATGTTCTATAAATGTTGCTTGTCTTTTCCTAATCTTCCTTATAAATGATCTTGTGTCTGCTTCCATCAAGAGTGTCTCGTTTGGTGTTTCTTTTTTTGTTTTGTTTTTTTGCTGTCCACGGAATTCTTTATCATTCTTCTTAGAAACCACATGACAGCAATAGAATAAAAATCCTTTCCTCCCCCCCCAAAAAAAAAACAACAACAAACAAACAAAGAAACAAAAAACCCCAAAACAAAATAAAAATAAATAAATGAATAAATAGATAGATGAATAGATAAATAAATTTAAAAAAAGAAATAAATGAGAAGCTTTTACAACAAAATCCATTTCGTCAAAACCGATGAAGTTGCAGGGTACACCCCTTCATTTCTTGCATGTTACGAATGTTCCCAACGTTAAAAGTTAACAAGAAAAGCAGAAAAAGAAACCTGTGGTTCTGTTCCTTCCTTAACAATATCCCAATGACCTTACTAAAACAATCCTACAGGGAACTGTAGAAAGAAGAAGACGGAAGGAAGACAGAAAAAAATGATTGGCAACATTGTGGAATGGAAAAAGAAATATTTGTAGAGACCCAGGCGTTGGCACACAACCAACAAAACTGGAGGAATGTAGTGTACAGTTCTTTAGTGCAGCGCTCCAATGACTCTTAACAGAGTTAAGGGAGAAGTCCCCCTCTGAGGGGATGCTGGGGGCTCTTTCAGTATAAATAGTGTCCCCACCTTCTAGAAATTCTGTGCTAGAGATTTCCTCTTTTCTGTCACTCTCTTTGTTTCTGCCTTCTTCATTTCTTCCCATCATTTTTTCTGCCTTGCTGGTCCATTCACCTATATATATTCGATAAAGTCTTACGTGCGTTTTCTTGGGATTGAGAATTGGGTACAAGTACGAGCTCGTATTAAGTGCATTTTTGGATCTGGGAAGGTGAGATATGCGGAAGCAATTTAAGGCAATTTATGCCTGTTTGTATAATATGTTTTGGTGTCCTTAGGTATGCTCAAATTTGCATTCAGGTGTGTTTTTAAAATCCTGTATGTGACAAATTGGATGGAGAGGTCAACGCCAGGGACACGTACTTAGATTATGTGAATGGATGCATTGGTATGTGTACTTAATTTTCTTTTCTGTCTTTCTGGTTGAAGTTTTGTATGTTTTGAAGCGGTTAAAGCCCTGATGTGGTTCTGCGCAGTCGGCTGGGCTTAAAGCAACAACAAAGGAGAAGAAGACAGCGTAAATAAGCTGTGTTTGAATGACTGCTGCAAGACTATGATCCCAAACCGGGGACTCTAAAGCTTTCTCAATGACTTCAATAGTTACTGTGTTCTGTGAGACAGGTCTGCCATACGATGGGGCGACTGGAAATTCCTCAAAGGGAGGCCTGGGCGAAGGTCTGATGGCTGGTACCCCCCTCCAGCCTTCCAAGCCAAAGGGATACCCTGGGAAGACATTGCGAAAGAAACTGGGTGAGTATTCAGTTAGACTGATTGATTTGGAGCCTGATCCAGTTGTGTGGGTGTTATGTTGTGCTGGTGTTGGTGTTGATGTTGGTTGGTCTTGGTATGGGGCTATGGATGTAGGTGTGACACTCTGCACAGAGTCTACAGCGTGGAATAAAAAGTGTTTGGGCTTTTTCTGAAACAAAGATAAAGAAAAAGTAAAGAAAAGAAAAAGACAACTGAAGAACAAGCAAGTTTGCCAAACCGTCTGTGTGTGTGTTTGTGGGCTGTTTGTTGATTGCTATCCAGATATGTCAGTAAGTTTGTCATGATATGTATATATCGGTGTTTCCTCTTTGCTGGTGTTGTTGTTGTTGCTGTAGTGTTGTTGTTGTTGTAGCTGTTGTTGTCAGCCATCATGCTGTGTCGATATGGGTGTGTATGTATGAATGTATGTGTATATGTCTGTGTGTGGGCATGTGGGTATGTTCATATTGTTGCACTACAGTCTCTCAATAGACAGCACAGTGAATACTGAGTTAATATTCCTTTTTGTCTACCAACGTGTTTTTCTTCAAAGCATACCTCAAAACCGCCTGGTGGTAGAACTTTATTTCCTTTACAATTTCAATACATTAAGAACACATATGAAAGGCTAACTGCTCCCCAGCACTATTCACCAAAGAGCAACTCCCCAGTGCTATTCGCCAAAGAGTAAGGAATCAGAGAGAATCGCGTTGTGTTGTGGAGTCCTGTCTCTGTCTCTCTCTGCCTCTGTCTCTGTCTGCCTGGCTCCTCCTCCTTGCCCTCCGTCTTCAGCTGCCTTCATGCTGGCTCCGAGGCAGGCTATAAAAATGAAACGTGACCACTGGGCATTTCCAGTGAAGGCTGTTAAAATGAATTCAAAGTTATCAGAATATTCGATGACCCTTATCGGCTGATAGTAACCCCCCCCCCCAGCTTTACTTAGACCCAAAACGTGACCACTGGGCATTTACAGTGAAGGCTGTTAAAATGAATTCATTTACTTAGACCCAGTAATCCCCCAGCTTATCCCCGACACGTGACCACTGGGCATTTCCAGTGAAGGCTGTTAAAATGAATTCATTTACTTAAACCCAGTAATCCCCCAGCTTATCATTCGCCTAAGGGTCACATCACATACTAACATCAAGGTTGTGTTGTAATTCAGACCTTTGATTATTGATTTATTTACTTTACATGCATGTTCCATTTTGGAAGGTAGGATGCACAGGTGCACATGTCATTTACATGTAACCAAGATTATTCCAGTGGTAGGCTGATACAATACCAGTATAAAATATAGACTAGGTAAAACATAGGTTAGGTAGGGCCTCAGGACCTGGCCAGTTCATGGGTTTATGTGAAGGCTTAAGGTTTGTGCCATGATCACCATACACATGGTACCTGTGACGTTAGTGCATATGGAATTCGTTCCGAGCGCAGAGACGTCATCTTGAGAAATTAAAACTAAAACTGAAACTGTAGGTGTGAGTGTTTCTGTGGGAATTGTGCTGTACTGCATTATGCTGTGTTGTGTTGTGTCGCATTGTGTTGTATTGGCTTGTGCTGTGCTGTGTCATATCGTATTATACTGTTTGTGTTGTATCAGGCTACGCGATGCATTGTGCTGTGGTGTATGTTAATTATTTATTTAGATTCAGATCTCCAAGTGCAGAAAGCCCTTAAAATGCCAGAAATATAGCTTTATAATAATATGGAGTCCTGTAATTCTCAAAACAGAAATCAACTTTACTTTTCCATCAGTGTCATGGTGTGTATTTCTCCATTAATCTATAGTTTCCTATTAATAGCAAATCGTAGGTTTCAATTACAATCTATATTCTTCCTTAACCAGCAGTTTTCTAGTGGTGTCAAACTGTCTCCTTAATGAGCAGTTTTCTCATGATATAAAGCTAGTTTTTCAACAAGTAGTTTCTTAGTGATATCAGATGGTTTTCTTAACAGTTTCCTAATGATAGTAGATTTTCTTGACAGTCTTCCAAAAAACCCCACAATTTCCTCAATAACAGGTGCCTAGTGAAATTGAACTGCTTTTCTAACAGATTGATGGTGATGTCAGACTGTTTTCTTAACAGGTTCCGAATGATATCAAGACTGTTTCCTTAACACGTTCCTGATGGTATCAGACTGTTTCCTCAACAAGTTCCAAAAGATATCAAAACTGTTTTCCTTAACAAGTCCCTAATGATATCAGACTGTTTCCTTAACAAGTTCCTAATGATATCAGACTGTTTCCTTAACAAGTTCCTAAGATATCAGACTGTTTCCTTAACAGGTTGCTAATGATATCAAAACTGTTTTCCTTAACAAGTCCCTAATGATATCAGACTGTTTCCTTAACAGGTTCCTAATGATATCAGACTGTTTCCTTAACAGGTTGCTAATGATATCAGATTGTTTCCTTAACAGGTTGCTAATGATATCAGATTGTTTCCTTAACAAGTTCCTAATGATATCAGATTGTTTCCTTGACAAGTTGCTAATGATATCAGATTGTTTCCTTAACAAGTTCCTAATGATATCAGATTGTTTCCTTAACAAGTTGCTAATGATATCAGATTGTTTCCTTAACAAGTTCCTAATGATATCAAATTGTTTCCTTAACAGGTTGCTAATGATATCAAATTGTTTCCTTAACAGGTTGCTAATGATATCAAATTGTTTCCTTAACAGGTTGCTAATGATATCAAATTGTTTCCTTAACAAGTTCCTAATGATATCAGATTGTTTCCTTAACAAGTTGCTAATGATATCAAATTGTTTCCTTAACAAGTTCCTAATGATATCAGATTGTTTCCTTAACAAGTTCCTAATGATATCAGATTGTTTCCTTAACAAGTTCCTAATGATATCAGATTGTTTCCTTAACAAGTTCCTAATGATATCAAATTGTTTCCTTAACAAGTTGCTAATGATATCAGATTGTTTCCTTAACAAGTTCCTAATGATATCAGATTGTTTCCTTAACAAGTTCCTAATGATATCAAATTGTTTCCTTAACAGGTTGCTAATGATATCAAATTGTTTCCTTAACAGGTTGCTAATGATATCAAATTGTTTCCTTAACAGGTTGCTAATGATATCAAATTGTTTCCTTAACAAGTTCCTAATGATATCAGATTGTTTCCTTAACAAGTTGCTAATGATATCAAATTGTTTCCTTAACAAGTTCCTAATGATATCAGATTGTTTCCTTAACAAGTTCCTAATGATATCAGATTGTTTCCTTAACAAGTTCCTAATGATATCAGATTGTTTCCTTAACAAGTTCCTAATGATATCAAATTGTTTCCTTAACAAGTTGCTAATGATATCAGATTGTTTCCTTAACAAGTTCCTAATGATATCAGATTGTTTCCTTAACAAGTTCCTAATGATATCAAATTGTTTCCTTAACAAGTTGCTAATGATATCAGATTGTTTCCTTAACAAGTTGCTAATGATATCAGATTGTTTCCTTAACAGGTTGCTAATGATATCAAATTGTTTCCTTGACAAGTTCCTAATGATATCAGATTGTTTCCGTAACAAGTTCCTAATGGTATCAGATTGTTTCTTTAACAGGATCCTAATGATATCAAACTGTTTCCTTGACAAGTTCCTAATGATATCAAACTGTTTCCTTGACAAGTTCCTAATGATATCAGATTGTTTCTGTAACAAGTTCCTAATGGTATCAGATTGTTTCTTTAACAGGATCCTAATGATATCAATTCTGTTTCCTTGACAAGTTCCTAATGATACCAAATTGTTTCCTGAACAAGTTCCTAATGATATCAGATTGTTTCTGTAACAAGTTCCTAATGGTATCAGATTGTTTCTTTAACAGGATCCTAATGATATCGAACTGTTTTCCTTAACAAGTTCCTAATGATATCAAACTGTTTCCTTGACAAGTTCCTAATGATATCAAATTGTTTCCGTAACACGTTCCTAATGGTATCAGATTGTTTCTTTAACAGGATCCTAATGATATCGAACTGTTTTCCTTAACAAGTTCCTAATGATATCAAACTGTTTCCTTGACAAATTCCTAATGATATCGAACTGTTTTCCTTAACAAGTTCCTAATGATATCAAATTGTTTCCGTAACACGTTCCTAATGGTATCAGATTGTTTCTTTAACAGGATCCTAATGATATCGAACTGTTTTCCTTAACAAGTTCCTAATGATATCGAACTGTTTCCTTAACAAGTTCCTAATGATATCGAACTGTTTTCCTTAACAAGTTCCTAATGATATCAAATTGTTTCCTTAACAAGTTCCTAATGATATCAAACTGTTTCGTTAACAAGTTCCTAATGATACAAAAACTGTTTCGTTAACAATTCCTGATGAAACCAAATGGTTTCTTTAACAATTTACTAATGATATCATATTGTTTCCTTAACAAGTTCCTAATGATACAACATTGTTTCCGAACAGGTTCCTAATGATATCAAACTGTTTCGTTAACAAGTTCCTAATGATATCAAACTGTTTCGTTAACAAGTTCCTAATGATACAACATTGTTTCCGAACAGGTTCCTAATGATATCAAATTGTTTCCTTAACAGGTTCCTAATGATATCAAATTGTTTCCTTAACAAGTTCCTAATGATATCAAATTGTTTCCTTAACAAGTTCCTAATGATATCAAATTGTTTCCTTAACAAGTTCCTAATGATATCAAATTGTTTCCTTAACAGGTTCCTAATGATATCAAATTGTTTCCTTAACAAGTTCCTAATGATACAACATTGTTTCCGAACAGGTTCCTAATGATATCAAATTGTTTCGTTAACAAGTTCCTAATGATATCAAATTGTTTCCTTAACAGGTTCCTAATGATATCAAATTGTTTCCTTAATAAGTTCTTAATGAAATCAAAACGTTTCCTTACCAGGTTGATAATGATATCAAAATTGTTTCCTTAACAAGGTCCCAGTGATATTAAACTTTTCCCTTAGCAATTCCTATTGATATCAAACGTGTTTATTAACAAATTCCTAATGATATCAAATTGTTTCTTAACAGGTTCATAATGATATTAAACTGTTTTCTTAACATACCTCTAATGCTATCAAACTGTTTCCTTAATAACTTCTTAATAATATCAAATTGTTTCTTTAGCAAGCACTTTCCTAATGTTCCCCTGAGAGGATGCTGAGGACTCTTTCAGTATAAATAGCATCCCCACCTTCTGGAAATTCTGTGCTAGAAATTTCCACTTTTCTGTCACTCTCTTTGTTTCTGTCTTGTTCCTTTGCTTTCTGTCATTTCTTCCTGTCATTTTCTGCCTTGCTGGTCCATTCACCTGTATGTGTTCGATGCAGTATTTCGTACTTTATCGTAAGATTGACAATTAGGTAGACGTATTAATTGTGTTTTGGCTGTAGAGAAATGAGATATGAGGAAGCAATTTAAGGTAATTTATGCCCGTTTTTGTGTATGTTTTAGAGTCCTTAGTTATTTTTAAATTTGTATTCAAGTTCGTTTTTAAATCCCTTGTGTGGTAAATTGGTCGGAGTGGTCAACGCTAGGGTCATTGCCTTAGATAATGTGCGTAAATGCATTGAGATATGTACTTAATTTTCTTTTTTTCTTTTCCTTTTTGACCCTTTGGAGTATTGTATGTTTTGAAACGGTTATAGCCCTGATATTGCTGTACGCAATTGGCTGAGCTTTAAACAGAAACAACAATAACAACAATAACAGTAAAATTTCCTAATGATATCAAGTTGTTCCCTTTATAATTTTCTAGTGATATGAAATAGTTTCCCTAAGTAACACTTTCCTGGCGATATAAACTTGCTTCCTTAACAAACAAAATTTCTCATGATACCAGTTTCCTTAACCACTAAGCATTAATTGTATCACAAAATAAACAAATGAATAAACAAACGTAAAAGTATGACAATAAAAAGACTAAACGAAAATACAACTACCCACTGAGTATAAACTCGTCTCACATCACAGAAAGCCCCCTCCCCCTCACCATCTCTACCCCTACCCCCTTCCAATCAGTACTATGCATATCCTCTTCTGCCTATCAACATGATGCGTTGCCTTTTGGTCACAGGAGATTTCTGTACAACCTACGCGAGGACCCCATGGAACGAAATAACTTGATTAAGGACAGCAATTACAAAGCTATCAAACGCATCATGCTTGGAAAGTGGAGTGTATACATCTCGCGTCTGAAATATTATACCAGAGCGCTCCGCTCTGACAGAGGGGACCCCAAGCGCACTAACAATACTTATTCTCCAGGATGGTGCCAGGTCTAAACAGTCCAAGACTCAGCACTGGCCGTCGACCTGACAGCATTCTGATGACGAAACTGCCAGATCCTTATCTTTTTTCTTTGTCTTTTAAATCGTGTTTGTATTATCAGTTGCTACCGAATCTGCATTCAGCTGATAAATAAAGAGCATTACATGAAATGATATTGGCCTTTTGTTTGATAGTGGTAAATGTTTTTGTATATCCCACCTCAAAAGTGACTACCTTAGACAATACTTCCATGTCCAGAAAGTTGTTGATGTTTCGTAGACTGTTCTTGTGTTTATTGTATGATTGTGAATAAATCTGTGACTGTGTGTGTGTGTGTGTGTGTGTGTGTGTGTGTGTGTGTGTGTGTGTGTGTGTGAGTGTGTGTTTATGTAAGCGCGTAGTAAGTAAAGCGCTATAGAAATACGAGTCATTATTATTATAATGATGATGATGATGACGATGATGATAATGGTCTTGTTGTTGCTGCTGCTGCTATTATTATCATTATCATCGTTACTATTATTATTATTATTATTATCACTATCATTATGTTATTATTTCTATAATAATGTTACGCTGTTGCTGCTGCTTATTGTTATTAATTCATATTGTTATTAGTAGTAGTGATAGTATCGTTGTTGTTGTTGTTGTTGTTGTTGTTATCAACATCAATATTATTGTTGTTGTCATTTTAATTTTTATTATAACTATTATTATCATTATTGTTTCTATTTTTCTTGCTACTACTACTACTACTACTACTACTACAACTACTACTACTACTACTACTACCACTACTACTATTACTACTATTACTACTACTATCTTTTACCCTTTTCATCAACGTTTTATGTCATTCTGTCTTTTCTCTCTCTTGAGTTGTCCATTGGCTCAGTGGTTAGAATGTCAGGCTCACAACACAGATCTGTATATGACCTGCTCCCCTCGAATGCAAACTTAGTGAAATGGGGGAAAGCAGACGACCCAGCATGTCCGCTCTGTCAGAAGAAACAAACAGTGGAACATGTCCTAAGCTCTTGCAAAGTAGCGCTAGCCCAAGGAAGGTATACATGGAGGCACAACCAAGTTCTGAAAGTGATCACAGATGTGGTTAGCGAAAAAACCATGACCCCAAACGCACCAATTGCTATGACAACGTTCTACAAAGCAGGAGGGAAACAGGTCTGGCCCGAAAGGGCTATGACAACCAGCACATTGCCAAGGGTCTTCTGGATGGAGCAGTCGACTGGGAGTGTACAGCAGACTTCCCAGAGTGGAGAAATTACCCAGATGTCATCAGCAAGACAGGCATGAGACCAGACATCGCTCTCCACTCTGACTCCTCGAAACAAGTGATTCTGATAGAACTCACTGTGCCATACGAAAGCAGAATGGAAGAAGCACATATCTACAAGACCGAAAAATACGCCGGTCTTGCCAGCACCCTGAAGAAAGCAGGTCTGCGGGTCAAAATCTTCGCCATAGAGGTCGGGGCAAGAGGGTTTGTGGGCACCTCCGCTTATGATCTCATGAAACAACTCGCCATTTCTGGGAAGAAGAGGACTAGAGCCCTTAAAGCGATGGCAGAGGCAGCAGAAAGGAGCTCAAGCTGGATCTGGGCAAGGAGGAACCAAAAAAGTGAACTTCATAAGGATTAAATTCCCTACAGATGATGTGTGCCCCGTTAGCACATTGGTAAAACCGCGTACCGCAGTTCTGAAGCGCAGAATCGCCCAGGTTCGATCCCCGGCGTGGGGAAAAAAAAAAAAAAAAAAAAAAAATAGACAAGAGCAGAAGGGCATCCAGGAGTCATGACCTGGATGTGGCCCGGCCCCCCGAGAGTGTAAGGAATTCAGGGCCGAAACACTTGTCTAAAGGGGGTTACTTCTCTGAAGACCTTCTGTTGTCTAGCTCTCCCTAGAGTTTCTTTCTACCCAGAGAACGTGGGTTCTGTCCTCAGGCGGGACCACTTTTCCTTCATGGATCTTGCCACTGCATAAGCTTTTGCATGGTTTCAAACAGCAGTCAGATAGAATTGCCAGTAGGTTTGGATGAAGCTCATATGGAATTGTCAGAGTGCGATGAATATTCCCCCTATTGAAAAAAACTCCAGTTCTCTCTCTAACTTTTCCCTAAATCAAAAGTAACAGGTGTATTCCCCCCCCCCACCCACACACACATAATGTGTAACTGAGCGCTGATACCACCAGCCCTCACACACACACAGAAGACAAGACGCACACACTCACACACACGCACACACAGTCTTACACATGGTCACACACACTCCACACACAGGCACACACACACATGTACACACAGTCACACACAGCCACACACACGCACACAGACTCACACACACTCACACACGCATAAAAACACACACATGCACGCACAGTCACACACAGTCACACACAGTTGCACACACACTCACACACACGCACACGCAGTCATACACACGCACGCACACACACACACACACACACACACACACACACACACACACACACACACACACACACACACACACATGGAGTCACACATGGAGTCACACATACATTCACACATATCATACGCAGTCATACATAGTCACGCACACGCACACACACTCATACACACATACACCCCCGCACACACACACACAGTCACAGTCATACACACGGTCACACACAGTCACACACACACACAGGTACACACATTCACACACATCTCTCTCTCTCACACACACATACATACACACACACATACATACACACACACATACACACACACAGACGAACACACAGACCAACAGACACACAGACAGACACACAGACACGTGCACACGCACACACACATGTGCACAAACACACACACACACACACACACACACACACACACACCAGCACCAGCACAGAGCATAACTCCCCTCCAAAACAAAACAAAACAAAAAATACAGCAAGAACTGTGGCACCATCGCAAGTCTCTTCATCTTCTATCCACTTCCCAACTCTTTCCATCCCAACAGGACCAATTTCACTTCCAGTCAAAAGATTCAATTCATTACAGGAACATCTCAGCTTGCAGTTAAAACTCATTTCCTTGTAGAAGCAATTCTACTTGCAGTCAGAAAATTCATTTCCTCGAACAAGCAATTCCATTTGCAGTCAGATAATTTCTTTTCTTGCAGAAGCAACTTCATTTCAGTCAGGAAATTCATTTTATTGCAGGCACAACCTCACTTGCAGTCAGAAAATCCATTTTCCTGCAGACACAACCTTACTTGAAGTCAGAAAATTCATTTTCTTGCAGAAACAACTTTACTTGCAGTAAAATGAAATTCATTTCCATGGTAAAGAAACTTCACTTGCAATCAAAACATCGTTTACTTCCAGAAGTAACTTCACGTGCAGTCAAATAAATTCCTTACCTCGCAGAACTAATTCTACTTGCAGTTAGAAGATTGATTCTCTTGCAGAAACAACTTCATTTGCATCAGTAACTTCACTTAAAGTAAAAAGAAATTCATTGCTTTGTACAAGAAACTTCACTTGCAGTCAAAACATCATCTACTTGCAGAAGTAACTTCACTTGCAGTCCAAAAAAACCCTCTTTTCCTTGCAGAACTAATTCTTGCAGTCAGAAAAATCATTTTCTTGCAGAAGCAACTTTCTTGGTGAAGTGGCTCCACTTTAAGCCAGTAGATTTAATTCACTGCAGGGACAGCAGATAAGATAAATAAAGAGGAGATCAAGACAGGAAAGAAAA
Organism: Monoplex corrugatus; assembly: GCA_030674185.1. Classification (NCBI taxonomy): domain Eukaryota; kingdom Metazoa; phylum Mollusca; class Gastropoda; order Littorinimorpha; family Ranellidae; genus Monoplex; species Monoplex corrugatus. Next base: position 24,758,905 of record JAPXFY010000031.1, on the reverse strand, counting down.
GAAGGATAGGATGAGGTTGATGTGCATATTACAGTGACTGATCAGAAAAAAGGGTAAGGAGTTAGAAAGGACGGTCATCTCTAGACTGTAGCTGTTTTCATTGTAGTCTTCTACCTTCTTAAGTACCAATGATGTTCCCCCAACTCCTCCTTCCACCTCCCTTTTTTCTGTTTCAAGGCCTTGATTAAAATTCTGCCGTTTCCTGATTCAAGCATGGCCAGTCCACCATCTTCTCCATCCCCCTGTCTGTCCCTGTATTCCACTCCATTCCACTGTCTGTCCCTTTATCCCACTCCATCCCCCTGTCTGTCCCTCTATCCCACTCCATCCCCCTGTCTGTCCCTCTATCCCACTCCATTCCACTGTCTGTCCCTCTATCCCACTCCATCCCCGGTCTGTCCCTCTATCCCACTCCATCCCCGGTCTGTCCCTCTATCCCATTCCATTCCACTGTCTGTCAATCTATCCTACGCCATCCCCCTGTCTGTCCCTCTATCACACTCCATCCGACTGTCTGTCCCTATATCACACTCCATTCCACTGTCTGTCCCTCTATCCCATTCCATCCCACTGTCTCTCCCTCTATCCCACTCCATCCCCCTGTCTGTCCCTGTATCCCACTCCATCGTCCTGTCTGTCCCTCTATCCCACTCCATCCCCCTGTCTGTCCCTCTATCCCACTCCATCCCCCTGTCTGTCCCTCTATCCCACTCCATCCCCCTGTCTGTCCCTCTATCCCACTCCATCCCCCTGTCTGTCCCTCTATCCCACTCCATCCCCCCTGTCTGTCCCTCTATCCCACTCCATCCCACTGTCTGTCCCTCTATCCCACTCCATTCCCCTGTCTGTCCCTCTATTCCACTCCATTCCGCTGTCTGTCCCTGTATCCCACTCCATCCCACTGTCTGTCCATCTATCCCACTCCATCCCCGGTCTGTCCCTCTATCCCACTCCATTCCACTGTCTGTCCCTCTGTCCCACTCCATTCAACTGTCTTTCCCTCTATCCCACTCCATTCCCCTGTCTGACCCTCTATCCCACTCCATCCCCCTGTCTGTTCTTCTATCCCACTCCATCCCCGTGTCTGTCCCTCTATCCCACTCCATCCCCGGTCTGCCCTCTATCCCATTCCATTCCACTGTCTGTCACTCTATCCTACGCCATCCCCCTGTCAGTCCCTCTATCACACTCCATCCGACTGTCTGTCCCTCTATCCCACTCCATTCCACTGTCTGTCCCTCTATCCCACTCCATCCCCGGTCTGTCCCTCTATCCCACTCCATCCCCGTCTGTCCCTCTATCCCATTCCATTCCACTGTCTGTCCTCTATCCTACGCCATCCCATAGTCTGTCCCTCTATCACACTCCATCCGACTGTCTGTCCCTCTATCACACTCCATTCCACTGTCTGTCCCTCTATCCCACTCCATCACCTGTGTCTGTCCCTCTATCCCACTCAATTCCACTGTCTGTCCCTCTATCCCACGCCATTCCCCTGTCTGTGCCTCTGTCCCACTCCATTCCCCTGTCTGTCCCTCTATCCCACTCCATCCCCCTTTCTGTCCCTCTTCCCACTCCATCCCACTGTCTGTCCCTCTATCCCACTCCATTCCATTGTCTGTCCCTCTATCCCACTCCATCCCACTGTCTGTCCCTCTATACCACTCCATCCCCTGTGTCTGTCCCTCTAGCCCACTCCATCCCCCTTTCTGTCCCTCTATCCCACTCCATCCCACTGTGTGTTCCTCTATCCCACATCATACCCTGTCTGCCCTGTATCCCACTCCATTCCCCTTTCTGTCCCTCTATCCCATTCCATCCCACTGTCTGTCCATCTATCCCACTCCATCATCCTGTCTGTCCCTCTATCCACTCCATCCCCCTGTCTGTCCATCTATCCCACTCCATCCCCCTGTCTGTCCCTCTATCCCACTCCATCCCCCTGTCTGTCCCTCTATCCCACTCCATCCCACTGTCTGTCCCTCTATCCCACTCCATCATCCTGTCTGTCCCTCTATCCCACTCCATCCCATTGTCTGTCCCTCTATCCCACTCCATCCCCCTGTCTATCTCTATCCCACTCCATTCCACTGTTTGCCCATCTGTCCCACTCCATCCCACTGTCAGTCCCTCTATCCCACTCCATCCCCCTGTCTGTCCCTCTATCCCACTCCATTCCACTGTCTGTTCCTCTATCCACTCCATCCCACTGTCTGTCCCTCTATCCCTCTCCATCCCCCTGTCTGTCCATCTATCCCACTCCATCCCACTGTCTGTCACTCTATCCTACTCCATCCCACTGTCAGTCCCTCCATCCCACTCCATCCATCTGTCTGTCTCTCTATGCCACTCCATCCCACTGTCTGTCGCTCTATCCCACTCCATTCCCGTGTCTGTCCCTTTATCCCACTCCATCCCTCTGTCTGTCCCTCTATCGCACTCCATTCCCCTGTCTCTCCCTCTTTTCCACTCCATCCCCCTGTCTGTCCCTCTATCCCACTCCATTCCCCTGTCTGTCCCTTTATCCCACTCCATCCCCCTGTCTGTCCCTCTATCGCACTCCATTTCCACTGTCTGTCCCTCTATCCCACTCCATCCCTCTGTCTGTCCATCTATCCCACTCCTTCCACTGTCTGTCCCTCTAACCCACTCCATTAAACAGTCTGTGCCTCTATCCCACTCCATTTCCCCGTCTGTCCCTCTATCCCATTCCATCCCCCTGTCTGTCCCTCTATCCCACTCCATTCAACTGTTTGTCCCTCCATCCCACTCCATTCCCCTGTCTGTCCCTTATCCCACTCCATTCCCCTGTCTGTCCCTTTATCCCACTCCATCCCACTGTCTGTGCCTCTATCCCACTCCATCCCCCTGTCTCTCCCTCTATCCCACTCCATGCCACTGTCTGTCCCTCTATCCAACTCCATCCACCTGTCTGTCCCTCTATCCCACTCCATGCCACTGTCTGTCCCTCTATCCCACTCCATCCCCCTGTCTGTCCCTCTATCCCACTCCATCCCACTGTCTGTCCTCTATCCAACTCCATTCCACTCTCTGTGCCTCTGTCCCACTCCATCCCACTGTCTGTCCCTCTATCCCATTCCATCCCACTGTCTCTCCCTCTATCCACTCCATCCCCCCGTCTGTCCCTGTATCCCACTCCATCGTCCTGTCTGTCCCTCTATCCCACTCCATCCCCTGTCTGTCCCTCTATCCCACTCCATCCCACTGTCTGTCCCTCTATTCCACTCCATTCCCCTGTCTGTCCCTCTATCCCACTCCATTCCCCTGTCTGTCCCTGTATCCCACTCCATCCCACTGTCTGTCCATCTGTCCCACTCCATCCCCGGGCTGTCCCTCTATCCCACTCCATTCCACTGTTTGTCCCTCTGTCCCACTGCATCCAACTGTCTGTCCCTCTATCCCACTCCATCCCCATGTCTGTCCCTCTATCCCACTCCATTCCCCTGTCTGACCCTCTATCCCACTCCATCCCCAGGTCTGTCCCTGTATACCACTCCATCCCCCTGTCTGTCCCTCTATCCCACTCCATCCCATTGTCTGTCCCTCTATCCCACTCCATACCACTGTCTGTCCCAGTATCCCACTCCATCCCCCTGTCTGTCCCTCTATCCCACTCCATCCCACTGTCTGTCCCTCTATCCCACTCCATACCACTGTCTGTCCCAGTATCCCACTCCATCCCCCTGTCTGTCCCTCTATCCCACTCCATCCCCATGTCTGTCCCTCTATCCCACTCCATTCCCCTGTCTGACCCTCTATCCCACTCCATCCCCAGGTCTGTCCCTGTATACCACTCCATCCCCCTGTCTGTCCCTCTATCCCACTCCATCCCATTGTCTGTCCCTCTATCCCACTCCATACCACTGTCTGTCCCAGTATCCCACTCCATCCCCCTGTCTGTCCCTCTATCCCACTCCATCCCACTGTCTGTCCCTCTATCCCACTCCATACCACTGTCTGTCCCAGTATCCCACTCCATCCCCTGTCTGTCCCTCTATCCCACTCCATCCCACTGTCTGTCCCCTCTATCCCACTCCATCCCCTTGTCTGTCCCTCTAGCCCACTCCATCCCCCAATCTGTCCCTCTATCCCACTCCATCCCACTGTGTGTTCCTCTATCCCACATCATCACCCTGTCTGCCCTGTATCCCACTCCATTCCCCTTTCTGTCCCTCTATCCCATTCCATCCCACTGTCTGTCCATCTATCCCACTCCATCATCCTGTCTGTCCCTCTATCCCACTCCATCCCCCTGTCTGTCCATCTATCCCACTCCATCCCCCTGTCTGTCCCTCTATCCCACTCCATCCCCCTGTCTGTCCCAGTATCCCACTCCATCCCCCTGTCTGTCCCTCTATCCCACTCCATCCCCCTGTCTGTCCTCTATCCCACTCTGTCCCTCTATCCCACTCCATCCCCCTGTCTGTCCCACTATCCCACTCTGTCCCTCTATCCCACTCCATCCCCCTGTCTGTCCCTCTATCCCACTCCATTCCAGTGTCTGTCCTCTATCCCACTCCATCCCCTGTCTGTCTCCTATCCCACTCCATCCCACTGTCTGTCCTCTTCCCCTATCCCCTTCGTCCTATCCATCCACCCTTCTGTTCCCTATCCCACTCCATCCCCCTGTCTGTACCTTATCCCACTCCATCCCCCTGTCTGTCCTCTATCCCACTCCATCCCCTGTCTGTCACCTCTATCCCCACTCCATCCCCCTGTCTGTCCTCATCCCACTCCATCCCCTGTCTGTCCTCTATCCCACTCCATCCCCTGTCTGTCCTCTATCCCCACTCCATCCCGCGTCTTCCCATATCCCTTCCTTACCCACTCATCCCTGTCTGTCCTCTATCCCACTCCATCCCCCTGTCTGTCCCTCTATCCCCACTCCATCCCCCTGTCTGTACCTCTATCCCACTCCATCCCCCTGTCTGTCCCTCTATCCCCACTCCATCCCCCTGTCTGTACCTCTATCCCCTCATCCCCCTGTCTGTCCCTCTATCCCATCCATCCCCTGTCTGTACCTCTATTATCCCCTCCATCCCCCTGTCTGTACCTCTATCCCCACTCCATCCCCCTGTCTGTACCTCTATCCCCACTCCATCCCCCTGTCTGTACCTCTATCCCACTCCATCCCCCTGTCTGTACCTCTATCCCCACTCCATCCCCCTGTCTGTACCTCTATCCCCACTCCATCCCCCTGTCTGTCCCTCTATCCCACTCCATCCCCCTGTCTGTACCTCTATCCCACTCCATCCCCCTGTCTGTCCCTGTATCCCACTCCATCCCACTGTCTGTCCCTCTATCCCCACTCCATCCCACTGTCTGTCCCTCTATCCCACTCCATCCCACTGTCTGTGCCTCTAACCCACTCCCTCCCCCTGTCTGTCCCTCTAGCCCAATCGATTCCACTGTCTGTCCCAGTATCCCACGCCATCCCCCTGTCTGTCCCTCTATCCTACTCCATCCCCCTGTCTGTCCCTCTATCCCCTCTGTCCCTCTACCCCACTCCATCCCCCTGTCTGTCACTCTATCCCACTCCACCCACTGTCAGTCCCTCCATCCCTCTCCATTCCACTGTCTGTCCCTCTATCCCACTCCATCCCCCTGTCTGTCCCTCTATCCTACTCTGTCCCTCTATCTGACTCCATCCCCCTGTCTGTCCCTCTATCCCACTCTGTCCCTCTATCCCACTCCATCCCCCTGTCTTCCCTCTATCCCACTCCATCCCCTGTCTGTCCCTCTATCTCACTCCATCACCCTGTCTGTCCCTCTATCCCACTCCTTCCCCCTGTCTGTCCCTGTATCCCACTCCATCCCCCTGTCTGTCCCTCTATCCCACTCCATTCCCCTGTCTGTCCTCCATCCTACTCCATTCCCCTGTCTGTCCCTCTATCCCACTCCATCCCCCTGTCTGTCCCTCTATCCCTCTCCATCCCCCTGTCTGTCCCTCTATCCCACTCCATCACCCTGTCTGTCCTGTCCCCTATCCTACTCCATCCCCCTGTCTGTCCTGTCCCTCTATCTCACTCCTTCCCCCTGTCTGTCTTGTCCCCTATCCTACTCCATCCCCCTGTCTGTCCTGTCCCCTATCCTACTCCATCCCTCTGTCTGTCCTGTCCCCTATCCTACTCCATCCCCTGTCTGTCCTGTCCCCTATCCTACTCCATCCCCTGCCTGTCCTGTCCCCTATCCTACTCCATCCCCCTGTCTGTCCTGTCCCCTATCCTACTCCATCCCCCTGTCTGTCCTGTCCCCTATCCTACTCCATCCCCCTGTCTGTCCTGTCCCCTATCCTACTCCATCCCCCTGTCTGTCCTGTCCACCTATCCTACTCCATCCCCCTGTCTGTCCTGTCCCCTATCCTACTCCATCCCCTGTCTGTCCTGTCCACCTATCATACTCCATCCCCCTGTCTGTCCCGTCCCCCTATTCTACTCCATCCCTCTGTCTGTCCTGTCCCCTATCCTACTCCATCCCCTGTCTGTCCCATCCCCTATTCTACTCCATCCCCCTGTCTGTCCTGTCCCCTATCCTACTCCATCCACCTGTCTGTCCCATCCCCTATCCTACTCCATCCCACTGTCTGTCCCGTCCCCTATCCTACGCCATCCCCTGTCTGTCCCCGCCCCATATTCTACTCCATCTCCCTGTCTGTCCTGTCCCCTATCCTACTCCATCCCCCTGTCTGTCCCATCCCCTATTCTACTCCATCCCCTGTCTGTCCTGTCCCCTATCCTACTCCATCCACCTGTCTGTCCTGTCCCCTATTCTACTCCAACCCCCTGTCTGTCCTGTCCCCTATCCTACTCCATCCCCTGTCTGTCCTGTCCCCTATCCTACTCCATCCTCCTGTCTGTCCTGTCCCCTATCCTACTCCATCCCCTTGTCTGTCCTGTCCCCTATTCCTACTCCATCCCTTGTCTGTCCTGTCCCCTATCCTACTCCATCCCTCTGTCCCATCCCGGTATCCTACTCCATCCAACTGTCTGTCCCATCCTCTTATCCTATTCCATCCAACTGTCTGTCCTGTCCACCTGTTCTACTCCATTCCCTGTCTGTCCCATTACCCTACCTTACTCCGTCCCCCATCTGTCCCATCCCCCTATCCTACTCCATCCCCCTGTCTGTCAAATCCCACTACCCCACTCCGATCCCCTGTCTGTCCCATCCCCTACCCTGCTCCATCCTCTGTCTATCATACTGAATCCTCATGTCTGTCCCATCCCTCTATCATCTGAATCCTCATGTCGTTTCCATCCCCTATCGTATGAATCCTCATGTCTGTCCCATCCCTCTATCATACTGAATCCTCATGTCTGTCCCCACCTATCACTATCCTCATCTGTCCTCCTCTATATCTATCCTGGTCATCCACATGAACCTTCTGTCCCTCCCCTACTACATCCCTGTTGTCCATCCCTATCTACTGACCTGCTGTCCCATCCTATCTACTACCGTCTGTCCTCCCTCTATATACATCCTGTTTCCATCCCTACTATCCATTCTCCTCCTTCTATTCCTGTCTGTCCACCCATCTTACCTTTCCCTCCATATATCCGTGTCATCCTCTTTACTATCCTTCTGTCCATCCTATACCTTCTTCCACCTATCTAGATCCTGTCGTCACCTATATCATCCTCTGTCCATCCCTTTCTACACCTGTTGTCACCCCATACTATCCTGTCTCCCTCCCACTACTATCCTGTCTGTCATCCTATCTCACCTTCCTCCCATTATATCCCATTTCACCCCTATCATGATCCTCTGTCCATCCTATTATAATCCTGTGTCCTCCTCTACATCCCCTATCTACATCTCTGTCTGTCCCATCCCTATCTACTGATCCCTGTCTGTCCATCCCCTATATACTAATCCTCTGTCCATCCTCTATCTCTAATCCCTGTCTGTCCATCCTATCTATATCCCTGTCTGTCCATCCCTCTATCTACTGAATCCCTGTCTGTCCCATCCCCTATCATACTGATCCTCATGTCTGTCCCATCCCTTTCTACTGATCCATGTCTGTCCATCCCCTATCTATGAATCCTGTCTGTCCATCCCTCTATCATACTATCCTGTCTGTCCATCCTATCTACTGAATCCTGTCTGTCCCCCCCTATCTATATCCCTGTCTGTCCATCCCTTATCATACTATCCCTGTCTGTCCATCCCTTCATACTATCCTGTCTGTCCCTCCCCTATCTACTAATCCTGTCTGTCCATCCTCATTATGAATCCCTGTTGTCCATCCCTCTTCTACTATCCCTGTCTGTCTCCCCTTCATCTGAATCCTGTCTGTCCATCCTATCTACTGATCCCATGTCTGTCCCATCCCTTCATATGAATCCCTGTCTGTCCCATCCCCTATCCTACTGAATCCTCATGTCTGTCCCATCCCTCTATCCTACTGAATCCCATGTCTGTCCCATCCCTCTATCATACTGAAACCTCGTGTCTGTCCCATCCCTCTATCCTACTGAATCCTCATGTCTGTCCCATCCCTCTATCATACTCCATCCCCTGTCTGTCCCATCCCTTTATCATACTCAAACCCCTGTTTGTCCCATCCATCAATCATACTCCACCCCCTGTCTGTCCCATCCCTCTATCCTACTGAATCCTCATGTCTTCCCATCCCTCTATCATACTCCATCCCCCTGTCTGTCCATTCCACTATCATACTCACCCCTGTCTGTCCCATCCCTCTATCCTACTGAATCCTCATGTCTGTCCATCCCTCTATCTACTGAATCCTCATGTCTGTCCCATTCCTCTATCATACTGAATCCTCATGTCTGTCCCATTCCTCTATCATATTGAATCCTCATGTCTGTCCCATCCTTCTATCTACTGAATCCTCATGTCTGTCCATCTCTCTATCTACTGAATCATCATGTCTGTCCATTCCTCTATCCTTCTCCATCCCCTGTCTGTCCCATCCCTCTATCTTACTCCATCCCCTGTCTGTCCATCCCTCTATCCTACTCCATCCCCCTGTCTGTCCCATCCCTCTATCATACTCCATCCCCTGTCTGTCCCATCCCTCATGTCTGTCCCATCCCTCTATCTACTCCATCCCATGTCTGTCCCATCCCTCTATCCTACTGAATCCTCATGCCTGTCCCATCCCTCTATCCTACTCCATCCACCTGTCTGTCCCATCCCTCTATCCTACTCCACCCCTCTCTGTCCCATCCCTCTATCATACTCCATCCCCTGTCTGTCCCATCCCTCTATCCTACTGAATCCTCATGTCTGTCCCATCCCTCTATCATACTCCATCCAACTGTCTGTCCCATCCCTCTATCCTACTCCATCCCCTGTCTGTCCCATCCCTCTATCATACTCCATCCCCCTGTCTGTCCCATCCCCCTATCCTACTCCATCCCCCTGTCTGTCCCATTCCCTTTATCCTACTGAATCCTCATGTCTGTCCCATCCCTCTATCATACTGAATCCTCATGTCTGTCCCATCCCCTATCCTATTCCATCCCCCTGTCTGTCCCATCCCTCTATCCTACTGAATCCTCATCTCTGTCCCATCCCCTATCATACTGAATCCTCATGTCTGTCCCATCCCTCTATCCTACTGAATCCTCATGTCTGTCCCATCCCTCTATCTACTGAATCCTCATGTCTGTCCATCCCTATATCTACTGAATCTCTGTCTGTCCCATCCCTCTATCTACTGAATCCTCATGTCTGTCCCATCCCTTATCATACTGAATCCTCATGTCTGTCCCATCCCTCTATCATACTGAATCCTCATGTCTGTCCCATCCCCTATCCTTTTCCATCCCCTGTCTGTCCCATCCCTCTATCATACTGAATCCACATGTCTGTCCCATCCCTCTATCCTACTGAATCCTCATGTCTGTCCCATACCTATATCCACTGAATCCTCATGTCTGTCCCATCCCTTATCATACTCCATCCCTCTGTCTGTCCCATCCCTCTATCCTACTGAATCCTCATGTCTGTCCCATCCCCCTATCGTACTCCATCTCCTGTCTGTCCCATCCCCTATCGTACTCCATCCCCCTTCTGTCCCATCCCCTGTCTGTCCCATTCCTCATCCTACTGATATCTGAATGTCTGTACCATTCCTCTATCCTACTGATTCCTCATGTCTGTCCCATCCCCTATCATACTGAATCCTCAGTCTGTCCCATTCCTCTATCATACTGAATCTCATGTCTGTCCCATCCCTCTAACTACTGAATCCTCATGTCTGTCCCACCCCCTATCGTACTGAATCCCTTGTCTGTCCCATTCCTCTATCCTATTGAATCCTCATGTCTGTCCCATCCCTCTATCCTACTGAATCCTCATGTCTATCCCATCCCTCTATCCTACTGAATCCTCATGTCTTCCCATCCCTCTATCTACTGAATCTCATGTCTGTCCCATCCCTTATCATACTCCATCCCCCTGTCTGTCCCATCACTCTATCTACTGAATCCTCATGTCTGTCCCATCCCTCTATCATACTCCATCCCTCTGTCTGTCCCATCCCTCTATCATATCCATCCCTGTCTGTCCATCCCCCTGTCTGTCCCATCCCTCTATCATACTCCATCCCCTGTCTGTCCCATCCCCTATCTGTCCCATCCCCTATCATACTCCATCCCCATGTCTGTCCCATCCCTCTATCATACTCATCAACTGTCTGTCCCATCCCTCTATCATACTCCATCTCCCTGTCGTCCCATCCTCTATCATACTCCATCCCCTGTCTGTCCCATCCCTCGATCTACTCCATCCCCTGTCTGTCCCATCCCCTATCGTACTGAATCCTTATGTCTGTCCCATCCCTCTATCATACTGATCCTCATGTCTGTCCCATCCGCTATCATGCTAAATCCTCATGTCTGTCCCCTCTCTCTATCATACTCCATCCCCTGTCTGTCCCATCCCTCTATCATACTGAATCCCCTCTCTGTCCCATCCCCTATCATACTGAATCCCCCTGTCTGTCCCATCCCCCTATCGTACTGAATCCCCTGTCTGTCCCATCCCTCTATCATACTGAATCCCCCTGTCTGTCCCATCCCTCTATCATACTGAATCCCCTGTCTGTCACATCCCCTATCATACTGAATCCCCCTGTCTGTCCCATCCCTCTATCTACTCCATCCCCCTGTCTGTCCCTCACCCTATCATACTGAATCTCATGTCTGTCCCATCCCCTCTATCTACTGAATCCTCATGTCTGTCCCATCCCTCTATCATACTGAATCCTCTGTCTGTCCCATCCCTCTATCATACTGAATCCTCATGTCTGTCCCATCCCTCTATCATACTGAATCCCCATGTCTGTCCCATCCCTGTCATACTGAATCTCATGTCTGTCCCATCCCTCTATCATCCTGAATCCTCATGTCTGTCCCATCCCTCTATCATACTGAATCCTCATGTCTGTCCCATCCCCTATCATACTCCATCCCCCTGTCTGTCCCATCCCTCTATCATACTGAATCCCTGTCTGTCCCATCCCTATCATCTGAATCCTCATGTCTGTCCATCCCCGTCTGTCCCATCCCTATCATACTATCCCTCTGTCCCATCCCATCTATCCTCCCTGTCTGTCCCATCCCTCTATCATACTGAATCCTCATGTCTGTCCCATCCCCCTGTCTGTCCCATCCCCCTATCATACTCCATCCCCCTGTCTGTCCCATCCCTCTATCATACTCCATCCCCCTGTCTGTCCCATCCCTCTATCCTACTGAATCATCATGTCTGTCCAATCCCTCTATCATACTGAATCCTCATGTCTGTCCCATCCCCCTGTCTGTCCCTTCCCTCTATTATACTGAATCCTCCTGTCTGTCCCATCCCCCTGTCTGTCCCATCCCTCTATCATACTGAATCCTCATGTCTGTCCCATCCCCCTATCTGTCCCATCCCTCTATCGTACTTCATCCCCTGTCTTTCCCATCCCTCTATCGTACTCCATCCCCCTGTCTGTCCCATCCCCTATCCTATCCCATTCCCCTGTCTGTCCCGCCCCCCTACCCTATTCCATCCCCCTGTCTATCCCATCAACTACATAATACATACATACATTCATACATACATACATCATCATCACCATCAAGTGCCATGCCGCATGGTGTTGGCGATCATGGACTTCCATCTGTCTCTCTCTCTTTTTGCCTCAGGCATGTCTTCTACCCTCCTTGTCTTCAGCCACTCTGCAAGTCCGTCTAGCATCTTCTCCCTGGGTCTTCCCGGTGTTGTCCTTTCCTCCAGCTTTCCCGTTGTGACCAGGTGTTCCAATTCCCCTTTCCTCATAAAATGGTCTATGAATGTTGCCTGCCTTTTCCTGATCTTCCTTATGAATGATCTACTTGTGTCTGCCTCCATCAAGACTGTCTCGTTTGTTTTCTTTGCTGTCCATGAAACTCTCATCATCCTTCTTAGAAACCACATATGCTCTCTATAATTTCCCATTGCTTTTATTCTTTCTCCCCACTTATAGCCATGCGTGTGTGTGTGTGTGTGTGTGTGTGTGTGTGTGTGTGCGTGCGTGTGTGTGTGTGCGTGCGTGCGTGCGTGTGTGTGCGTGCGTGCGTGCGTGTCTGTTTCAGTGCTTAGATTTGATTTTATCAAGATTTTGCGCTATATAAATATTGTAATTATTATATTATTACATCTCGGTTGCCTTAATCTTGATGTTGCTTTGCTTGTTGACTGTCCACGCCTCGCAACCGTACAACAGCATTGGTTCTATATAACATTCAAGAACTCTCTTCCTGATGTTAATTGATAGGCATGTGTTCGTAAGAATGCTTTTCATCTTCTTGAATGTTGTTTTGGCATGGCCGGTTGTGCTGGCTATTTCTGATGTGCATCTGCCGTCTGGTGAAATGATCGTTCCCAAATATTTAAACTTATCAACCTGTCTCAAGATTGTGCCGTTTGCTGTTATTGTGCATGAGGGGATTTCATGTTTTTTACTGATCACCATGACTTCAGTCTTCCTGCTGTTTAGTTCCAACCCCTTACTTTTGCTTTCTATTTCAAGTATATTCTCAAGGTTTTGTAGGTCCCTTTTACTTTCTGCAATTAGCACAGTGTCATCTGCGTATCGAATGTTGTTTATCATTTTTCCTCCAACCTTTAATCCAGGGTCTTCCTCTAGGTTTCTCATGATGTTTTCGCTGTAAAGTGAAAACAGATCTGGTGACAAAACACAACCCTGTCTGACTCCTCTTTTGATGTTTTGGAAAGAGCTTATATCGTTTTTTATTCTCATTGCAGCTGTTTGTTCCCAATACATGTTTCTGATTATTCGTGGATCTTTTCCATCAATATTGAGTCTTTCTAGTTGGTTGATCAATTCTTCATGTCTTACCCGATCGAAAGCCTTGGTATAGTCAACAAGGCATAAATATAAATCCTTGTTCATCTCCACTGACCTCTCTATGATAGTTCTTAGGATGTATATAGCATTAATAGTTCCTTTCCCGTCCGCAAATCCACACTGTTCATCTGCTATTTCTCTTTTGAATCTATTCCTTGTCCTCATCATGATTATTCTTAATAGGGTTTTTGTTACATGACTCACTAAACTGATTGTGCGATGGAGTTCGCATTCTTTAGCTCCTGTCTTCTTTGGAAGTGCAATGAAAATTGATTTTGACATACTTTGGGGATTTTTCCAGTGTCGTAAGTTTCATTTAGGAGGACTGTTAATTTTTCTATACCGAATTCCTCCAGAGTTTCAATCATCTCTGTGGTAATATTGTCTGGTCCTGGGGCTTTTCCCGGTTTTATCTTTTTTAATGCTGCTCTAACTTTATCTTTCATTATGGGTGGTCCTTCAAAGTTCTTTCTCATAATGTGTTCTACGTTTCTGTCATCTTCAAAAAGGTCTTTAATGTGCTCTCCCCATCTATCTAATATTTTGTCTTTTCCATGAGAAGCGTACCATCTTTCGATTTGAAGCAGCCAGTAGATGTGCATGTCTTTTTCCTGTGGACAATTTCTTCAATTCGTCTGTACATATCCCGAGGATCCGTTTTGTGTTGGTCTTCTATTTCTTCGCATTTTGCTTTCAGCAAAGCTTCCTTATCTTTATTGCACCTATTCCTGATTTCTTTGTTTATCTTCCTGTATATCTCCTCGTTTCTCCTTGCCTTCCTCCGTTCCTCCATCAAGCCTAAAATTTCTTTTGTCATCCAGTTCTTTTTTGCTTTTCTATCTACCACAGGGATTTCTTCACAAGCTTCATTTATCGACTTTCTCAACTTTGTCTATTGTTCCTCACTATCACTAACGTCTTCCAGAGCACTGTATTTGTTTTGAACATGTACATTAATTTTTTTTTTCGTATCACTTCATCTGTCTTTAAGAGTCTGAGATTTAGTTTGATGCTGCTTTTTGTCTGTTTCCTTTTCCTATTTCCATCCTAAATCTTCCCACTACAAAATTGTGGTCACTGTTGCAGTTTGCGCCTGGTAGCGTTTTTGCTGACAGTAAAGAATTTCTAAAGCTTTTATTAATCAGGATGTAATCAATCTGATTTTTTGGTATTATCTTCTGGACTCGTCCAAGTCCATTTTCTTCTATTAGACTGCTCAAACTAGGTGTTTCCCACGATGAACTCATTCATCTGTGCCCATTCTACAAATTTCCCTCCCCTTTCATTTTGTGTGCCAAGGCCATGAGCTCCAGCTATATCCTCCACCCTATCCTGTCCCACATTAGCATTAAAATCTCCCATTATTCCTGTAACTTCTTGTGGTTTACATTGGGCCTTGACCATCTCTAATACTTCGTAGAAGTTGTGATGTCTTCCTAAGTACTTGCGGATGTTGGTGCATACACCTGAATAATGTTAATATCAAATGGCCTGCCTCCCAATTTGACCAGCAAAACTCTGTAGGACACAGCCCAGTGTCCCTTAACTGCTTTTGATTTGTCCCTGTCCATTATGATGCGTACTCATTTTTCATGTGAGTTTCCACCAGAGTATATTACTGTATACTCTCCTGATGTTATCATGCCTGTTCCCTTCCATCTCACTTCCCCTATTCATAAAATACTGATGTTAAGCCTTTCCAATTCCATTTTGATATTGTCTGATTTACCTTTTTGCAACAATGTTCTAATGTTCCATGTTGCTATTTTGGTATTTTTGAGGTTGTTTTTTTTTAGGTTGATCGCAGTAGCTGGCTGATGGTCTGGTGTCACCTGCGCCGCATGACGGTCCCTACCGAACAAAAGTGCTCCATAGGAGCACCTAGTACCTAGTTACCTCGTTATCTTCATTTTTCTTCTTTTGTCTGTCTATTAATTTGCTGGGGAAAATATGATGGTGGTTTCCCGTTGTCTTCTATCGGTTTGTTTACGGTCTCTCCGCTAGCCGTTGTCGTTCCCACGACAACCTACAAGGCAGTAGGGTGATTTTTTTCAAGGTTTACTCCCTTAGCCTTATTCTCTCTCTAGATGTCCACAAGGCAGTGGAGCTATTTACCCATAGCTTGGGGATGTGGTTCGTGGGCACCAAGGCATATCCACACG
>JAPXFY010000031.1:24728353-24735853 GCA_030674185.1 Monoplex corrugatus | reverse complement strand
TAGAGTGTCTGTATCTCGCTATGTTGACAAACTAGAGTGTCGGTATCTCGCTATGTTGACAAGTTAGAGTGTCTGTATCTCGCTATGTTGACAAGTTAGAGTGTCTGTATCTCGCTATGTTGACAAGTTAGAGTGTCTGTATCTCGCTTTGTTGACAAACTAGAGTGTCTGTATCTCGCTATGTTGACAAACTAGAGTGTCTGTATCTCGCTGTTGACATGGTAGTGTCTGTATCTTGTTTATGTTGACATGGTAGTGTCTGTATCTCGCTATGTTGACAAACTAGAGTGTCTGTATCTCGCTGTTGACATGGTAGTGTCTGTATCTTGTTTATGTTGACATGGTAATGTCTGTATCTTGCTTATGTTGACATGGTAATGTCTGTATCTTGCTTCTGTTGACATGGTAATGTCTGTATCTTGCTTCTGTTGACATGGTAATGTCTGTATCTTGCTTCTGTTGACATGGTAATGTCTGTATCTTGCTTCTGTTGACATGGTAATGTCTGTATCTTGCTTCTGTTGACATGGTAGTGTCTGTATCTTGCTTCTGTTGACATGGTAGTGTCTGTATCTTGCTTCTGTTGACATGGTAGTGTCTGTATCTTGCTTCTGTTGACATGGTAGTGTTTGTATCTTGCTTCTGTTGACATGGTAGTGTCTGTATCTTGCTTCTGTTGACATGGTAGTGTCTGTATCTTGCTTCTGTTGACATGGTAGTGTCTGTATCTTGCTGTTGACATGGTAGTGTCTGTATCTTGCTTCTGTTGACATGGTAGTGTCTGTATCTTGCTGTTGACATGGTAGTGTCTGTATCTTGTTTATGTTGACATGGTAGTGTCTGTATCTTGCTTCTGTTGACATGGTAGTGTCTGTATCTTGCTTCTGTTGACATGGTAGTGTCTGTATCTTGCTTCTGTTGACATGGTAGTGTCTGTATCTTGCTGTTGACATGGTAGTGTCTGTATCTTGCTTCTGTTGACATGGTAGTGTCTGTATCTTGCTGTTGACATGGTAGTGTCTGTGTCTCGCTTATGTTGACATGGTAGTGTCTGTATCTCGCTTCTGTTGACATGGTAGTGTCTGTATCTTGCTGTTGACATGGTAGTGTCTGTATCTCGCTTATGTTGACAAGTTAGTGTGTCTGTATCTCGCTTGTACTGACAAGTAAGAATGTCTGTATCTCGCTTATGTTGACATGGTAGTGTCTGTATCTCGCTTCTGTTGACAAGTTAGTGTGTCTGTATCTCGCTTATGTTGACATGGTAGTGTCTGTATCTTGCTTATGTTGACATGGTAGTGTCTGTATCTTGCTTATGTTGACATGGTAGTGTCTGTATCTCGCTTATGTTGACATGGTAGTGTCTGTATCTCGCTTCTGTTGACATGGTAGTGTGTCTGTATCTCGCTTCTGTTGACAAGCTAGAGTGTCTGTATCTCGCTTGTACTGACAAGTAAGAATGTCTGTATCTCGCAAATGTTGACAAGCACACATGATATATAAGCAGCGTGAAGCTGGCAAACGATAAATAGGTTTGGGGTGGTTTGGTTCAGTCCAAAGCGTATGTGACGAAAAAGCATATTAGCAGAATTTAAAGACAGATCGATCTGTTCATCCAGATAAAATTCGATTTCACAAGTTTCAGTTTCAGTTTCTCAAGATGACGTCTCCGCGCTCGGAACGAATTCCATATGCACTAACGTCACAGGTGCCTCGTGTATGGTGACCATGGCACATGCCTTTAAGCCTGCACATAAACCCATGAGCTGGCCAGGTCTTGAGGCCCTTGCCTAGACTATGTTTTACCTAGTCTATGTTTTATACTGGTATTTTATTAGCCTACCACTGGAATAATCTTGGTTACATGTAAATGACATGTGTATGGCATTACGGGTTCTTTTCTCTAAAAAAAATGTACTCTCGAAACTGAGAAATACGAGTGTATAATAGTGATTAGTTACACGCAACATTAAAACATTTTCGCTAGGTTCCTGACAAGAACTAGAGGACTTGATTCGCATGGGAAACAATTTGAAATACATGTAATAACGGCCAACACATGTTTTGGCATGTCAAATTGCTGAAAAAGATGAAATGCAGCTGGTGTTCAGATACTCAGCATACAACAATACCCGCAATAAATTTGAAATATTCAAAACAGAGATCGTAAAACGACAAGATTTAGTTGCTTTATTGTAATGCCTGATGACGAACACATCATTAATTTAATTAAGTCTCTCGCGCAATTTCTCGCAAAAGCGAATAACATGCTGATAAAAAACAAAAAACAAAAAAACAAACAAACAAACAAACAAACAAACAAACAAATCTCAGCTAAGTCGTCGTAAGCATGCATTTGTCTTGTTAGTCGTATTTTGAGCAAAACCTTCAGACTCGTTATAAATAAGCTGTGTAATTGACTCGCAAACTTGGGCTTCGGCATTATAATGATCATCTGTTTTGTTTTAAAAAAAACAACAACAAACAAACACTTGCTATGGATGATAAGTATTATCATGAAAAAAATACCGTGTAGATGTATCAAACAGATGGACATGTGGATTGTCGATTTGCCTATGTCATAGACATAAAGCCCTCAGGATTGTGGTTTCTCTATGTTTGCAAACAATAATGTTTTGAATATGATTGTTAATAAAAAATTTAAAAAAGGACCATGAGGGTGATGTATATAATAAAAATGACATGACATCATCGTCATGGTCCTTTTATCAACATAGACATGACATCATCGTCATGGTCATTTTATCAACATGGACATCATCGTCATGGTCCTTTTATCAACATAGACATGACATCATCGTCATGGTCATTTTATCAACATAGACATGACGTCATCGTCATGGTTCTTTTATCAACATAGACATGACATCATCGTCATGGTCCTTTTATCAACATAGACACGACATCATCGTCATGATCCTTTTATCAACATAGACATGACATCATCGTCATGGTCATTTTATCAACATAGACATGACATCATCGTCATGGTCATTTTATCAACATAGACATGACATCATCATGGTCCTTTTATCAAAATAGACATGACATCATCGTCATGGTCCTTTTATCAACATAGACATGACATCATCGTGATGGTCATTTTATCAACATAGACATGACATCATCGTGATGGTCCTTTTATCAACATAGACATGACATCATCGTCATGGTCCTTTTATCAACGTAGACATGACATCATCGTCATGGTCCTTTTATCAACATAGACATGACATCATCGTCATGGTCATTTTATCAACATAGACATGACATCATCGTCATGGTCCTTTTATCAACATAGACATGACATCATCGTCATGGTCCTTTTATCAACATAGACATGACATCATCGTCATGGTCCTTTTATTAACATGGACATCATCGTCATGATCCTTTTATCAACATAGACATGACATCATCGTCATGGTCCTTTTATCAACATAGACATGACATCATCGTCATGGTCCTTTTATCAACATAGACACGACATCATCGTCATGGTCCTTTTATAAACATGTCTTTGTTGATAAAAGGACCATGACGATGATGTCATGTCTATGTTGATAAAAGGATCATGACGATGATGTCCATGTTAATAAAAAGGACCATGACGATGATGTCATGTCTATGTTGATAAAAGGACCATGACGATGATGTCATGTCTATGTTGATAAAAGGACCATGACGATGATGTCATGTCTATGTTGATAAAATGACCATGACGATGATGTCATGTCTATGTTGATAAAAGGACCATGACGATGATGTCATGTCTATGTTGATAAAAGGACCATGACGATGATGTCATGTCTACGTTGATAAAAGGACCATGACGATGATGTCATGTCTATGTTGATAAAAGGACCATCACGATGATGTCATGTCTATGTTGATAAAAGGACCATGACGATGATGTCATGTCTATGTTGATAAAAGGACCATGACGATGATGTCATGTCTATGTTGATAAAAGGACCATGACGATGATGTCATGTCTATGTGGATAAAAGGACCATGACGATGATGTCATGTCTATGTTGATAAAATGACCATGACGATGATGTCATGTCTGTGTTGATAAAATGACCATGACGATGATTGCATGTCTATGTTGATAAAAGGATCATGACGATGATGTCGTGTCTATGTTGATAAAAGGACCATGTCGATGATGTCATGTCTATGTTGATAAAAGGACCATGATGATGATGTCGTGTCTATGTTGATAAAAGACCATGACGATGATGTCATGTCTATGTTGATAAAATGACCATGACGATGATGTCATGTTGATAAAAGGACCATGACGATGATGTCATGTCTATGTTGATAAAATGACCATGACGATGATGTCATGTCTATGTTGATAAAATGACCATGACGATGATGTCATGTCTATGTTGATAGAATGACATGACGATGATGTTACATGTGTGTTGTGGCATAATATTCATGTTAGATAAAGGACGGATGATATTCTATGTTGTAAAATGCTGAGATGATGTGTTAGTTGATAAGATGAATGACGATGATGCAGTCTATTGAAAGACATCAAGACATTATGTATTAAAAGGTAGTGTATTACAGTTAAGAGTAAAAGGGTATCTGTGTAAGAAGGGGGTGTGTGAAGAAGCAAGAAACACATCAGATATTTTGTATTGCTTCTTGTAAGTCCTAAATTTTATAGTTGACTTGCATCCCATGAAAACTGAGGTTTATGACAATAAGGTGTCAAACTGTCAAAAAGCCTATCCATCTGTCTGTCTATTTAGCTATTTGAATTTGAATATTTGTCAAAAAAGCCTATCCATCTATCTATTTATCTATCTGTCTGTCTGTCTGTCTGTCTATTTATCTATCTGTCTGTCTGTTTATCTATTTATCTGTCTGTCTGTCTGTCTATCTGTCTATCTATCTATGTGTGTGTGTGTGTAGTATGTATGTATGTATGTATGTATGTATGTATGTATGTATGTATGTATGTATGTATGTTTATATGCATGTATGTAAGTATGTATCTGTCTGCCTATCTATCTATCTAACTATCTATCTATCTATCTGTTTGTATGTCTGTCTATCTATCCATCTATCCGTCTTACCCATCTATCCATTCGTCTATCTGTCTATCTGATCATTTATCTGATTATCTATCTGATTCTACCTACCTACCTACCTACTTACCTACTTACCTACCTACCTACCCTCTTACCTGCCGACCTTCCGGCCTACCTACCTACCTACCTATCTGCCTACTTACTTGCCTACGTATCGTCTTTTCCAAACGACAATTTCCTAGGATACCACACAAGGTCTATGTACGGGAAAGATGGTGACAGAAAATTCCGTGTCAAATCAGTATGTTAGATGAAGTGTGTTATGACGGAGATGGTGTGCCTGTAATTAATGTTTACCTATAATTTGGTGGGGGGGGGGGGGGGGGGAAGAAAGATAATCTTGTTCTTGTTGTCATTAACAAGAGTGATTGTTCGTGCGTGTTCTCAATCAGTATTTCATTGAACTTCGTCAACTGCTTTTATAAAAAAAAAACAACAATCAGCCTTATGAAATAAATAAATGAATATATAAATGAATAAATAAATAAATGAATAAATAAATAGACAAATAAATAAATAAATGAATAGATTCAGTTCAGTTCAGTTAGGTTCATATTGCTTATAGCCCAGCCGACTACTAGAGCCACATCAGGGCTAACACCACGTCAAAAACGACAACCAGGTTATAAATAAATAAATAAGTAAATAAATGAACAAACAAACAATAAATAAACGATAAATATATGAATAAATAAATAAATAAATAAATAGCTTTTTAAAAAAAACCCACACACACGAGCACACACATTCACACACACACACGCACACACATGCACACACACACACACACACACACACACACACACA
Organism: Monoplex corrugatus; assembly: GCA_030674185.1. Taxonomy (NCBI): domain Eukaryota; kingdom Metazoa; phylum Mollusca; class Gastropoda; order Littorinimorpha; family Ranellidae; genus Monoplex; species Monoplex corrugatus. Next base: position 24,729,911 of record JAPXFY010000031.1, on the reverse strand, counting down.
CACACACACACACACACACACACACACACAAAATGAATTACATCACCACAACACGAAAACCTTCATCGCCAACACGCTCAAACTAAGAACGATAACGTTTACAAAAGAGCAAGCAGCACAACTGCCGGATTTGTCCCCCTTTAGCGTTCCCGCCGAATCCACCGTGTTGGTGTTCAGTGCTTCTTCGTACGTGGCCACATTGGAGTCTGCTTCGTCTGGGTACTCCCAGCTTCCACATGTAGGGAAGCGGGGAGGGGGCGGGGGGAAGTCGTCTGGTCCCCCAACTTGAATGACGAGACCCATTCCGATTTCAGCGTGATACTCGATGTGACAATGAAGAAGCCATACGCCTGGGAAAAAAAGGGGAGATGATACTCATATTCTACAGTCATGTCTATTTATTTGTTTGTTCATTTATTTGTTTGTTTATTTATTTATTTATTTATATATTTATTTATTTATTTATTTATTTATTCATTCATTCATTCATTCATTTATTTATTTATTTATTTATTTGTTTGTTTGTTTATTCATTCATTCATTTATTTATTCTTTTATTCATTTATTCGTTTATTCGTTTATTTGTTTGTTTGTTTGTTTGTTTATTCATTTATTCATTTGTTCGTTTGTTTGTTTCTTTGTATATTAATTCATTTATTTATTTACTATTTAACTTATTTATTTACGTTTTTTTTTACTTATTTATTTACTTTTGTCTATCTATCTATCTATTTATCTATCTATCTATCTATTTGTCTGTCTGTCTGTCTGTATGTCTGTCTGTCTGTCTGTCTATTTATTTATTTATTAATTTATTCATTCGTTTATTTATTAAATTATTTATTTACTCATTTATCTACAATGAAATTAAGAAGCAAATAAATAATGACTGGGCCGATGACAGAGAGGAAATCACTCTCATTAGTGTTCATTTCTTGTGTCTTAAAATTAATCTTATGTGTGTATGCGCGCGTGTGCGTGTGTGTGTGCGTGCGTATGTGTATGTGCATGTGCATGTGCATGTGTATATATTGCGTGTGTGTGTGTGTGTGTGTGTGTGTGTGTGTGTGTGTGTGTGTGTGTGTGTGTGTGTGTGTGTGTGTGTGTGTGTTTCAAAACTGAATTTGGAATAAAGAAATCTATAACACAGTTGTCAGACATTCATGTTTCTCCTTTAATTCAATTTCCATACGGTTGTCAAAAGCTTCAGTTGAATTAAGCAGACGCAAAAGGGTTACTAGCTTCAAGTATTAGCAGCCATGGTCATCATCATCATCATCATCATCATCATCATCATCAGGTGCCTTGCTGCATGGCGTTGGCGACTATGGACTTCCATCTGTCTCTATCTCTTGTTGCCTCAAGCATCTCTTCCACCCTCCTTGTCTTCAGCCACTCTGCAAGTCCGTCTAGTATCTTCTCCCTGGGTCTACCCGGTGCTCTCTTTCCCTCCAGCTTTCCCGTTGTGACCAGGTATTCCAATTCCCCTTTCCTCATAAAATGGCCTATGAATGTTGCCTGCCTTTTCCTAATCTTCCTTATGAATGATCTACTTGTG
>JAPXFY010000031.1:24718353-24720853 GCA_030674185.1 Monoplex corrugatus | reverse complement strand
TGATGGTAGACAGGGGGGAGGTGTAAAGAGTGAAAAGAACAGGGCCAAGGACAGATCCTTGTGGAACACCACAGGTCAGGTATGCAGGTTGAGAGTAAGTGCCATTAATGAGAACAGTTTGTTTTCTGTTTGATAGATATGAAGTGAACCAGGAGAGAGCAATGTCAGAGATGCCAAAAGTATGATGAAGTCTATATATATGCATATATATTTGCATATATGCATGCATGCATGCATACATATATACATACAGGCAGACAGAAAGACAGACATACATATATACATACATACATACGTACGTACATTCATACATACGTACATACCTACGTACATACTTTCATACTTACTTACTTACTTATTTACTTACTTACTTACTTACTTACTTCTTTACTTACTTACTTACTTACTCACTTATTTGCTTGCTTGATTGCTTGCATACATACTTAAATACAGATATCAGACACACATAATTACACACACATGCATACAGACAGACAGACAGACATACAGGCATACACACACACAAAATACACACACACATACACACACATACATACATACATACATACATACATACATACATACATACATACATACATACATACATACATACAAATAAAAAACCCAAAAATCGAACCTTTCACCAGCAAACAAATTAAAGGCATCCACTTCAAATGGCTTGACCGGTGTCCCGTCCGTTGCTATGATGGTGATCATGTGACTGTCAATGGACAGTTTGATTGGACAGTTCAGGATGCCGTTGCTAACGACGCGGAATCGGTAGCGCCGATTGGGTCGCACGGTGAAAACTGCGTGAGGGGTGAAGGCTTTCTCGCCTGCTTTGTTGAAGACAGGGTCTATGGATCCTTTACCTGCGCACACAAAAACGATGATGTGGGGTGTCATCATAAAAATAATACAAAAGCCATCATAAAAATTATGTGAAAATCATCAAAAAAACACCCTAATCCGGGAGCCATTATAAAATTGATACGACTGTCATTATAAAAATGATAAGGGGTGTCATCATAAAATGATAAGGATAGTATCATGAAAATGTATGGATGTCCTCTTAAAAGTAATATGAATATCACATGAAAATGATAGGGGTATCATCATAAAATGATAAGGATAGTATCATGAAAATGTATGGATGTCCTCTTAAAAGTAATATGAATATCTCATGAAAATGATAGGGGTATCATCATAAAATTGATACGGGTGTCGTCATAAAGTTGATACAGGTGTCATCATAAAATTGATACGGGTGTCATGATAAAAATAATAATAGTTGTCATCACAAACATGACATAGGGTGTCATCATAAAAATGATCTGGTGTCATCATGAAAATAGTATGAAAATTATCATAAGATAATATGGGTGTCATCCTATAACTGATGTGTGTCATCATAAAAATGATACAGACTTCATAATACAAATGATAAGGGTGACATCATAAATGATACAGGATGTCATCGTAAGAATGATACAGCATATCATCATAAATGATACCGCGTGTCATCATAAATGATATAGGGTGTCATCATAAATGATATAGGGTGTCATCATAAATGATATAGGGTGTCATCATAAATGATATAGGGTATCATCATAAATGATATAGGGTGTCATCATAAATGATATAAGGTGTCATCGTAAGAATGATACAGCATATCATCATAAATGATATAGGGTGTCATCATAAATGATATAAGGTGTCATCGTAAGAATGATACCGCGTGTCATCATAAATGATATAGGGTGTCATCATAAATGATATAGGGTGTCATCATAAATGATATAGGGTGTCATCATAAATGATATAGGGTGTCATCATAAATGATATAGGGTATCATCATAAGAATGATACCGCGTGACATCATAAATGATATCGGGTGTCATAAGAAAAAACGAGACAGACTGTCATCATGAATAAATAAATACACAAATGATTAAACAAATAAATGAACAAATCAAGAAAGAAAGACAGAAAGAAAGAAACAAACAAAACAAACAAAAAAGAAAGAAAGAAAGAAAGAAAGAAATACTAGATTTTTTGTTCACAAACTAGATCTTATTTTCACGACGAACAAGTAAAATGTGAGATTTTTTGTTTTGAATCAAACAAATAGTCCTTTCCTGGTCATGCTATTTTCATCAATATCAATTACCATTCACCAGAAGAGTGCGAGGTTTATTGTCACCCATCCCGTGATGCTTGTGGGCAAATCTAGCCGCCACCATCTCCACCAGCCAATCGTTGACCACGATAGCGTGTTCCGGAAGGTCTTCGTCATACAGCCCAGTATGCACCTCGCGAACGGAAGTCTGACGTATGACTAAATGGCCGAACACCCCGTCTGCCCTTTGCAGTCCAGAATGAGCGTGCCAAAAGTGAGTGCCTGGAGTACTGGCGTTAAACCTGGAACAATCAACGGACTGAAATGAAATGTTCAAAGACTACGGGATGAATACACACGCGCGTGCACACGCACGCA
>JAPXFY010000031.1:24710853-24713353 GCA_030674185.1 Monoplex corrugatus | reverse complement strand
ACACACACACACACACACACACACACACAACACACACACACACACACACACACACACACACATACACACAAACAACACTGACGTGTATAGAAGGCCCAGGCATCATACGGTTGACAGTGACCAGCCCTCTCCTCATGCCATCACCGGCCACGCAGTGAGGACGTTGACAGTCAGTGACGTTGTGGGGACATTGGTGACAGGCTTTGGTCAGCGTGTGGTAATACTCCATCACGAACTTGTACTTGCACTTCATCGGGGGCTGTCCCTCCACGCACTGCCTTATGCATGGGTGATCTTTGTAGGCTGTAAACAAAAACATCTGTCATATAAGGGAGTCAAAGAGTTAAGTTTTGGCAGTTGATGGACAGGGTGCAGGAGTCAAAGGGTTAAACAATAATGACTGAATGGCTTATGACAGATTAAAACAAATGTGACTGCCCAAGTTCAAGCAAACAGGAACCAGAAAAAACACGAAAATAGAATCAGAACGCGTATTTAATACAACAAGACAAGACACGCGCAAATTTTCGGCAGACTGGCCTTTGTCAAGCGTGAATGTAAGATCACAAACAAACACCATTACAAAATTATGAGAAAAAGACCGAAGTTTCAGTTGGTGTTTGTTTGTGATCTTACATTCACGCTTGACAAAGGCCAGTTCGCCGAAAATTTGCGCGTGTCTTGTCTTGTTGTATTTAAATACGCGTTCTGATTCTATTTTCGTGTTTTTCTGGTTCCTGTTTGCTTGAACGCGGGCAGTCACACTTGTTTTGAATCTGTCATAAGCCATTAAGTCATTGTCATCATCATTATCATTTAACCCTTTGACTCCTGCACCATGTCCATCAACTGCCAAAACAACTCTTTGACTCCCTGACCTTATTCACCAGCTTTCCACACGCGCAGGAAGCTAATAGATGGGATGAGGGAGTCGAGGGTTAAAAGTTGTTGCTTTGCTAGCGTGGTTGAAAATGCAGGATGCTGGTGGACAGGGTGCGGGAGTCAAAAGGTTAAAAAGCCCAGCCGACTGCGCAGAGTCATGTCAGGGCTATAACCATCTCAATGTCTTTTTGAACCAGAAAAGAAAAAAATAAACTGGAAAAGAAAAGTAGATGCACATTATTATTATGAGTGCTTTTGAGCACATAATCTAAGGATATGCTCCTGGCATTGACCACTCTATCCAGTTTATAATCGAAGACGACTCTATGCAAGGACAGTCTATGTAGAATGTAAATAAATGAGTAAATCAATCAAACAAACAGTCAATCAATAGATAAATGTTGTAATGGCAGCGATGACAGGCCATGCTCAGTGTCTGGTCTTATTTCATCAGAGCGTCACCGGGGATGATGCTTAACTTTCCTGACCAACCCTAAATATTTCTGTATCTCTCGGGCCTGGTTGACGCCAGGACATATCGTAAAAAGTTAGCAAAGAGTACAACCCTGTCACGCAGTTTCAATCCTAGTTGGAAATCCATACCATCACGATCATTCTCTCCATTATCAAGAATCTTTCCGTTATCGTGATATCATGAACATTGCCTCAGATTCTGTAACCTTCATGTCCTGATGTCGTGGTGACTTCAGTTTTACTTTTGCTCCACCGTGTCCAAGCCTGAAATATACTAGAAGTGGCATTTTTGGTGTTTGTGGTTCATGGGAGTTCTGGTTGGAGGGATGTGATCGGGTCAATCACATAGCCTTGGTTCCACATCTGAACGATTTTAGGAGGGTGGGAGTTTAATAGGCAATGTCCTTAATAAGCTGGATTGGGAAGAGGCACTTGTTAAAATTCACCAAAGTGACTCCGTCAGCAGTGCTGGGTCTCCTCTCATGAGTGACCCTGCAGCGTTTTTCTTTTTTTTTTCTCCCTCTCGCGTTTGGTGCCGTGTTTACAACGATGATTTTTTCCTCGTTTTTTTCTGTCTTGGCTTTTCTTTTCTTCTAGTGAATTGCTGCCTTTGGATATCTGTTGTCGGGCCCTGGCATTGGTTTCACGCTAAATGTATATATAAACAGAAGACTGAAGACGAATACACAGACGGACGGATAGATAAATAGATGTAAAAGACAGACAAACAGGCAGACAGACAAACAGATAATAGATAGATAGATAGATAGACAGAGACAGACGACAGACAGATAGATAGATAGATAGATAGATAGATAGATAGATAGATAAGAGAGAGAGAGAGGGGGGGATAGAGAGATAGGTAGATAGATAGATAGAGGCAGACAGGCAGGCAGGCAGGCAGGCAGACAAATAGATAGATAGATAGACAGACAGAGATGGATAGTAGATATATAGATAGACAGACAGACAGACAGAGATGCCCAAATAAAAGAACTTACTGGGTAAATCGTCATAGACTCCAGTTTCAGCTGATGCGAATTTGGTGTCCAAGATAAAGGCGAACCAAACCATCAACAAGGCAAATTCTTTCTTTAACCGGATCTCCATCGCAGTTTAAAAGTCCTGGTATCCCGAGAAGGCT
>JAPXFY010000031.1:24688353-24705853 GCA_030674185.1 Monoplex corrugatus | reverse complement strand
TGATTTTTTTGTCACAAGCATGACGTTGCATATATCATCTTTAATGGTTATGCAATTGTTACACAAATGCACTGCAAATCAAGCGTGATGGTCGCGATGACTTGCTCCAAATATTCACACGGATCGTAAAATGTTATTTTCGTTTCTTCAGTTACTGGTGCCTCTTTTTTGGGGGGGGGGGGGGTGGGGGGTGGGGGGATAGAAATAAAATAATGCTCAAGCCATATACCGATCTCATTTGTACAAATGAAGTAACACATCCACAGGAAAAGAAAGAAAATAAAAAGCTGAACTAAGTTGTCAGGTTCTTTTTCTATCATGTACTCATGTATAGAGCAGCCGATTGCATAAGTGAGCGGATCGAAAAAGAAAACAAATCTCTCTCTCTCTCTCTCTCTCTCTCTCTCCCCTCTCTTCTCTCTCGCTCTCTCTCTCTGTGACACTCTCTTTGGCACGCTCTGTCTCTGTTTCTCTGTCTCTGTCTCTCTTTCTCTACCACACACTCTCTCTCTCGCTCTCTCTGGCACTCTCCCTCTCTCTGTCTCTCTGTCTCTGTCTCTCTGTCTCTCTCTGTCTCTCTCTCTCGCTCTGGCACTCTCTCTGACACTGGCCCTGTCTCTCCATCTATGTCTCTATTTGTCTGTCTCTGTCTATGTCTGTCTGTCTGTCTGCATATGTCTCTCTCTCTCTCTCTCTCTCTCTCTCTCTCTCTCTCTCTCTGTACAACTTTATGTGTTAACCCGACAGTAAATGATTTTCATTGATGGTGTGTGTGTGTATTTGTGTGCACGTGTGCGCCAGTGCGAGTGCGTGTTTGTGTGTTTTATGCCCATACACACACACGCGCACGCACGCATGCACACACACACACACATATACCACTCTCTGTCTGTCTGTCTGTCTGTCTGTTTCTGTCTGTCTGTCTGTCTCTGTCTGTCTGTCTGTCTCTGTCTCTCTCTGTCTCTTTGTCTCACTGTCTGTCTTTCTCTCTTGCTCTCTCTCTCTGTCTTTCTCTCCCTCTCTCTCCCCTCTCCCTCCTTCCCTCCCTCCTTCTCTCTCTCTCTCTCTTTCTCTCTCTCTCTCTCTCTCTCTCTCTCTCTCTCTCTCTCTCTCTCTCTCTCTCAAAACAAAGTGCATGAATTCGCTGGCGTGTTATTTCCAGACATGAATCAACTCTTTATCAAGCAGTCTTTTCAATTCCTCTTTTCACTCGTTGATGTACGTTACATAAAACTGTAAGAACAACCAATTATTTGCTGATCCTCCATTCATCTTTTCATACTTTCGTAAGTGGCATGACGTACATAATCTTCGCCAGAGGCCGTCTTTCAAAAGCAATGTGTATGTGTTTGACATTTCCCTATGTGTGGATCTATTATGAATGGTTTATGCAGAGAAGTCCTTTTAAGCTCTCTTTGTTCAGTCAATAGAACGTTTTTCTCCCCTCAGTCCCAGCTTTAGCACTTCCACAGTAACTTTGATCGCATAATATCACGCCGCTCTCTCCAGCTGTACAAGTTTCTTTTTTTTTTGTTTTTTTTTGGTCCCATTTTCTAGGCCACGTTAATGGCCACTAAAGCTAGCATCGTTTTTTATTTATTTATTTGTTTATTTATTCATTTATTTATTTATTCATTTATTTATTTATTTATCTATTTATTTATTTTTTACAATGCAATGCTAATGATAATGACGTCGATGAGGATGATAATCATGATGCTCTGGGAGTTCCATATAGCATTGAGACTGCGTGACAGGGCTGTACTCTACGCTTATTATCATAATATGTCCTGGTGTCAACCAGGCCCAGAGAAACAGACACCTGCGGTGTTGGTCAGAAGATTAGATTTGAGCCACATCCTCAATGAGGCATCCGTGAAGTGGATGAGACTCGACTCTGTGGTCCAAAGTCTTCCCAATGAGCCCACAGCACACCCAACTCTGGGCAGGAACTGGTTAGAGCCGAAAAATTCCATAATGATTTTTGAAAGGACTGATGGGGATTCGAACCCACAACCTTCCAGTCGGTAGTCCGTTGAGCTAACCACTACACCACGGCGACTGGTTTTACGGTTTCACTTTCAGTTTCAGTTTCTCAAGATGACGTCTCCGCGCTCGGAACGAATTGCATATGCACTAACGTCACAGGTGCCGTGTGTATGGTGATCATGGCACAAGCCTTAAACCTGCACATAAACCCATCAGATGGCCAGGTTCTGAGGCCTTACCTAGACTATGTTTTGCCTCGCCTATATATATATTTTTCTCTTCCGGCTCAACAACACACCATCAGCCCCTAGTTCATTTAATAGAAGGACATCCCAGGGCCACGAAGCTCACTATAGCCAGAGATTTATCGAGCTGCCGTAGGGTCACCCACCAAAGATAACTCTGTCCTGTCTGCTGGGTCACTTCGGTAGATTTCAACGGTGCCAATTCTAGTTAGCATGACTTCGGTTTCAGTTTGCTGGGGAATGGAGACAGCTTGTGGACGGACTAAGGATCTCATGTCTCGACTTTGATTTAATCCCATCCCACAGCAATGAAGTTGTGGTTGTTTGTTGTCAATGTTTTGATGCTCCAAATCTTCTGGTGGTGTTGGTGTTTACACACACACGCGCACACACATACACACACAGATACATATGTATAAATAAAATTATATATACATATATATGTGTGTGTACAGATATGTAATATATATATATATATATATATATATATATATATATATATATACATATATATATATATACGTATATATAGTTAGAGAGACAGATTAGATTAGATAGATTGGATTGAATTATACATAGATTAGATACAAATAGATAGATAGATAGATAGATTAGATATGATTAGATTAAATCAGATCAGATTAGATTAGACTAGATTGATAGGTAGATATAATAACAATGACGTTTATAAGGCGTCAAATAAATTATATAATAACAATGGCATTTATAAGGCGCCAAACATATCATAACAATGACATTCATAAGGCGCTAAATCTTCATACGAGAATCAAACCAAAAACGCGCACTCTTATCATTCACCAAAGCAATCGCCCAGCATCATCATCATCAGGTGCCCTGCCGCATGGCGTTGGCGATCATGGACTTCCATCTGTCTCTATCTCTTGTTACCCCAAGCATCTCCTCCACCCTCCTCGTCTTCAGCCACTCCGCAAGTCTGTCTAGCATTTTCTCCCTGGGTCTACCTGGTGCTCGCTTTCCCTCCAGCTTTCCTGTTGTGACCAGGTGCTCCAAATCCAAATCGCCCAACAACGACCGAAAACTCCAGGGCTCGAAACACACGCGTCAGCATGCGCCATGCCGCGTGGTCTTGGCAATCATGGCCCGCCATACGAACCTATCTTTTTGTCGCTGTAAGTGGATCTGTTTTTCCCTTTCTGTCCTCGTGGGCTCTGCAAAACTGTCTTTAATATTTTCTCCCCTGGGTGTCTGCCTTGGTGCTCTTTTCTCCCCTCTCACTTTCCTGTTGTGACTAAAGTGCTAAAATGAAAATTCTCTTGCCTTATACAAAGTCCTATGAATGTTGTTTGTCTTTTACTTAGTCTTCTTCATCAATGTTCTTTTTTATTTTTGCTGCTGTCTCGTTTTGGTTTCGGCCTTGTTTTGTTTGTTTGTTTGTTTGCTTGCTTGCTTGCTTGCTTTCTTTCTTTCTTTCTTTGCTTGTTTGTTTGTTTGTTTGTTTGTTTGCTAGTTTGCTTGCTTGCTTGCCTTCTTTCTTTCTTTCTTTTTCTTTCTTTTTCTTTCTTTCTTTCTTTGCTTGTTTGTTTGTTTGTTTGTTTTTGTCTGTTTTTTGTTTGAAGACTTCAGAAAGGCAAGAAGCTAACTGGGTTTCAAGAGGAGAAACTTGAGAAGTAAACCCTTTTTTTTTTTCGAAGACTGCAGATAGACAAGAAGGCTATGGGCTTCAAGAGGAGGAACCTGTGAAATACACACCTGTGCCAAGCCAGCCAGGCGAATGCCCTGCTCTTTACAATTTTCATCTGACGTGGGATGTTTTAGCGTGCCCAGGCCAGAAAGCACACGGGTTCGACACATTAGATCTTTGAATCCGCTCTTCTGTGATCAGAGAGCTAGAGCATACACGCGAGGGAGAGAAAAATGAAGTAATGAAAAAGACAAAACACCTGTGGCCTACCAGAAGGTTGAACACATCATATCACCCTCTGCGTTTATCATCGTGCAGCTCTGAGCATTTCAACTACGGAGCCTCGTAACACCCTTCTCTGGTGGGGGGGATGCTGGGGGTTCTCTCAGTACAAATAGTTATCCCCACCTGCTGGAAATTCAGAGCAAGAAATTTTCCTCTTTCCTGTCGCTCTCTTTGTCTCTTCTCTCCCTTGGTCCTTTGCTTTGTGTCCTCTCTCTGTCTCTGTCTGTCTGTCTGTCTGTCTCTCTGTCTGTCTGTCTGTCTGTCTCTCTCTCTGTATGTCTCTATATATATATATGTCTGTCCGTCTCTTTCTCTCTCTCTTTTTTTTTCTTTCTCTCTGTCTGTCTCTCTCGGTTGCTCTCTCTCTGTCTGTCTCTTTCTCTCTCTGTCTCTCTGTCTCTGCCTCTGATTGTCTGTCTCTCTGTCTCTGCCTCTGATTGTCTGTCGTACTGTCTCGTCTGTCTGTCCTTCTGCCCCCCCCCCTCTCTCTCTCTCTCTCTCTCCTCTCTCCTCTCTTTCCTGTTTTCTGCACAAATAGTATCCCCATATTCTGGAAATTCTGTGCCAGAAATTTTTCTCTGTTCTGTCGCGGTCTTTGTTTATTTCTTGCTTCTTTGCTGTATATTATCTCTCCCTATTATTTTCTGCCTTGCTGATCCATTCGCATGTATGTGTTATATAAAACCTCTCATACTATCTCTTAGGATTGATAATTGAGCTCACGTATGAAGCGCATTTTTGGCTCTAAGGAAATGCGATGTGCAGAAACAATTGTAGGTAATATAGGCCGTTTTTGTACATGTGTATTACGAAAGGAAATAAGAGGGAAGCAGGGAGAATTTTAAATATCAACTAAGTAACATAACTCTTGAGATCACGGAGTTATCTCCCATGTAGAATTTCTCAACCCAATTTGAGAAATTCTACATGGGAGATAACTCCGTGACTCTCAAGAGTTATGTTACTTAGTTGGTACATGTGTATGTTACAGTTTCACTACTTATATTTTCGTTTTATTCAGGTTTGTCTTTTAAAGGGTGGTCAACGCCAAGGGGCATATTCTTAGATTACGTGCATAAATACATTGATATGTGTACCTACTTTTGTTTTCTAGCTTTTCTCTTTTCTTTCGTCTTTTTATTTTTTTTTATTATGTTTTTTTATTCAAAGAAATGTTCATATGCTTATAGCTCTGATATGGCTCTGCGCAGTCGGCTGTGCTTCTCAACCCTTGACTCCCGCACCTTGTCGACCAGCATTCTGCATTGTCAAGCATACTACCGAAACAAAAAACTTAACCCTCAGGAATCAGAGAGGGTTTTTTGGTTTGTTTGTTTTTGTTTGTTTGTTTATTTGTTTGTTTGTTTGTTTGTTACCAATAATGATAATGATAGTTGATAGTAACACCTTGACGGTTTGCTCTAAGCAGTAATGACCTTTCCGTCGCTAACTGTCCACTACCCCGAACCCCGAACGGTGAGGGCTTAGTTCAATGTGCCATACCGTATGGAAGCAACGTGTGATTACATGCAACGTACATTACATTTATTTATTATTCCTTCATGTCTCTCTGTACAGTCAGTGCATTTGCCTTGAAGCAAAACTCCTATTGTGTAAGTGCGAAAGTCCGCGTCAAAACATGTTGGCAATAATAACATCGCAAGAATACAAGCGGAATGATGTTTTCCATAAACGTTCAAAATTCATTTCTGTTGTTGTTGTTGTTGCTGTTGTTGTTGTTGCTGCTGCTCTTGTTGTTGTTGTTGTTGTTGCTGTTGTTGTTGTTGTTGTTGTTTTACAACAGAAAGGACATCAAACGTATGATGTAGTAATGACAAATGATATCTTATCATATACATATGTGAACAGTATTGTTGACTTATGAACTCTATATAACATACAGAATATAAAGGTCTGTGTGTGTGTGTGTGTGTGTGTGTGTGTGTGTGTGTGTGTGTGTGTGTGTGTGTGTGTGTTGTTGTGTTGTGTGTGTGTGTGTGTGTGTGTGTGTGTGTGTGTTCTCTGTCTGTCTCTCTCTCTATGTGTTCTCTGTCTCTCTCTGTGTTTTCTGTCTCTCCCTCTGTTCTCTGTATCTCTCTCTCTCTCTCTCTTTCTCTGTCTCTCTCTCTCTTTGCCTCTCTCTCTGTCTGTCTGCCTCTCTGTGTGTCTCACTTTGCCTGTCTGTCTGTCTGTCTGTCTGTCTGTCTCTCTCTCTCTAGTCTAGCATACAAAACTGGCTTACATTACCTAAATTGCTCTTAAATGAAATGTATAGCCTACAAAAACTGGTTTACATTACCTAAAATTGCACTTAAATGAAATGTATAGCCTACAAAAACTGCCTTACATTACCTAAAATTGCGCTTAAATGAAATGTATAGCCTACAAAAACTGCCTTACATTACCTAAAATTGCGCTTAAATGAAATGTATAGCCTACAAAAAACTGCCTTACATTACCTAAAATTGCACTTAAATGAAATGTATAGCCTACAAAAACTGCTACATACCTAAAATTGCACTTAAATGAAATGTATAGCCTACAAAAACTGCCTTACATTACCTAAAATTGCACTTAAATGAAATGTATAGCCTACAAAAACTGCCTTACATTACCTAAAATTGCACTTAAATGAAATGTATAGCCTACAAAAACTGCCTTTACATTACCTAAAATTGCACTTAAATGAAATGTATAGCCTACAAAAACTGCCTTACATTACCTAAAATTGCACTTAAATGAAATGTATAGCCTACAAAAACTGCCTTTACATTACCTAAAATTGCACTTAAATGAAATGTATAGCCTACAAAAACTGCCTTACATTACCTAAAATTGCACTTAAATGAAATGTATAGCCTACAAAAACTGCCTTACATTACCTAAAATTGCACTTAAATGAAATGTATAGCCTACAAAAACTGCCTTACATTACCTAAAATTGCACTTAAATGAAATGTATAGCCTACAAAAACTGCCTTACATTACCTAAAATTGCACTTAAATGAAATGTATAGCCTACAAAAACTGCCTTACATTACCTAAAATTGCACTTAAATGAAATGTATAGCCTACAAAAACTGCCTTACATTACCTAAAATTGCACTTAAATGAAATGTATAGCCTACAAAAACTGCCTTACATTACCTGAAATTGCACTTAAATGAAATGTATAGCCTACAAAAACTGCTTTACATTACCTAAAATTGCACTTAAATGAAATGTATAGCCTACAAAAACTGCCTTACATTTCCTGAAATTGCACTTAAATGAAATGTATAGCCTACAAAAACTACCTTACATTACCTGAAATTGCACTTAAATGAAATGTATAGCCTACAAAAACTGCCTTACATTACCTAAAATTGCACTTAAATGAAATGTATAGCCTACAAAAACTGCCTTACATTACCTGAAATTGCACTTAAATGAAATGTATAGCCTATAAAAACTGCCTTACATTACCTAAAATTGCACTTAAATGAAATGTATAGCCTACAAAAACTGCCTTACATTACCTAAAATTGCACTTAAATGAAATGTATAGCCTACAAAAACTGCCTTACATTACCTGAAATTGCTTCTGCACATTACATTTCCTCAGAGCCAAAAAAAAACAAGAAAAAGAACCACACTTAATACATGGTTGTTCACAAAGGAACAAGATATGACATACACGTATGACAATATTCTAAACAAAGATTTCTTTGTGTACATCAAAAGCCCAAAGATGTTTGCCACATGCCAAAATTCCTCAGAGAAAAATTAAGCTTGATGTGTGCTGAGTTAACCCCGGACCAATGTTCCCGCAGACCAGCGTTCTCATATTTCAATCGTGCAATAGCTTTTATGTAAGTTGTTTATGCTTTATACTTTGCCTTCGTCTAATCTTTAATCTCCCTTTATTTTTCTAAAATTTCATCGTATAAAACAATTCATCGTAAAACAATTCACGTCTCCCCCCCCATCCTCCACCCCCCTTCATGTTCTGGTACGTCTTTAAACAGAAAAGAAAGGAGGAACTTTTTCACAGCTCTCTCTGTCTTTGTCTTTGCCTGTCTGTCTGTCTCCCTGTCTCTTGTCTTTGTCTGTCTGCCTATCAGTCTGTCTCTCTCTCTCTCTCCCTCTCTGTCTGTCTGTCTCTGTCTCTGTCTTTCTCAATCTCTCTGTCTTTGTCTCTCTTTGTCTCTGTCTGTCTCTCTCTCTCTCACCCCTCTCTGTCTGTCTGTCTCTGTCTGTCTGTCTCTGTCTCTCTCTGTCTCTGTCTGTTTGTCTCTGTCTGTCTCTGTCTGTATGTCTCTCTCTCTCCCCTCCTCCTCCTTCTCTCTGTCAGTCTGTATGTCTCTGTCTGTCTGTCTGTCTGTCTCTCTCTCTCTCTCTCTCTCTCTCTCTCTCTCTCTCATTCTTTCCCTTATTTTGTCGTCTTCTAAGTATCCTAGTATTTGTTCTCCGTCTATCTACCTGTTACCTGTTGCCTTTTGGCTCAGTTGCTAGAGCATCATGTTCATAACGCAAGGGTTGTGGGTTCGACCCTTGGATATAGGCCACTTTAAGATTGGTTGTGTTTTCATCCTTTGGTTGGGTGGGTGGTTGGTTGGGTGGGTAGTTGGTTGGTTGGTTGGTTGGTTGGTTGGTTGGTTGGTTGGTTGGGTGGTTGGTTAGTTGGTTGGTTGGTTGGTTGGTTAGGTGGGTTGGCTGGCTGGCTGGTTGCTTGCCTGCTTGCTTGCTTGCTACCTTGTTTGTTTGGTTGGTTGGTTGGTTGGTTGGTTGGTTGGTTGGCTGGCTGGTTGGTTGGCTGGTTGGTTGGTTGATGAGCTGGTTGGTTGGTTGATTGGTTGGCTAGTTGGCTGGTTGCTTGCTTGCTTGTTTGTTTGTTTGTTTGTTTGTTTCTTACACATTTTAGTGTAGCCGAAATTGTTGGAATGGCAGACATACATGTATATACAAAACACATTCGCAAAATAGGACCTTCTAGACCATGCCAACGCATAAGACTTGCGTGCAGGGCTGAAGGTTTACGCCATGATCATTTTGGATCTCCACCATCACGTGCTACTGGTGGTACCAGTGTCGTCAATGCATATGTAATTCGTTCCGACCGCAGAAACGTTATGTTGAGAAACTGAAACCGATTCTGGATCCACCTGAATACGGCGAGCGGCTGCACACGTGGCTATGTAATCAAAACGGTCGTCAGCACAACCCTCGTAGAATTCCCCTCCACCTAAAACCAAAACCAAAACTAAGCAAAGCAAAAAACGAACCCAAATTCAAACCAACACACAAACACCATCCACCAGCTATGTGTGTTTTTAAACCAAGCAAATATCAGTAGAGAAAAAAGAGAGAGTGTTTCAGGAAGAAAAGAGAAGGGGATGGGGGAATGTATGAAAAGGGGTGACAGAGAGAGGTATTTCCTGAAGGAGGGGGAATGCGGAATGTGCGATAAGGGTTGACAGAGAGAAGTATTTCCTGAAGAAAGGGGAACGGGGAATGTGCGAAAATGGGTGACAGAGAGAGGTATTTCCTGAAGAAAAGGGATCACGGAATGTGTGAAAAGGGTTGACAGAGAGAGGTATTTCCTGAAGAAAGGGGAACGGGGAATGTGTGAAAAGGGTTGACAGAGAGAGGTATTTCCTGAAGAAAGAGGAACTGGGAATGTGTGAAAAAGGTTGACAGAGAGAGGTATTTCCTGAAGAAAGGGGAACGGGGAATGTGTGAAAAGGGTTGACAGAGAGAGGTATTTCCTGAAGAAAGAGGAACGGGGAATGTGTGAAAAGGGTTGACAAAGAGAGGTATTTCCTGAAGAAAGGGGAACGGAGAATGTGTGAAAAAGGTTGACAGAGAGAGGTATTTCCTGAAGAAAGGGGAACAGGGAATGTGTGAAAAGGGTTGACAGAGAGAGGTATTTCCTGAAGAAAGAGGAACGGGGAATGTGTGAAAAGGGTTGACAGAGAGAGGTATTTCCTGAAGAAATGGGAACGGGGAATGTGTGAAAAGGGTTGACAGAGAGAGGTATTTCCTGAAGAAATGGGAACGGGGAATGTGTGAAAAGGGTTGACAGAGAGAGGTATTTCCTGAAGAAAGAGGAACTGGGAATGTGTGAAAAAGGTTGACAGAGAGAGGTATTTCCTGAAGAAAGGGGAACTGGGAATGTGTGAAAAGGGTTGACAGAGAGAGGTATTTCCTGAAGAAAGAGGAACGGGGAATGTGTGAAAAGGGTTGACAGAGAGAGGTATTTCCTGAAGAAAGAGGAACGGGGAATGTGTGAAAAGGGTTGAAGGAGAGAGGGGAGAAGGCGAGGAGAGAGCGAGGGGCGAAAAGATAAACATCCGGACAGATTTAGCCGAACTGGGAAATACTGAAATAACAAATAGAAACTGCTTGTTCGGTTATCATTTGAGTGTGTGTGTGTCAATGTGTCAATGAGGGTGTGTGTGTGTGTGTGTGTGTGTTGTGTGTGTGTGTGTGTGTGTATTTGTGTGTGTGTGTGGTGTGTGTGTGTGTATTGTGTGTGTGAGTGTGGTGGTGTGTGTGTGACAGAGAGAGACAGACAGACAGACAAAGAGACAGAGAACAGAGAGAGAGACAGAGACAGACAGAAGAGAAGACAGAGACAGGGACACAGAAAGACAGAGAAAGAAAGACAGAGAGAGAAAGAGAAAAAGAGAGACAGACAGACAGACAGACTGAGACGAGATTCGGGCAGAAAGAGAGCATGACAGATGTGTGTGTATATGTGTGTGTGTTTGTGTGTGTGTGTGTGTGAGCGCGCGCGCGCGTGTGTGTTGCGATGCGTGTGTGTGTGTGTGTGTGTGTGTGGCGCGCGCGCGCGCTGTGTGTTTGCGTATGCGTGTGTGTGTGTGTGTGTGTTTGTGTGTGTGTTTGTTTGGTGGGTGTGTGTTGGTGTTGTGTGTGTGTTGTTTGTGTGTGTTGTGTTGTGTGCGTGTGTGTGTGTTTATGGTTGTGTGTGTGTTTGTGTGCGCTGGCGCGGTGTATGCGTGTGTGTGTGTGTGGTGTGTGTGTGTGTTTGGTGTGTGTGTGTGTGTGTGTGTGTGTGTATGCGTCTGTGTGTGTGTGTGTGTGTGTGTGTACCGGCCAATTTTCTACACCTTTCCTCTGTCATTTACCCCCCCCCCCCTGCTCATATCGGCTTTCTAACACACCTCTAATCTACCTACAGTGGGGTCACCATGACACCAGGTCATGAAGGGCCGTAACTCTAAAAGACAATGTTCGTAGTACTGTTATGCAGAGAATGGGAACAATGACAACGGTGCTATTGAATTCCTTTTCGGATTAAGGCTACCTGACAGGATCAATCTTTCGTAACAATATTTTACATCCAGGAGTTCACCAGGACCAGGAGATACAGACACCTGCAGTGTTGGCAAGGAAACAGGAAATTTGAGAAACAGGAACAGTCTTAATGAGGCGTCAGAAAAGTGGATGAGATTCGAGCGTGTGGTCCCAGTCTTCCAAAAGAACTCACAACGATTTTTTTTTTTTTGAGTTTGGAGTTTGCTCAAGAGGGATTCATGCCACTCAGGCAATTCCACATGCGCTCCGCCCAAATTTGTCAGCAATTATCTGTCAGACTCCACGAGAACACGCAAAACTCTACACCCTGACCAACGCCAATTGTTCACCTGATTCATCCAATGGCCAGTGTCCATTGTTCACCTGATTGACCCAATAACCACCGTCTGTTCTTTGCCTGATCGCCCCAATAAACCAGTGTCTATTGTTCTCCTGATCGACCCAATAACAAGTCTATAGACTATTGTTCGCCTGATCCACTCAGTAACCAGTGTGCACTGTTCACCTCATTCACCCAGTAACCAATGTCTATTGTTCACCTGAATCACCCAGTAACCGGTATATGTAACTGTTTGCTTCATTCGCCCAGTAACCAGTGTTTATTGTTCACCAGATTCACTCAGAAATCAGTGTCTATTGTTAGACTGAATCGCCTAGAAACCAGTATCTATTGTTCGCTTCATCACCCAATAATCAGCGTCCATTGCTCGACTGATTCACCCAGTAGCCAGTGTTTATTATTCGCCTGATTCACCCAGTATCCAGTGTCTATTGTTCGCCAGATTCACCCAGTATCCAGTGTTTATTGTTCGTCTGATTCACCCAGTAGCCAGTGTCTATTGTTCACCTGATTCACCCAGTAACCAGTGATTATTCTTAACTGACCCATTCTGTTAAGAAAATCTAATTGTTCACCTGATTTTGCCCATTAACCAATGCCTATACGTTACCTTAAATGGAATTTAACCTGCATACCATCATAATTTTGCACACACACCCACACACTGCACATACATTGCACACACACACACACAACACACACACACACACACACACACACACACACACACACACACACACACACACACACACACACACACGCACGCACGCACGCACGCACGCACGCACACGCACACATACACACTGCACACAAATATTGTACGCGCGCGTGCACGTGCGTGCGCACACACACACACACACACACATACACATGTACACGGTATACAGACGAGAGAGATAGGGAGGGTGAGAGGGGAAAAGAGAGTGAGAGAGAGAGCTAGAAAGAGAGAGACAGAAAGAGACACACAGAGACAAATAGACAGACAAACATACAGACATAGACAGAGACAGACAGATAGAGACAGACAGACAGACAGACAGAGGCAGAGACAGAGACAGAGAGTTTGCATAACTGCAAACCGAAGCGATTTCGAAACTGACAGCAATATAGGCCTAATCATGATGCGGACCGTGAAACAGGAATTCAAAAAAAAAAAAAAAAAAAAAAAAAGAAGAAGAAAGAAATTAAATAAAATTTGAAAGAAATCAGATTAGGGCCGGCCGACAAAGTGTAAGACAGCGCAATTTACATATGCGGCAAATAATCATCGTTATCTCCATTTTCATCAATTGCAACAATAATATTGTCAACTTGGCCTACATCTTGAGACCCGTCATTCTTTACCTCCTGATGAACTCAGTTTCCAAATCTTTCTGTTTTCTGAACCCAAGTGATTTGCCTGCAGTCACGCAAATCATTATCATCATCATGTACCCTGCCGCATTGCTTTGGCGATCACGGCCCTCCATACGAATCTATCTCTTGTCGCTGAAAGTACTTCTCCCACCCCTCTCTGTCCTCATCCACCCCTCAAGTCCTTCCAATATTTTCTCCCTGGGTCTACCCGGTGTTCTCAGTTTCTTGTCACCTCTCTAGCTTTCCTGATAGCAAATACGAACCCGAAAAACACACACACAAATAGATGTGGAGCATGTATTTATTATGACAAAACAAGACAGGCGCAAATTTTTCGGTCAACTGGCCTTTGTCAAGCGTTACAAAAGATAAAAAAATAAAAAAATAAATGCACAACACTTAGCACGCTTCTATTTTGTGATTTTCTTATTCGTTTTTGTATCTGTTTGTTTTGGTCTGGTTTTGTTTTGGTCTGGTTTTGTTTTGTTTTGTTTTTGGATTTGGTTTGGTTTGGTTTGGTTTGGTTTGGTTTTTAAAAAAAAATACTGGCGTCTTATACCCTTGCGCAATGCATCTTACACGATATTGTCAAGATAGATGAAGAAGAGGGTTTTTTTTTTCTGTCTGGATAGACATCAACGAATGCACAGTGAATTTTTTGTTTGTTTGTTTTGGCTTGGGTCCGACTTAACCTTTGTTCACAAATATATATGTGCTTGAGAATACATAATTCTTGATACCCAGCTGCAATTTTGTTGATAACGAAATGAATCATACATAAACCTTGCAGAGGCAGTTCTCCAAACTTATTTAATTCGCCGCGCCTGACACATTTTACATAAAACTGCGCAATGACACACACAACCACCAACTTATCACACGAATATACATACACCAGAATACACACATTAACACACGTGTACAGATAGAGATGTGTTAACAATGTACATCCATCATCATCATCAGGTGCCCTGCCGCATGGCGTTGGCGATCATGGACTTCCATCTGTCTCTCTCTCTCTCTCTCGTTGCCCTTAGCATCTCCCCCACCCTCCTCGTCCCCAGCCACTCTGCAAGTCCGTCCAGCATTTTCTCCCCGACCCGGTGCTCTCTTTCCCTCCAGCTTTCCCGTTGTGACCAGGTGCTCCAAATCCCCCTTCCTCATAAAATGGCCTATAAATGTTGCTTGTCTTTTCCTAATCTTCCTTATGAGTGATCTACTTGTGTCTGCCTCCATCAAGACTGTCTCGTTTGTTTTCTTTGCTGTCCATGGAACTCTCAGCATTCTTCTTAGAAACCACTTCTCGGCTGCCTCAATCTCGTTCTGGCTTTGCTTGCTGACTGTCCACGCCTCGCATCCGTACAACAGCATTGGTTCTATATAACATTCAAGAACTCTCTTCCTGATGTTAGTTGACAGGCATCCATACATACACATATATCTATGGTAATAAGCTTATACACACATGAATAGTTATGATACGATACCACAATACCGGTAGTTCTGACAGGAAGTACATAACGGAGGAATAATAACCATGACGTCATCAGCTGAAAGCGTGGCTGAACGCGCAGGTCTATATTGCTTATATACTACTTTTTCTTTAAAGAAGAGCAGGGTTGGGCTATATTGGGGCCTCATCATCATCAGGTGCCCTGCCGCATGGCGTTGGTGATCATGGACCTCCATCTGTCTCTATCCCTCGTTGCCCCTAGCATCTCCCCCACCCTCCTCGTCCCCAGCCACTCTGCAAGTCCGTCCAGCATTTTCTCCCTGGGTCTACCTGGTGCTCTCTTTCCCTCCAGCTTTCCCGTTGTGACCAGGTGCCTACCTTATGTTTTATTGACTACTGCGTCTTGTCTACACCGATATGTGAGTGTAATGAAAACGTGAAGTAGTGTTTGATTCGTAACCTGTGAACAGAGTGTACTCTTTACTGGTTGTTCGTACCTTGATTCATTGTCACGATCTTATGCACGTAAGTCCCCCCCCCCCCCACCAATCCCCCACCCCCAAACAAACGAACAAATAAAAAACAAAACAAAAAACCGCACACCTGCAAACTGAAGAGATTGCTATAGCGTACAATGCGAACAAAGTAAAAGGAAACACTACCCGGGAAAATGCAGATACACACACACACACACACACACTTTCTGTGTGTGTGTGTCTCTCTCTGTGTCTGTCTCTCTGTTTCTCTCATTCTCTGTCTCTCTGTCTCTCTCACACATACACACACACACAACACATACACGCGTGCGCACAAACACACACACATACACTAATACACACATACACACACACGCACGCACAAACACACACTGACACACACACATACATAACACACACAGAGACACAACACGCGCACACACACGCACAGACACAAAGACAAACACACACACACACACACACACACACACACACACACACACACACACACACACACACACACAAACAAACACACGCATGAACAAATCTCCCTTTAAAACAAAAGGGATGAGAAGTATAACAAACTTAAAAGTCCAGCTAAAAAATGCAAATGAAAAGTACTTGCATACAAAGAAAGAAATATGTGCTGTTTCATTCCGACGTAGCAGCCTACCAGGATATGGCAAGCCCATAATGATAAAACTGGAATTATGCAAATACAAACATCACGAAGGAGTCCAAAACAAGTTTGACTGCCCGCGTTCAACAAACAGGAACCAGAAAAACACGAAAATAGAATCAGAATGTGTATTAAATACAACCAAACAAGACAGGCGAAAATCTTCGGCCAACTGGCATTTTTTTGCCAAGCGTAAACGTAAAATCACAAACGAACAAACACCAAATACAAAAATTAAAAGATAAAGACTAAAACTTCGTTCAGTTGGAGAGAAGGACCAAAAAACAAAAAAAAACAAATAACGAAGGATCATACGATAAGAACTGATGAGTCTGTTTTACTTTATCTTCTATATACCGCTGGTTCACCTTCTCACACGCATACAGACAGACAGACAAACACATACACACACAAATACACACACACACGCACACACGCACGCACACACACAAATACACACACACACACAAATACCACAAACACACACATACAAATACACAACACACACACAACCACACATACACACAAACACACACACATACACACAAACACACACACAACACACATACACACACGAAACACAACACACATAACACAAACACAACACAAAACACAAACACACATACACACACAAACACACACACACACATAGACACAAACTCACACATACAAACACACAAACACACACAGAAACACACACAGAAACACACACACACATACACACAAACACAAACACACACACACACACACACACACACACACACACACACACACACACACACACACATGAACAAATCTCCCTTTAAAACAAAAGGGATGAGAAGTAGGCTATAACAAACTTAAAAGTCCAGCTGAAAATGCAAATGAAAAGTACTTGCATACAAAGAAAAAAAATATGTGCTTTCATTTTTTTCCCCGTCTAAAGCACGTATGTGAATAGACGTTAAAAGAAATAACGAACGAACACACACACACACTCAGACACTTTCAAGCTGCTGGAGTGTTCTGAGTATCCCAGTCCTTTTTTGCTTTGTCAAACTGAAATAATAATGACAACAACAAAAAATGGAAATGACACAAACGCGAACATAACAAAAGATTAGGAGATGAAATTGTAATCATAGCAAACCAGACGAAGCTGGCCGGCTTACCTTCTGTACGCAGGTGGCTTACCTTCTCTATACAGGCACACCGACACACTTTATATAGCAAACACTCGCACTGCAATCTTCTAGGAGTGTCTTGAGTCTTTTCTCCTCGCCACGTACGTATTGAAATAATAATGACAGGTTGGGATGCGACAGAGACTTTATATAAAGTTACGCCTCCCCCCCCCCCCACCACACACACACTCCCCCTCCTCCCACCCCCACTCCCCACCCTCCACCCCCAGTCATACAGGTAGCTCCGCTCGACTTGGAAGATATGCGTGTACGCGGAGCCGAGCGAAGGCACGTCTACTGATCTGTCGTGATGATACGTGAAAATAGTACCCAACTTTACTGCTCCTCTCCCTCCTTTCCCTCCGCTGCCCCCCACACCCCACCCCCGCCACCTTTCCTTCCCTTCTACCCTCTTTCCCGCACCCCTACACCAACTCCAAAGTTTTGTTTGACACTCAGAGAGAAAACCGCCGTGAGAATCCCTTCTAAGAAATCCACTTTGTCACAGATATGGGTCAGCTGGGGTCTGGA
>JAPXFY010000031.1:24660853-24683353 GCA_030674185.1 Monoplex corrugatus | reverse complement strand
AACAACAGAAGGGACAAGCCCTCTTAGCGCGATCGAAAAACGCGTGCTGGTTGGCTCGGCTGGCCGCCATCTTGTTAATGCTGAGATTCGCTGTCGCGGCGAGCGATACACACACGCAGTGCGCTGCTCTCACATGGCTTGCCTCTGTTTACGTTTGTAACCTGACAGACTGTTTACGTATGTGTGTGTAAAAGGAGAGAGAGAGAGAAGAGAGGGGGGAGGGGACAGGGGTGGGGGGGGGGAATTGCCGATGCATGGGTAGAAAACTATTGCATGATACTCATAGTCATACCCCCCCAAAAAAATTCTTACTTCTTTGAAAAGTGAAACTCTTCATTAGCCGTCGCACTATTATTTTCACCCAGTCACTGCTTCAGAAACATTGACCTGTCACTTAGTCAGTTAGTGTGTGTACTGGGACTGAGGGGGAGGATGTGTGTGTGTGTCTTACACTTCATACCATTAGTTTTTCTCTTTGTTATGTGTTGAGTCATCATTTTGTGTGTGCTTACTTCTGAATTTATGTTAGTATTGTTACACAAGCAATCAGTCGATCTTTTCAGGTTTAATGTCATTGTCAACAGCGAGGATTATTTAAAAGATGGTACCTTTAGACATTTGATTATAACATGCGCCACACACATGAGACAGAAGTCGTACACGACAAGTAAGAATGATTGAGTTTCACAATTTTTTTCTGTGAAATTACAAGTGTTCATCACTTCAGAGTTTTTGCCTGTCGTATACAACAACATAAAAATGAAGAACTCAGAATAAAAAACAACAACAATAAAGTAATATAATACAGAATTCACACATGTAAAATTCATGATTTAAAATGTACTCACATGACTTGACAAAGACATGCCTGGACATCTTCCCAAAATGATCAGCCACAGCGGTGTATAATTCACAGTTAATCCAGCTCCAACAGCACTCATTCCAGGAATGTTCACATCTCAAGTGTCTTGTCAGCCACAGCGGTTTATAATACACAGTTAGTCTTCACACGTTAAGTTTCTCGTCATCCACAGAAATGTAGTAAAATATTCACTGTTGCATTAATGGCCCATGAGTGTTCACAGGTGTGTAATACACAATCAAATCTAAAATCCACAGATGAACTACATAATTGTTCACAAGTTCAGTTCCTTATCACAATATCAGCTACAGCAGTGTGTTATGTTCACAGTTAAATCCAGCTGAAATAGAGGTCTGTAAATGTTCACATGTTAAGTTTCTTGTCCTTGTTCAGTTCTGCACCTCTGACTTTTGACTTCAGTTGCTGATTGAACAGTTTCACTTCGTGGTAAATCCTGATGTTGCAATAAGCAGCAATAAGGCTTGCCAAACATTCACACTCACAATTCAGATCATCTGTTTGTGACTTGACAAAGCTGTTCAGAATAGTTTGCCTTGGGTTGGCTCTTGGCAATCCCTTTGATGTAGCTACTCTGAAGTGAAGTTCAAAGCATCTGAAAACCTGCAGCAGTGGCTCACTGACACGAACCAGGCATCCAAGTTTAAACTCTTTGAGTGACACAAGTGACACAAGTGAGGGAGTTTCTCCAGTTGCCTCATTTGCACTGATGGTGAACTTTTCCACACAGAGAGGACAGTCGTTTTTCTGCTTGAACTTCCTCACGACAGCACCAGCAATGTACTGAACAATGTCTGACTCGACGGGTGGCAGTTCCATCTCCAAGTCTGTGAAGGAAGAGGAAACCAAGTTGTTCTCACAACTGAAGGAGTTGGTTTCGATGGGGTCTGCATGATCAGCATTCTCTGCATCACATTCAACGTCTGCTGTGCATGGGTTGACAATGGGATGGTGTCCATGCTCACCATCAGGCTGGCAGTTGGCACCAGCACTGATTGTCTTGTCCAAGAGCTCTGATGTTGCAGAAGAACAAGACAGGCAACGGAGTGCATCGACATATGCTGGCAACGTCGGGTGGTCGTTGAAGCCATTGTAGCCACGTATTTGACTGTGAAGGTTCTCAACGTGATCCTGGTTACACTTTCTCAGGCACAAGTGTGTCAAGACCTCCTCCTCCATGATTAGCTTTTGGCTCAATCCCTTCATTGCCGAAAGCACTAGGAGCCACCCTTTGTGACTTGGAATGTTGCTGGCCAGTTTGTCATTCTTTGGGTTTGTGAAACACCAGCTTTCCACAAAGTTGGAAAAGGAAGCAAATCGAACCTGGTCACCCTCAAAATCACTCCTTGTGACCGGCTTCTTCCCGACTGGGGCGGAGAGGGAATGAGAGTCGACAAAATCCCACATGCTGTTCACCGTCTCCACAAAGCATGCTGTTTGAAGAGCAGCCTCGGACATCAACGACTTTGACACATACAATTTCAAGGCAGCAGCGACTGAGTCGGAAAATATCTGGCATGCCAAGATGACTTTCATCTTTTTCCCTCTGGGCAGGGTGAAGTGACACTCCTTCAGCTTGGGAGCAGCGTGAATTGACCCGCCAGATGTTTCAAGGGAGAAGAGTTCTTGGAGGTGACACCACTTTGCAAGCATTCTTTCTCCATCCCAGCTGAAGGAGATGTATTTCGTCATGAAATTGTTCCTCAAGTTTTTGATGAGGTGTGGCGGATCTGGCATGACAAAGGACTGTGTAGTGCCATGAAACACATACGGTCGTTCCACACACACACCCATGTCTTTCATCCATTTCCATTGGCAGGATTCTTGGTCCATCACAATGGCATCAACATACAAACCAATCCCTGTGACGGCTCTGACGATTTCGGAAATGATGGCTGTCAAAGTAGGTGTTGCCAGGTTGTGCTTGGCAACAAAATACCCCAACACCTGCTTCCACTTCAGGGTCAGTCCCCTGATCATGACCAAAATTGCTTGGTCAGCGATTTCGTCACTCTGGTGATGCTCGCCGCAGTTGACAAAGCCGACCAGCTCGTCACGATGATGACTGTAGGTCAGGGCTTTGGTCACAGTCATTCCATCCAAGGAGAGTGTCACTCTTTTCTCATGTTCTTCAAGTGCTAATGTTCTCAAGCGCATCATTTCCACCAGACTCTGACACAGACCGACCCCAGTCAACACAGTTGAAAAGCGCCTCCTGAGTGTTCTTGGATGTGGAAGCATAAACCCAACGGAGCGGAGAACGGCATAAGCAGAAGTGCTCCTAAAGTACACAGCGAGACACAACTCCATAGCCTCTTTCTCGGTGTCCCAGTTGATCCACTTTTTCTTCCGCATCATGATCTTGAATAAAGCTGCTGGAACAACTGGCAGGTCTTTGAGGAAATTCTCCAGGATTGCTTCTTTCTTTGCACGAAGAGACGATACTTGTACAGCATGGCGCTTTATAAGTCTGACCTTGGCTGCTTGTGCTGTTTTGCATTTCCTTTCAAGTTGTTTGTTTTGTTTCTTGAGGTCTTCTAAAGCACGTTTGGCCTGCTTCAGCTCTCGGGCCAACTTCTCAGGATCTGGTTCGGACGCTTTCACCACGGGTCTAGTACTGTCTCTGTCACCATCACAATCATCACCATCACCTTCATGATATACAGAGCTGGAGGCAGTATCTTGTCGTCTCCTCTTTGGTACAGGCTCTCTGATCTTGGGCGGAGGTCGTCGACATTCCATGGATGGAGGAGGATTTGGGCAGCTGACAATGGTAGGCACGGCAGTCGGTAGCAGTCGAGAATGCTGAATGTCTATAGGGCAGTTGAAAACTTTCTCATGAAAATGTACAGAGCACACCCTCTTCGACTTGATGTCAGCAATCTTGACGTCATCTCTCCTGATGTTGATGATCCACTTCTGGCACCTGAAACAAAATCAAAGTAAACATGAAATACATCCACAGTTGCCTCATAGCTCAGCTTGCCAACCACCACCAAGTATGTAGAATTTGTGATTAACCAAGCTCACCTAATCACAGTCAGTCTCAGTCTCAAAGTCACTCTTACCACACACAGACACACACACACACACGCACACACACACACACACACACACACACACACACAAACACACACACACACACACACACGCACGCACACACACGCACGCACGCAACACACACACACACACACACACACACACACACACACACATATATATATATTATATGCAAGGGATTATGTAGGTCAGGTTATCTAATGAAATATTGATAAAAAAAATATAAAGTTTCCATGCACATTTGCCTCCACATACATAACATAGGGTCTTACATGTGCAGTTCATGCACTGCATTTGTAAACAATGGGGCAGGCCGGTGTCGGTTGGCGGTGGCCTACACGTTGTCGGCGCACACTTTGTTTTGACAAGTCACACGTGTACACACACACTGGCACTCAACACAAGAAGACTGAAAATAATACCAACTTACCTCTCTCTGTCTGTCTCCGTATTTGGAAAATAGAAGAAGCGCACTGGCTTGCCTGTTCTTGGGTCAATACTTGTACGATTGTTGTTGCTGCAGTTGATCACACAACAGTAACACGCTCCGCGTTTGGTTACAGTACTGGTACTCGCCATGCTGCCTCAGTCAGCATTTTAAAAATGGCGCCCCGAACGTTTACGGAAATTGCCGGAACATACCGAGGAGGCGCTTGTCCCTTCTGTCTTATTTGTCTTCTGTGGGGCGGACTGCCCGAAAGAGAGATGAAGACCAGAGTGGGGCGAGAGAGAGGGGTCTTCCATTCTCTCTTGGTCCGGAGGCTGGGCTGGACCTGGTTGGTGCGCATCGTGTCACTATATCCCGGGGTTTGTCATCTCCCCCACCTTGCCATTCGGTTTGTAAACAAGGTGACTGATGACTGGGTCCGAACGGATCATGCAACGCGTGGACAGCCCCTCGCCCCCGCCCCCTCGCCCCCCCCTTTTTCTTTTTTTTTTTTTTTTTTTTGCTTGATGAAATGACAATCGAGTGGGGTCGGGAGCTCGGAAGGTTGACTGTCCAGAGAGTGGCGAGGCATCGGTGCTCTGGATCTCATTCACACACACACATATGGTGTTTCTTGTCTGAGCCAGAATTGCACCAATATGAACTCACGCAGTCAGACTGGAAGGCGAGTAGTCTAAAGTCGAACTTTGGCTTTATTGTCGCTGTTGTTGTTCATTCGCTGACGTACATTTCACACATAACCTTCCCCTTCTGTCCCAGCCCCCCCACACACACGTATGAGACTGACATTATCTTACCGGACTTTAATACAAGCATAACTTCCTACCGGCGTGAAAGAAACCTGAGAAAGAAAAGATCAGTACTGCGGGACGCACCACACAAACACTGTACCTAAATGGCGGGTACGCACGTACCGGAAAGCAAAAGACTTTTCAACTGCGTCTGCTTACAGCACGTCAGCTATTTGCCTCTTGCGCGGATTTCTGAAATTTTTAGCTTTCAAGCTGATCCGTGCTCAAATTTAAGGAATTTTTAGGTTTAGGTTTTTAGTATTTCAACTTTTAGATTGATGGTTAGGTTTTCTCGGTGCCATTTTTGGCCCATTGTAATTTATTGTTCAGACTACAAATTATTGATGATACAGATATTTCTGCTTTTCATATTCTCAGTATGGTCCACGTTTCGAAGATGCAGCGAAGTCAAGAATTATGTTTAGGGATAGGGTAAGGATTACGGGGAAAGTTAAGATTGCATTTGTAAGGATTAGATATGATAAATAATACTTAAACTGACCGGTAATTAACATGCAATTAACCTGTAATCAACGTAATATCCCAATCAAAGTGACTGCCAATGTTCACGATATATTGCGCATTAACTATCATAATGTATCCTGGCGTCAACCAAGCCCGAGAGATACAGACACCTGAAGCGTTGGTCCAAAAATTCCAAGAAACTTTCTCAATGGTGCTTCCGCATAGTAACTGTGAATCCACTGTGTAATTCCAGCCTTCCCAATAAGACCATACTAACTCAGTTTTAAGGAAGAGCTGGTGGGGCTGATAAACATTCCACGATGATTATTTTTTAAACTGCTTGGGTTCTAACCCACAACCCTCTAGTCAGTTTGCTTATGCATGTTGTTCACAGAACTGTCCACACACAGAGATAGACAGACACACATCTCTCAGTGTCAATACCTAATTCTCAGGAAACCAGTATCTCGCTAGTTATCGGTTCGAAATCCCTCCCTCCAGATCACTGTAGGATTGTTCGGTTTCAGCCAGTTCCTCCTCAGGAATGAGTGAGCCATGGGCTCATCAGTATTTTTTTTCAGTTTCAGTTTCCCAAGATGACGTCTCCGCTCTCGGAACGAATTCCATATGCACTAACGTCACAGGTGCCATGTGTATGGTGATCATGACACAAGCCTTAAGCCTGCACATAAACCCAAAGTTGGCCAGGTCCTAAAACCCTACCTAGCCTATGTATGGGCTCATCGCAAAGACTAGGACCACGCAGTCAAGCCTCATCTTACTTCAACACGCCTCATTAGAGACGTTGCACAAAAATTTTACCAACGCTGCAGGTGTCTGTATCTCTAGGGCCTGGATATTACCAGGACAGCTTGTCCTATAAAAGGAAGCCTGGAGTATGTCTGTATCTCTAGGAGATGGACATCGTCAGGATAGCTTGTCCTGTGAAAGGCAGAGTGGAGAGCAGCCCCTGTGACGCAGGCTCTATCTGGAATGGATCTCCATATCATCTTAATATGCATCCCCATTATCATGTATGGTCGTAGAGTTGTGAGTATTGTCTCAGAGTCGTGTTGTCCTTCTTGCCTTGGTCTCATAGTGGCCTTAAGTTGTGGTAGGTTGGTGGGGGGGGGGGGTATCGTTGAGAATGGGCATGAGAGGACAGTGACATAAATGCAGTGATGCAGAAGAAGTAGTACCAAAAGGATGTATGAAATACTTTGCCTTTTCAAAAGAGATTAACAATAAACAGTGTTACGAAATCCAAAACAAGTGTAACTGCCCGCGTTCAAGCAAACAGGAACCAGACAAACACGACAATAGAATCAGAACGAGTATTTAATACAACAAGACAAGACAGGCGCACATTTTCGGCCAGCTGAATGTGAATGTACGATCACAAACACCAAATACGAAATTATGAGAAAAAGACTGAAACTCCCCTGCTGCTTCGTCCAGTTGGATAAGAGGACTAAAATCAGTGTGCGTGTGTGTGTGTGTGTGTGCGTGCGTGCGTGCGTGCGTGCGTGCGTGTGTTGTGTGTGTGTGTGTGCGTGTGTGTAAACGTGTGTGCGTGTATGTTTGTGTGTATATGTGTGTGTGGTTTTTATTTGAGTGTGTGTGTGTGTGTGTGTGTGTGTGTGTGTGTGTGTGTGTGTGTGTGTGTGTGTGTGTGTTGATGCGTGTGTGCAGGGAGGATGGGGAGGGGGAATCTTGAAAAAAGAAACTGACACAAAAACAAAGCAAAGAAAGAAGCGATGTTGTTTAACCCTTTGACTCCTGCACCCTGTCCACCAGCATCCTGCACTGTCAACAATCCTCCATACTTGCAAAGCAAAAAACTTAACCCTTTGACTCCATCACCCTATCCACCCGTTTCCTGCAGGAAGCTGGTGGATAGGGTGAAGGAGTAAAAAAGGGTAAAGTTTTTGCAGTTGGTGAATAAAATGCAGGAGTCAAAGGGTTAATAATTCTGTCCAAGAACTGGTTGTACTTTTGAGTGAAACGCTTGTATTATATAACCGGGCTTTTCTATGAGCTTAAAAGGATGTTTCTAGGCTAACTCACTGGGTGTAAAACATATCCTCTGTACACATGCAAGCAGTCAAGATATATTACAACAAAAGTAAACAGAGGAGGGAAAAGCTAGATGATGAGCGATAAACAAAACCTGATAAAATCAAAAAGTCCTTTGTTTTCGTGTAATAAACACAATGTCTTCAAACGACGGTGACGCGCAGTTGCGCGCACGAAACAATCACAAACATTGTTCGTTAACTCGTAGATACACTTTTTATGTGTGCTAATTCATCAGCACTTCCATACAGCCTTTGTTTAGAAAACCCTGTGCAGATAACGGTGCGAAACGCATTACATGTTTGTCTTTCAAGTCTGGAAGCATGCCAGTGTCAACTGGATATAAGGACCTCGTATCATAAAAGCAAACATCACAAGACGGTCAAGATGTTCTATTAACCTCCCTTGACGGTCAAGGTCTCCCTTTTTTGTCTTGGGTGGGGGGGGGGGGGGGCATCTATTAACGCGGTTTATGCAAAAGGTATTATTCATCTCAAGTATCAGATGACAGTCAACAAGCAAAGCCAGAACAAGATTAAGGCAGCCGAGATGTGGTTTCTAAGAAGAATGTTGACAGTTCCATGGACAGCAAAGAAAACAAACGAGACAGTCTTGATGGAGGCATGCAGACACAAGACGATCATTCATAAGGAAGATTCGGAAAAGACAGGCAAGATTTATAGGCCATTTTATGAGGAAAAGGGAATTAGAACATCTGGTCACAACAGGAAAGCTGGAGGGAAAGAGAGCACCAGGTAGACCCAGGGAGAAAATATTGGACGAACTTGCAGGGTGGCTGAGGACAGAGAGGGTGGAAGATGTGTTTGCAGGAACAAGAGATAGATACATATGGAGGGCCATGATCGCCAACGCCATGCAGCAGGGCACTTGATGATGATCAATTGGTCTCAAAGAATTTTCAGCAATTTCTTTTTCCAATTATAATAATAATAATAATTACAATATTTATATAGCGCAAAATCTTGATAAAATCAAATCAAATCCAAGACAGCATCAAACATGGTACTAAAATTTGGTTCAAACTGGTGCTTAAATAGCCCCGATATATGTACTTTTTCGTTCGTTCATTAATGTATCCACGTATATATTCACTCTTTTCTGACTTATTTCTCTCCTTACAATTGAACTCCAGCGGTCTAAATTTCGGTCGTGTTTATCTGGACGTTATACATTTCAGATAATGCACTACACTGGATATTTGGTCCAAATGTGGTCAGTATCCGTTGACAAACAGCCAAGAAATCATTGCTGACATTTATAAACATGTTTTGATTAGTTGTGACCTTGACATCTGACCGGTCTCGATAACAGAAAATGGACTAAATTTTCCGCTGACTTTACACTTTGGTCATATATTGATTGAAAATCTCAGTGTAGTTTCCCAATTTTTTTTTGATATCCATCATCAAAGTGAGTTTTTCCATGACGTCACATTATTCTCCAAAATTTAGTAAAACGCTTCAAAAATAAATGTTCTTATCACACTACACTTTTCTCATCAATTTGATTGAAGTGTTTACATAACGAGATCTGTTATTTCATTTAGGACATTTTCGGTCTAAATGACATTAGACAGGAACAAAATAATATGATTAAAATATCCAAGAGAAACAAAGAAAAAATGAAAGGGGAAGAGAGGAGAGAGAGATGCGTAGAGCGAGAGACAGAATGTACGTAAAAGGAAGTGACGAGGATGTTGAAAGAAGACTGGGTTAGTAAACAGATGGAACTGAAACTTAACCTGATGAGATGTGTCACAAGGGTAGGTTCGGAAGTTGTGAACTTCAGCTTAATGACGACAAGACAGAAGCTATCCTCATTGGCACCCGTCAGAAACTTTCTCAGCTGCCTCCTCTTTCTCTCCCATTATAATAATAATAAATGGTTATTTATGAGCGCTTTCCACTTGCACAAAGCGCTTTACAACAACAATAAAAAGTAAAACAAGCACACGAACTCACAGACACACACCAACACACACACAAACACGCACAGACACACACACACAAACCACACACACACGCACGCACGCACGCACACAAACACACACGCGCACGCATTCACACCCAAAAACACGCACATCAAGAATACAAAGCGGCAGAAAGAGGGTCTACAAGAAATGTTGCTGGAAGAGAAAAGTCTTCAGACTAGTTTTAAAGGAGGGAAATGAAGGGCTGTGACGGAGATTGTGAGGCAAGGAGTTCCACATCTGCACAGCAGATGATGAAAAAGCTCGACCACCATGCCTCTCTCGTTTATATTTTGGAACGCGGAATGTTCTATCATCGGTAGCAGAGCGAAGAGATCTGGGTGGTACATAGATCGTAAAGATGTCAGAAAGGTATTTAGGCGCAGTGCCAATTATGACTTGGTAGCAGAGACAAGAAGCTTTGTATTTGATTCTTTGTTCAATAGGTAACCAGTGTAACTCTCGTAGAAGGGGTGTACAATGTGCCGATCTTTTTGCTTGGCACACTATTTTGGCTGCTGAGTTCTGTACTTGTTGTAGTGGTCTGATCAGGGTATGTGGAGAACCGACAAGAAGAGAATTGCAGTAGTCTAGTCTAGATAGTACACAAGAACTGACAAGTGTTTTTGTTGCATCAACTGTGAGGTAGCGACGTATAGAGCTGATGCGTCTGAGTTCATGGTAGGCTACTTGACAGGTTTTACTGATATGATGTTTCATGGACATCTCTTTATCAAGGAAAAAGCCAAGGTCACGTACATTGTCTGAAAATGAGACGGGCGTATTTCCTAGGTCAAAAGTAGGAGGTAGGGAAGTGGCATCAACTGATGGAGGAAGGAGTCTAAGAGCTTCAGTCTTGTCATCATTTAGTTTCAGTTTGTTTTCGGTCATCCAATTTTTAACTTCTGTGACACTATCTTGGAGAGATTGAATGAG
The DNA here is from genome assembly GCA_030674185.1 of Monoplex corrugatus. Classification (NCBI taxonomy): domain Eukaryota; kingdom Metazoa; phylum Mollusca; class Gastropoda; order Littorinimorpha; family Ranellidae; genus Monoplex; species Monoplex corrugatus. Next base: position 24,672,707 of record JAPXFY010000031.1, on the reverse strand, counting down.
ATTATCGTAGTTTGAAAGCGTATCAGAATGTTCCAGTTGAGTATCATCAGCATACATTTCATGACGAATGGAATGAGTATCAATGAGATGAGTGAGTGGAGTGGTGTAGAGTATGAAAAGAACAGGGCCCAGAACAGAGCCCTGAGGAACGCCGAAAGTGAGAGTAGATTCAGAGGATCTATTTCCGTCTACTAGAACAAGTTGCTTTCTGTCAGAGAGATATGATCGAAACCAGTTGAGCACGATATTTGTAATTCCAAATGTTGTATTCAGGCGTGAGAGAAGGATGTCATGATCTATTGTGTCAAAGGCAGCAGAAAGGTCCAAAAGTAGAAGAACAGATATTTTGTCTTGGTCAATAGCATTCAAAAGATCATTTACAATGCGTAAAAGAACAGTTTCTGTAGAATGGCCAGGCCTGTAAGCAGACTGGTGATCGCTGAGAAGTGAATGAGAGGTCAAATGGGAGAAAAGCTGGCGAAGCACAAGTCGTTCAAGAAGTTTAGAGAGGTATGGAAGGTTGGAGATGGGTCTGTAATTTTTCAACTCGTTGGGGTCCAGATTTGATTTTTTCAGAAGGGGTTTTAACACGGCTGTTTTAAATTCAGTTGGAAAGACGCCGGAAATGAGTGATTCGTTCATGATATGAGTAATGCTAGGCAGAAGAAGGTCTAAATGCTGAATTAGAAATTTGGTGGGCATTGGATCTAGTTCACAAGTCTTTGGAGTTGTCTGCATGATCGTTTTTCTCACTAGATCTTCACTAACGGGAACAAAAGCAGACAAAGGGGTGCTAGAGAAGGGCGGGCTGATGTTATGAGACTGTAATGTTGACGGGAAGTTGTTTCGAATGGTTGCAATCTTGTTGCTGAAAAATTCGGCAAACATATTCGGAAGGAGCTTTATATCTGAGACAGAAGGTAGTGAAACGGACTTATTTTTACCAAGAAGGTGTGACATATTTTGGAAGAGCTGCTTGCATGTGCGAGAACCTGACACTAGCGACGAATAGAAGGTCGTTTTTGCAGTGTGCACTATGTCCGTGACATTGCGCTTCGCAGCATCGTAGATTTGTTTGTGAACAGTGAGCTTTGTTTTTTTCCACTCACGCTCTGCACGTCTGCGTGCGGTTTTAGCTTCGCGAAGTGGACCAGAGACAGCGTTGTACCAGTGGCTTGGTTTTCCATCGCGAACTTTTATCTGTCGCATAGGCGCATGCTTGTCAAAAATAGATGAAAGATTTGAGTTTAATTCTGAGATTGACAGATTTGGTGTTAAGAACTGCGCGATGTCGTGTGCAAGTTTATCGTGATCAATTTTTCCGATGGAACGAGTGGAAACATATTTCGGAGGACGTTTAAGTTTAGGTGTAGATAGATGGCACAAAATGGCAAAATGATCAGAAGCAAGATCATGACACACATTGGTGGAATGAATGATATCGTCATCATTTCTATGTATAACTAGGTCAAGAATATGTCCACACTTCTGAGTTGGTTCGGTGACTGTCTGTATCAGATTAAACATTTCAAATTGTTCTATCAACTTCAAAGCATTTGTGTTAGTAGTGTCATCAACATGAAAATTAAAGTCGCCAGAAATCACAAGTTTGTTTGGGCATTGTAAACAAAAATCAAGGAAACCGGTAAGTTCAGTAAAGAACAGAGGCGTCGTGAGTTCATTTTTCTGGTTTGGTGGAATCCTGTACACAAGGAAGAAGCTTACACGTTGTTCGTTTACTGTTAGTGTTAGCTGGGCCAGTTCAAAAGACACATGATTAAAAGGAAAATTAGACACACTGAAACAATTCTCAGCAAGATGGTCTTTGATGATGACAGCAAGGCCGCCACCACGCTTGATTTTGGTTGTGTGTTGTCTCGGGAAGGAGAGCAGCTTGTAGCCTGGTGGAGTCAGGTCGTTGAGCTTTGCTTCATCGCCAGTCTTACGAAGCCAGGTTTCCGTAAGGAAGAGGACATCAATGTCGTGCTCGTGAATAAAGTCACGAATGGCCGAACGTTTGACAGAAGGGCCTACAGACTGCGCATTGAAAACACCCATGCACAGCTGATTGGGAATTGTTTTTGCTTCTTGAAGAGGAACGGTGATTAGGTTGGAGAAGTTGGCGCCCTGGGGTCGTGGAGGCAGTGAGGTGATGTCAGACAGGATGGAGGGCGGTACAGGTCCATGGACAGCAGCCGGATCCCTATCAGGTATGCCGCAGACAGCCTGAATCCTGCGACGCTTCCTCGTGCCCCCACGACACGAGCGTTTGCGGGGAAGATTTACCCCTATCGACAGCTCTTTCAGTCGGGCAATAACAGAGACATCGAGTCGGGCGCCTGTGGTTTTAGCCGCTAGCAACTGCGCTCGTGTGTAACGTGTCGGCTGGCTGGGGTCAAAGGTCAAGATCTCACACGCCGCTGGAGGGTAGGGGAAGTGAGGGGGGTGGGTGGATGGAAGTAGGGGGTATGAGAAAGTTACGTTAGGCTTACCACGGACAGCGAAGGCAGCAGCATGCGCCGTTCTGGGTTGAAGTGAGTGCACGTGCACGTGGAATAGCGAGGAACATGGCGGGCGTTTAAAATAGCTGACCAAGGCCAGACGTAGAAACAAGAAAATAAACAGAACCTTGAAGTAAGGTGGCATGTCGACATCTCTTGCTGACCACATCTTCATCAACACTTCCCACAACACCACAACAAATCATTCAGTCGAACACCTACTGTAGACAGAAAATAACGCCACAAAAACACGAGAGAAAGGTGGCCGTGCCTGCTAGGCGGCTGAACCGCATATAATTATGTAACACATCAGTCCCAATTTCTGATTCAGCTAAAAACCTTGGTGTCTGCATTGACTCTACCCTCTCCATGAACAACTTTGTTTCTCAAACTGCCAGATCTTGCTACTATCACCTCCATCGTATAAGCTTGATCAGGAAGTATCTCTCTGTGGAAACAACTGCAAAACTCGTTCTCTCCTTCATGATGCCTCGCATTGACTATTGCAATTCACTCCTATCTGGTCTTCCTGCCTCCACCATTCACATCCTACAGCGCATTCAAAACAATGCTGCACGCCTTGTACTCAAAAAGAAAAAAGCTGACCACATATCTCCTCTCCTGGCACAACTTCACTGGCTCCCTGTATCAAAGCGCATACAGTACAAACTAGACACCATGTGCTACAAAAGCCTCAATAACGCAGCCCCCGATTACCTGTCAAGCCTGCTTGAGATCTATGTTCCCTCACGTGCCCTCCGCTCTGCCTCCGATCCTCTGACTTTTCGCTTTCCACGCACCAAGCTCAATACCTATGGTCCACGAGCCTTCTCTGTTTCTGGTCCACTTTCCTGGAACAAACTTCCTCTCTCTGTCCGTCAGCAACCTACTTTTGTCTCCTTCAAGTCCGCTCTCAAAACTCACCTTTTCTCCTCTGCATAAAATCCTGACCTCACTCATCCCCCCTCTGTAGCCTGTCTCCACTCGGAGGGGAATCACATTGTAATATATATTTGTATATAATATGCTCTCTATAATTTTCCATTGCTTTTATTCTTTTTCCCCATTTATAGCCATGTGTAAGTGTGTGTGTGCGTGTGTGTGCGCGCGTGCGTATGTGTATGTTCAGCGCTTAGATTTAAATTTTTATCGAGATTTTGCGCTATATAAATATTGTAATTATTATTATTATTATTATTGTGATTTTTGTCCAAAATGGCCACCAGGTCCGCGGCTGTCAAAAAGTCATGAAAAATGATCGATGTGGATTTGGCTTTTTCTGGTGTTAAATGATAGAGCAGAGCGCAGAGGTATGATTTCAGCTGAATTTAGTGGTATTCGACCGTCGGTACCTACCCAAAGAGGCCGATCACAGGGATCTTTAATTTTCAAGATCGCTAACTTTGGAGGCCATTTTCTCTGCCAATTTTCGTCGGAGACTAGTTTGGATGGTAAATTTGGACTCGGCAGGCTCGAATTAATACTAATAACAAGAACTACGAAACAACAAAATGCTCACTAACACACAAACTTTGTAAACGTAAACGTAATGCGTAAAAAGACTGTGTACCAAACATCGTGAGATTTCACACCTGACATCTCTTGATATGATGTTATATCTTTTAAGTGCATTTCAGGATATTTTTTGTTTGTTTGTTTTTTATTTTTGTTTTGTTTTGCTGAACTTTATTTTTAGTGAAAAGAAACATACTTGTGTATGTGTGTGTGTGTGTGTGTGTGTGTGTGTGTGTGTGTGTGTGTGTGTGTGTGTGTGTGTGTGTGTGTGTGTGTGTGTGTGTGTGCGTGTGTGAGAGACAGAGACAGAGAGAGACAGACAGACAGAGACAGAGAGAGAAAGAGAGATTTCGTTTAAATTTTCAAGAAATTGAACGTGCATCTTGATGTTCTGTCTGCGTATACGCACGAAGGGGTGGGGAGAGATGTTAGGCATTAACAGGTCGGGACACATCTTCACCTGGGAGATCGAACAAAAAGTTCACCCTTTACCAATCAGGCAGAGACATCTGGTAGGATCGAACCCAGACCTTCTGATTGGGACTCCAGCGTTTATCAACTTGACCACCGCGTTCGTTGCACACATACACTGACATGGGAGATCAGCAAAATCCTCACCATTAATCTGCCAGATAAGAGGCAAAAATCCCCACTATCAATCCGCCAGATAAGAGGTAAAATCCCCACTATTAATCCGCCAGATGAAAGCCAAAAATCCCCACCATTATTCCGCCAGATAAGAGGCAAAAATCTTTACCATTAATCCGACAGATAAGAGGCAAAAATCTTTACCATTAATCCGACAGATAAGAGGCAAAAAATCCCCACCATTAATCTGCCAGATGAGAGGCAAAAATTCCCACTATTAATCCACCAGATAAGAGGTAAAATCCCCACTATTACTCCGCCAGATGAAGCCAAAAATCCCCACCATTAATCCGCCAGATAAGAGGCAAAAATCTCTACCACTAATCTGCCAGATAAGAGGCAAAAATCCCCACCATTAATCTGCCAGATGAGAGGCAAACGCCAGATGAGAGGCACAAATTCCCATTATTAATCACCAGATAAGAGGTAAAATCCACACTATTACTCCGCCAGATGAAGCCAAAAATCCCCACCATTAATCCGCCAGATAAGAGGCAAAAATCTCTACCACTAATCCGCCAGATAAGAGGCAAAAATCCCCACCATTAAGCCGCCAGATAAGAGGCAAAAATGCCCACTATTAAATCGTCAAATGAGAGGCCAAAATTCCCACTGTTAATCCGCCAGATGAGAGCAAAAATCCCACTTTATTGCTAGAGAGGAGGCAAAAATCCCCACTTTAATCGCAGATGGAGCAAAAATCCCCACTGTTATCTGCCAGATGAGAGGCAAAAATCCCCACTATTAATCAGTCAGATTGGAGGCAAAAATCCCCACTATTAATCAGCCAGATGAGAGGCAAAAATCCCCACTGTTAATCGCCAGATGAGAGGCAAAAATCACCCACTATTAATCAGCCAGATGAGAGGCAAAAATCCCCACTGTTAATCGCCAGAGAGGCAAAATCCCACTATTAATCCGCCAGATGAGAGGCAAAAACCCACTATTAATCGCCAGATGAGAGGCAAAATCCCCACTGATTAATCCGCCAGATGAGAGGCAAAATTGCCCACTATTAATCCGCCAGATGAGAGGCAAAATCCCCTATTAACCGCCAAGAGAGGCAAAAATCCCACTATTAATCCGCCAGATGAGAGGCAAAAATCCCCACTATTAATCCGCCAGATAGAGGCAAAATCCCACTATTAATCCGCCAGATGAGAGGCAAAAATCCCACTATTAATCGCTAGATGAGAGCAAAACCCACTATTAATCGCAGATAGAGGCAAAAATCCCACTATTAATCTGCAGATGAGAGGCAAAAATACCCACTATTAATCCGCCAGATGAGAGGCAAAAATACCCACTATTAATCTGCCAGATGAGAGGCAAAAATCCCACTATTAATCTGCCAGATAGAGGCAAAATCCCACTATTAATCCGCCAGATGAGAGGCAAAAATACCACTATTAATCTGCCAGATGAGAGGCAAAAATACCCACTATTAATCCGCCAGATGAGAGGCAAAAATACCCACTATTAATCTGCCAGATGAGAGGCAAAAATACCCACTATTAATCCGCCAGATGAGAGGCAAAAATACCCACTATTAATCTGCCAGATGAGAGGCAAAAATACCCACTATTAATCCGCCAGATGAGAGGCAAAAATACCCACTATTAATCCGCCAGATGAGAGGCAAAAACCACTATTAATCCGCCAGATGAAGCAAAATACCCATTAATCCGCCAGATGAAGGCAAAAATCCCACTATTAATCGCCAGATGAGAGGCAAAAATACCCACTATTAATCCGCCAGATGAGAGGCAAAAATACCCACTATTAATCCGCCAGATGAGAGGCAAAAATACCCACTATTAATCGCCAGATGAGAGGCAAAATTCCACTATTAATCGCCAGATGAGAGGCAAAAATCCCACTATTAATCCGCCAGATGAAAGGCAAAAATCCCATATTAATCCGCAATGAGAGGCAAAAATACCCACTATTAATCGCCAGATGAGAGGCAAAAATCCTACATTATTAATCCGCCAGATGAGAGGCAAAAATCCCACTATTAATCCGCCAGATGAGAGGCAAAAATCCCATATTAATCGCCAGATGAGAGGCAAAAATCCCCATATTAATCCGCCAGATGAGAGGCAAAATCCCCAATTAATCCCAGATAAGAGGCAAAAATCCCACCATTAATCACCAATGAGAGGCAAAAATTCCACTATTAATCCGCCAGATAAGAGGCAAAAATCCCACTATTAATCGCCAAATGAGAGGCAAAAATCCCACCATATTAATCCGCCAGATGAAGAGGCAAAAATCCCACTATTACGCCAATAGAGGCAAAATCCCACTTAATCGCCAGATGAAGGCAAAAATCCCCACTATTAATCCGCCAGATGAAGAGGCAAAAATCCCCACTATTAATCTGCCAGATGAGAATGCAAAAATCCCCACTGTTAATCCGCCAGATGAGAGGCAAAAATCCCCACTGTTAATCCACCAGATGAGAGGCAACCCCCCCCCCCCCCCCCCACTATTAATCAGCCAGATGAGAGGCAAAAATCTCCATTGTTAATTAGCCAGATTAGAGGGATCCAAGCAGCATCGAACCTAGACCTTTCATTTGGAAGCCTGACGTCTTACCTACTTGACCATCGTGTTTGGGTTGATTTGATTTGGTTAGTTTTACGTCACACCCACCTCAGGTGATATGGCTTACACTGATAACCAATCCAGGGAAGTGGGGGTAGGAGGGCTTATCTAACCTTAATACTGACACCACCAGAACAACAGTGATGTTTAGATGGGACAGTGAGAAGGCCAGTTTATCTAACTCTATACTGACACCACCAGAACAACAATGATGTTTAGATGAGACAGTGAGAAGGCCAGTTTATCTAATTCTATGCTGACACCACCAGAACAACAATGATGTTTAGATGGGACAGTGAGAAGGCCAGTTTATCTACTGTAATTCTATGCTGACACCACCAGAACAGCAATGATGTTTAGATGGGACAGTGAGAAGGCCAGTTTATCTAATCCTATACTGACACCACCAGAACAACAATGATGTTTAGATGGGACAGTGAGAAGGCCAGTTTATCTAATTCTATACTGACACCACCAGAAAAGCAATGATGTTTAGATGGGACAGTGAGAAGGCCAGTTTATCTAACTCTATACTGACACCACCAGAACAACAATGATGTTTAGATGAGACAGTGAGAAGGCCAGTTTATCTAATTCTATGCTGACACCACCAGAACAACAATGATGTTTAGATGGGACAGTGAGAAGGCCAGTTTATCTACTGTAATTCTATGCTGACACCACCAGAACAGCAATGATGTTTAGATGGGACAGTGAGAAGGCCAGTTTATCTAATCCTATACTGACACCACCAGAACAACAATGATGTTCAGATGGGACAGTGAGAAGGCCAGTTTATCTAATTCTATACTGACACCACCAGAACAGCAATGATGTTTAGATGGGACAGTGAGAAGGCCAGTTTATCTAACTCTATACTGACACCACCAGAACAACAATGATGTTTAGATGAGACAGTGAGAAGGCCAGTTTATCTAATTCTATGCTGACACCACCAGAACAACAATGATGTTTAGATGGGACAGTGAGAAGGCCAGTTTATCTACTGTAATTCTATGCTGACACCACCAGAACAGCAATGATGTTTAGATGGGACAGTGAGAAGGCCAGTTTATCTAATCCTATACTGACACCACCAGAACAACAATGATGTTCAGATGGGACAGTGAGAAGGCCAGTTTATCTAATTCTATACTGACACCACCAGAACAATAATGATGTTTAGATGGGACAGTGAGAAGGCCAGTTTATCTACTGTAATTCTATGCTGACACCACCAGAACAGCAATGATGTTTAGATGAGACAGTGAGAAGGCCAATTTATCTAATCCTTTACTGACACCACCAGAACAACAATGATGTTCAGATGTTCAGTTTTTATGTCAGCACCCACCTCAAGGTGATATGCCCGACGGGGATACCATCCCAGGGAAGAGGGGAAGGGGGACCTACCTAATCCTATACTGACACCGCCAGAACAGCAATGATGTTAAGATCAGACAGCGAGAAGGCCCTTTTTAATGTAGCGGACCTCAGGATTTAAACCCATTACCTTCAGCATGTGAATTCCACGCTTAGCCAACTGACTACCGCTTGTTCTGTTCTTGTTCTTGCTGTATATTAACCCTTTGACTCCCGCACCCTGTCCACCAGCATCCTACAGTACCAATAACAACAAAAAAGAAAAAAGAAAAAACTGAACCGTTTGATTCCCTCACCCTATCCACCAGCACTCAGCAGGAATCTGGTGGATATGGTGAGGGAGTCAAAGGGTTGAATTTTCGCAGTCGGTGGATAGGGTGCAGGAGTCAAAGGGTTAAAGTCATAGCGTGATCACGATTAGGGACTGTCTTGAAAGCACCATGCTGTTGTATATTTCCAATCTATACACGCAGACAAACACACATATATGCAGACACACAAACACAAACAAACAAAACACTCACAGGCACAAACAAACAAAACACTCACAGGCACAAACAAACAAAACACACACACACACATAAACACGCACACAGTCACAAACAAACAACAACAACACACACACATACACACACCCGTCTAATATCTCTCATAGTGAAAAGACGTTAAATCAAAGAACGAACATACACACACGTGCACTCACACACATACACACAGTCACTGACACAAACACATACATATACACACACTATATTCACTCACACACACACACACACACACACACACACACACACACACACACACACACACACACACACACACACACACACACACACACACACACACACACACACACGTCTAATATCACTTGTAGTGAAAAGACGTTAAATCAAAGAACGAACGAACACAGACACACACACACACACACACACACACACACACACACACACACACACACACACACACACACACGCACGCACACACACATGCACGCACGCACACACACACACACACAGAGAACAGAGAGAGAGAGAAGGGAGAGAGACATACAGACAGACGGACAAAGACAAAGACAGACAGACAGACAGACAGACAGACAGACAGAGAGACAGAGTGAAACAGAGACAGAGACATAAATTTACAAATACAAAAAAAAGTCTTGCACTAATCTCTAATCAGCTAAAAGGTACATTTCAGAACAATCAAAAAAAAAGTATACGAAATTTTTCAAAAAAAACAGGTCAGCATACAATTGTACACACAAGGACAGGCAAACGTTTAAACAACAACAACACCAACAACAACATTTCAGCACTCACCTCTACATCCCAGTAGTGGGCTATTCATTCCGAGAACATCTTAGCACACACGAAAGCTGTATCAAATATTAACAGACGGGCCCTTTCCAAACACGTGGGGCATTCAGATCCACAAAAGACCAGTGGGGTGTTTCATGACAGCTCAATATCTGTGACCTCCCACCACGAAATCAGTCTTAACTCGCAGTCAGTCGAACAGCACTAGGAGCTGAAAAGGTGACTGAGAGTCTATCTGGGGTGTTTTCACTTTTTCTCAAAATTGATTTCTGTAGACTATGATCTATCCCCCACAGAAATGTTTTTCTTGAAAACATAAAGATGGGCAGCAAACAGAATTTTTAATGTTGTAGGCTGGGACTGAACTCAAGATATCAGATCCTGAATCCGCAGCTCTCTACCAAAACAATAAACCAGACCAGCCAGTGACATGATTACAGAAGGTAAAGGTTATCCTTTACCCGCAAAGTTGGAAACGAGACAGTCTTGATGGAGGCAGACACAAGAAAATCATAAGAAAGATTAGGAAAAGACAGCCAACATTCTTAGGCCATTTTATGAGGAAAGAGGAATTGGAGCACCTGGTCACAACAGTAAAGCAGGAGGGAAAGAGAGCACCAGGTAGACCTAGGGAGAAAATATTGCACGGACTTGCAGAGTGGTTGAAGACAAAAAGGGTGGAAGAGGTCTTTGCGGCAACAAGGGATAGAAACAAATGGAGGGCCATGATCGCGACGCCATGCGGCAAGGCACTTGATGATGATGAGGAGGCTGGGACTGAACTGAAGACATCACATCCGGAATCCATAGCTCTCTACCAAAAGAATAAACCAGCCCACTAAATGATTACAGAAGGCAAAGGTTGTCCCAAAAATGTATAATATACGCAGACTGTTTGAAAACAAGTTTATCACTAATCTTTACAAGCTAGTGCTGGGGTATTCTGAAACAGCTGAGCACACAGGCCTGCAAACTTAACTGCCCGAAAACACTTTACCACTCATCTTTTAATAACCCTTTGACTCCCGCACCCTATCCATCAACTGCAAAATCTTAACCCTTTGACTACCTTCACCCTATCCACCAGCTTCCTGGAAGCTGGTGGATAGGGTGAAGGTAGTCAAAGGGTTAAGTTTTTGCTTCGCCAGCGTGGTTGACAATGCGGGATGCTGGTGGACAGGATGCGGGAGTCAAAGGATTAGGAAATAATGTTAGGGGAATTAAAACAGTCCACAACACAGCTCTGCAACCTTTAAGCAGGCTGCTCGAAAACTTCTCACACTCATATTAATCAATATGGGAGATAATTCCTACGTAACTCTTGAGAGTCACGTAGGAATTATCTCCCATATTGCAGAACTTCTCAAATCCAACACAGTTTGCGCTACCCATTCAGCTAGCATGGAAGCAGATACAAAGCACAAAAACCGTAAGCTCAGAACACTCCTTTACAAAGTAATGATGAGGTAGTGAAACAGCCCGGCACAAAAGCCCTACAAACTTAAGCAGGTTAAAAAAAATTTGACATGTGCTTAGATCTCGACCTTCATATTTAAACCTCTACTTTTTGAAATATCATTATGTATATCTGTTTGTTATATGGAGTTCATGTGTCAACATTGTCTTTCCATATGTGTATAATTTTTGTTGTTGTTTCTGTCATTTTTCGTTACCGCATTGTGTGTTAGATATCCGTTTGTTGTGCAGCAAAAGATGAACAAAAAAAGTTACAAAAAAATTAAGTATGCTGTGATCCTATTGATCATATCAAAAGACGAAAAGAAAATATACTCAGGCAGGTTGGTCAGAAACTAATACCTTTACAAACAAGTGTTGGGGGTAATCTAAAACAGCCTGCCACATATCCCTTCAACCGTTGAC
>JAPXFY010000031.1:24653353-24655853 GCA_030674185.1 Monoplex corrugatus | reverse complement strand
ATTGGTCCAAAGGAGGGAAAAAATACTGGAATTTCTTTCGTTCTTTTCTTTCTCTTTTCTTTTTCTTATTCTTTTCTTTTTCTTTTTCTTTTCTTTCTCCTTTTCCCTTTTCCCTTCCACTTTCCCTTTCCATTTCCCTTCCCCCTATCCCTTTCCCTTTTCCTTTCCCTTTCCCTTTTCCTTTTCCTTTTCCTTTCCATTTCCCTTCCCCCTTTCCCTTTCCCTTTTCCTTTCCCTTTTCCTTTCCCTTTTCCTTTTCTTTTCCCTTTTCCTTTCCCTTTTCCTTTTCTTTTCCCTTTTCCTTTTCCTTTCCATTCCCTTCCCCCTTTCCCTTTCCCTTTTCCCTTTTCCTTTTCTTTTCCCTTTTCCTTTTCCTTTTCCTTTCCATTTCCCTTCCCCCTTTCCCTTTCCCTTTTCCTTTCCCTTTTCCTTTTCCTTTTCTTTTCCCTTTTCCTTTCCCTTTCCCTTTTTTTTCCCTTTTACCTTTTCTTTTCCCTTTTCCTTTTCTTCCTTTTCCTTTCCCTTTCCCTTTTCTTCCATTTCCTTTTCTTCCTTTCCCTTTTCTTCCTTTCCCTTTTCTTCCTTTCCCTTTTCCTTTCCTTTTCCCTTTTCTTTCTTTTCCATTTCTTTCCCTTTTTTTCTTTTCCTTTCCTTTTCTTTCCTTTCCCTTTCTTTCCTTTCCCTTTTCTTCCTTTCCATTTTCCTTTCCCTTTTCCTTTTCTTTTCCATTTTCCTTTCCCTTTTCTTCTTTCCTTTTCCTTCCTTTCCTTTTCCTTTCCTTCTTTTCTCCTTTTCCCTTTTCTTTCCTTTTCCCTTTTCCTTTTCCCTTTTCCTTTCTTTCTTCCCTTTTTCTCTTTCCTCTTTCTTCCTTTTCCTTTTCTTTCCTTTCCCTTTTCCTTTCCTTTCCTTTTCCTTTTCCTTTCCTTTCCCTTTTCTCTCTTTCCCTTTCTTCCTTTTCCCTTCTTTCCTCTTTCCTTTTCCTTTTCTTTCCTTTTCCTTTTCTTTTCCCTTTTCCTTTCTTTTCCTTCCTTTTCTCTTTCCCCTTTTTTCCTTTTCCCTTTTCCTTTTCTTTCTCTCTTTTCCTTTCCTTTTCCTTTTCCATTTTCCTTTTCCCTTTTCTTCCTTTCCCTTTTCCCTTTTCTTCTTTCCTTTCCTTTTCCTTTCCCTTTTCCTTTCCCTTTTCCTTTCTCTTTCCCTTTTCCTTTCCCTTTCCTTTCCTTTCCCTTTCTTCCTTTCCTTTCTTCCTTTCCCTTTTCCTTTCCCTTTTCTTTCTTTCCTTTCCTCTTTTCCTTTCCTTTTCCTTTCCTTTCCTTTCCCTTTTCCTTTTCCCTTTCCTTTTCCTTTTCCCTTTCCTTTTCCTTTCCCTTTTCCTTTCCTTTTCCTTTCTTTTCCTTTCCCTTTTCCTCTTTTCCTTTCCCTTTTCCTTTCCTTTTCCTTTCCCTTCCTTCCCTTTTCCTTTCCCTTTTCCTTTCCTTTTCCTTTCCCTTTCCTTTTCCTTTCCCTTTCCTTTTCCTTTCCCGTTTCCTTTTCCTTTTCCTTTCCTTTCCCTTTTCCTTTCCCTTTCCCTTTCCTTTCCCTTTTCCTTTCCCTTTTCCTTTCCCTTTTCCTTTCCCTTTTCCTTTCTTTTCCTTTCCCTTTTCCTTTCCCTTTTCCTTTCCCTTTTCCTTTCTTTTTCCTGTATTTTTTCTTTTTCTTTCCTTTTCCCTTTCCCTTTCCCTTTTCCCTTCCCTTTTCTTTTCTTTTTTCTTTTTCATCACCGGCTTCTACTCAAAGTTTGAATGACTGCAGGTGTTTGTATCTCTCAGGCCTGGCTGACGGTAAAGGACACATCATGACTGCAAAAGCGTGGAGTACAGCCCTGTCACGCAATCTCAAGCTTAGATGGAACTCCGTTGCATCACGACCGTCATCCTCATTAATCTTTTGACTCCCACATCCTGTCCACCAACATCCTGCATTGCCCACCATGCTAGCAAAGCAAAAACTTAACCCCTTGACCCCCTCACTTTATCCACCAGCTTCCTGCAGGAAGCAAAGATGAGAGTTTCCGACTGCTAAGTGTCGAGACTATCATAATTGAAACAGAGCTGGTAGCTATACAAATTACGATAATCACAGTTAAGTTATATGGCGCCATATCTTGACAATTCAAATCCAAGCACACTCACGCACCACACATACGCATGCGATCAACGCAGACCACCTTATAACAGGCGGAGAAAATACACACGTATTAAAAAGGTTAAAGGTTAAAGGTCCCATGGTCAATATGGCCGTAGGGGCGGTGAACTGTTAAAGATTCACCGTGTCTAGGGCACGGCATTATGAAAGGCGGAGCCCATCCCTCTCCTTTCGCCGCCTTTTTTTTTAAACCTCCCCCGACCGAAGTCACTGCTGGGTGGACAGAGGGAGTTTTCAGGCCGGAAAAATCGAACCAGCGTTTAGCGGATTCGAACCACCGACTTTCCGCACCGCAAGCGAGCGCTCTAACCACTCGACT
>JAPXFY010000031.1:24633353-24650853 GCA_030674185.1 Monoplex corrugatus | reverse complement strand
TTACTGACCTGGTTACCCCGTTATGCAGCTGACCCATAAAATTTGATATCTAACTATTGCGCAGTACTAGTTGAAGAAAATCATGTAAAAATCCTCGCTTCCACACAACCAGACACATACACACACACGTACGTACGCACGCACGCACGAGCGTCACACACAAAACACACAAACCACACACACACACCACAGACACACATACACCACATACGTACCACGCACGCACGAGCGCTCACACACACACACACACACACACACACACCACACACACACACACACACACACACTTTCATTTCTGAAAGAGCTAACACAGACCTGTATCATAGGAAACCTTTCATTCATATTCATTCATTCATTCATTCATCACTCGATCATTCATTCATTCATTCGTTCCTTCCTTCCTTCCTTCTTCCTTTGTTCTTTCGTTCAGTTTCATTATAACAAACATATATAATCTAGATTAAACTTTTGACTCTCACACCCTATCCATCAGCATCCTATATTGTCAACCGTGCTTGCAAAGCAAACAGTTAACCCTTTGACTCCCTCACCCCATCCACCAACTTACTTTCTGCCGTTGGTGGATGGGGTGCGGAAGTGAAAGGGTTAAATCGAGAGTCAGACCGGGATCTACTGTGTTGAAGGAAACCATTATTTCACACGCCATTTCTCCTTTGACTCGTGCAACCTCTCCACCAACATCCTGCATTGTCAACCATGCTAGCGAAGCAAAAACTTAACCCTTTAACTCCGTAAACCTATCCACCATCTTCTTGCAGGAAGGAAGCTGGTGGATAGGATGATGTAGTCGAAGAGTTAAGACTTTGCAATTTGTGGATAGGTACTGGATCAGAGTCAAAGGGTTAAGATTTTTGCAAGTTGGTGGATAGGGTGCAGAAATCAAAGGGTTAAGTTAAAGCGGGCGTCACACCTGTTGAAGGAGACCATTATTTCACAAACCATTTGTCCTGTTCAAGTTGAAGGCTTCCAGGTCGTTGCCAACCCGTCAGCTTTTGTTCCCTGCGACACCTATGTAGCTGCAAGTGGACAAATACGCTAGAGAAAGAAATAGGCTGAGGGAAATGACCTGTTTGCAGGGCTATGGTACTTTTCTGCCTGTGGGCCAAACACTGTGGACTTTAAGAGGGATTAACACACACACGCTCGCGAGCGTGCTCACACACACACACACACACACACACCACCACACACACACAACACCACACATGCACACAATATACACACACACACACATACACATACACATACACACACACACACACATATATATATATATATATACATGTATATATATGTATATTTATATATACATACATATATATATATATAAATATATATCATATACACGCACGCATGCACACACACACAAACACACACACATACACACAGACATTCACACACGCATACACATACATATACACACACATACACACACTTGCACAAAACATACACATGCATACATACATGCATACCAACACACACACACACCACACACACACACACACACACACACACACACACACACAGCTTGAGCATGTCAATACACACACATACACATAACACATACATACATACGCGCGCACAGAAACACACTCACCACACATAACACACAACAAACACGTATGCACACATACACACACACACCACACACACACACATACACACACACACACACGCACGCACGCACGCACACACACACACACACACACACACACACGCTTGAACATGTTTCGTCCATTATGAAAAATCGATTTATTCAAGCGTAGATAGACTGGCGTTCTCAGGGGGGTCATTGGACAAATTAAGACGGGCACAAGGGACAAGTGGGTTGTACATCGGAACTCCAATCTAAACGTATAGGTTCGATCCTACTCGTGTAACCCCATTTCGTGAGCAAAAGAGAGTTGTTGTTTTTTTCCCCCATCTCCAAGGTTAGCCTGTATAAACCCAAGGAAATAAGAGGGAAGCAGGGAGAATTTTAAATATCAACTAAGTAACATAACTCTTGAGAGTCACGGAGTTACCTCCCATGTAGAATTTCTCAAACCCAACACAGTTTGCGCTACCCATTCAGCTGGCATAGACGCAGCCACAAAGCTAAAGTGGTAAGCTCAGAACATTCCTTAAACCCGTCACTACCTAACCCTCTTTCGTGTGTACAGGCACGCAGAACTTTTTCTTATTGTTGCTTTAAGCCCAGCCGACTGCGGAGAATCATATCAGGACTATAACCGTTTCAATATGCACACACAGTTCTTCAATAGGAATAAAAAAGAAAAAAAAGAACAGAAAATTAAGGACACATATCAATGCATTCCCGCACATAATCTAAGGAGACGCCCCTGGCGCTGACCACTCTGTTCAATTTATCGTACAGGGGATTTAAGAAAATTTAATACAAATTGAAACATAACTAAAGACACTAAAATATTTCTTAAATTAAAATAGGTCTAAATTACTTAAAATTAGATCTGCATATCTCATTTCCCTAGGAGCCAAAATCGCACCTAATACATGTGCCCAGTTATCAACCCCAAGAGAAGGTACGTAAGACTTTATTGAACACAATACAGGTGAATGGCAACATTTATAGGCCATTTTATGAGGAAAGGGGATTTGGAACACCTGGTCACAACAGGAAAGCTGGAGGGAAAGAGAGCACCAGGTAGACCCAGGGAGAAAATGCTGGACGGACTTGCAGAGTGGCTGGGGACAAGGAGGGTGGGGGAGATGCTGGGGGCAACGAGAGATAGAGATAGATGGAAGTCCATGATCGCCAACGCCATGCGGCAGGGCACCTGATGATGATGACAGGTGAATGGACAAGCGAAGCAGAAAATGATAGGAAGAAATAACAGAAAGCACACACGCAGAACATCACATGTATACGCACGTTAAAGATACTGTAAAGTCATGTCACTGTCCGGTGGCTTATGGAAACATCAAAGCACCCAGCATGCATGCCTAACTAGGAAGGAGAGTGCAGACTGTGCAGCAATCATACCTACACAGCGTGGGCAAAAACGACGAACAAATACACATTGAAAGAACAATCGGAACGCTAAGAGAAAAGGATCGGACACACAAAAGGTGGTAGTAACTACGAGTTTCTTTCTTTTTTTTCAGTGTGAAAAGGCCTACGTGACTTTTCGGGAAGTTTGTAAGAACTGCTTTTGTTAGACAGCAAGAGAGAAAGAGAGAGAGAAAGGGGGAATTCGGAAGGGGAGATGTGTGTGTGTGTGGTGTGCGTGTGTGTGTGTGTGTGTGTGTGTGTGTGTGTGTGTGTGTGTTGTGTGTGTGTGTGTGTGCATGAGTGTGTGTGTGTGTGTGTGTGAGAGAGAGAGAGACACAGACATAGAGAGAGAGTGTGTGTGTGTGTGTGACAGACAGACAGACAGACAGACAGAAAGAAAGAAAGAAAGACAGACAGACAGACAGACAGACAGAGACCGAGAGAACACACACACAAAGAAAAATACAACAACACTGATTTTTCATTTTCTGATTCACGATGGTAGATCCTAATTTTTCTTTTAGCTAAAAGGTTTAATTATTCTGAAAAACGAAGTGTCTCTCTTTCACACACACACACACACACACACACACACACACACACACACACACACACACACACACACACACACACACACACACACACACACACACACACACACACACACATACACACACACACACACAATCTCTCTCTCTCTCTCTTCCTCATACACACACACACTTACACACACATAATATTTATACACATACACACAACATACACACAGACACACACAAAACAATAACAACAACAACAATAAACAACAACACAACAACAACACACACACACACACACACACACACACACACACACACACACACACACACACACACACATCTCTGATCGACACGAAACAATTTTCCTTTTTGTGTTTTTGTCAAGGACACTGAGAAAATAAAACAGCTTACCTCTGCTAAGGAACAAAACTGAAGGGGATTTAACTTCTCAGAAGCCGATCCAACCGGCAGAATCACACAAAACCAGAAAACGTTGACCATAGAAGGAATAGAGGTGGAACACTGAACTGTTCTTTACGTAAAAGGTCGTACGGATAAGGACTACGCAGCACGAACGTTAGACCAACTGCGTGTGAAAACGTAGACACTGGTAATCAGGGCGAATAGAACGTGGGTTGCTCGTATTTTAACACTTTGACTCCCGCACACTGTCCACCAGCATTCTGCATTGTCAACCGTTGTCAACCATGCTAGCAAAGCAGAAACTTAGCCCTTTCACTCCCTCACCCTATCCACCAGCTTCTTTACTGCAGGAAGCTGCTGGATATGGTGAGGGAGTCAAAGGGTTAAGTTTTATTTGCAGTTGGTGGATAGATGAGGGAGTCAAAGGGTTAAGTTTTTTTGCAGTTGGTGGATAGGGTGTGGGAGTCAAAGGGTAAAGTTTTTGCAGTTGGTGCATAGGGTGAGAGAGTCAAAGGGTGAAGTTTGAAGTTTTTGCAGTTGGTGGATAGGATGAGAGGCGAGTCAAAGGGTTAAGTTTTTAAAGATGGTGGATAGGGTGACGGAGTCAAAGGTTGAAGTTTTTCCAATTGGTGGATAGGATGAGGGAGTCAAAGGGTGAAGTTTTTGCAGTTGGTGGATAGGATGAGAGGGGAGTCAAAGGGTTAATTTTTTTTGCAGTTGGTGGATAGGGTGAGGGAGTCAAAGGGTTAAGTTTTTGCAGTTAGTGGATAGGGTGCGGAAGTCAAAGGATTAAATCTACTCAAAAAGTATTGCTCGCATTATAGCCTAAGGTGGAGATTAATAAACGTACAGCTGACAGGAGCGACAGTCAAACGGTTAAAACGTCAGACTCTCAATCACAAGGTCCTGGAGTTTAACCCTTCGACTGTCGCATCCTGTCCACCCCAGCCTCCTACACCGTCAACCACGCTAGCAAAGCAACAAAAACAGAAAAACAACAACCCTTTGACTCCCTCACCTTGCAGGAAGCTGGTGGATAGGGTGAGGGAGTCAATGGGCAGCTGGTGGATAGGGTGAGGAAGTCAAAGGGTAGCTGGTGGATAGGGTGAGGGAGTGAAAGGGTAGCTGGTGGATAGGGTGAGGGAGTCAAAGGGTAGCTGGTAGATAGGGTGAGGGAGTGAAAGGGTAGCTGGTGGATAGGGTGAGGGAGTCAAAGGGTAGCTGGTGGATAGGCTGAGGGAGTTAATGGGTAGCTGATGGATAGGCTGAGGGAGTCAAAGGGTAGCTGGTGGATAGGGTAAGGGGTCGTCAAAGGGTAGCTGGTGGATAGGGTAAGGGGTCGTCAAAGGGTAGCTGGTGGATAGGGTAAGGGGAAGTCAAAGGGTAGCTGGTGAATGGGTAAGGGGGAGTCAAAGGGTAGCTGGTGGATAGGGTAAGGGAGTCAAAGGAAGCTGATGGATAGGGTGAGGGAGTCAAAGGGTAGCTGGTGGATAGGGTAAGGGAGTCAAAGGAAGCTGATGGATAGGGTGAGGGAGTCAAAAGGTAGCTGGTGGATAGGGTGAGGGAGTCAAAGGAAGCTGGTGGATGGGGTAAGAGAGTAAGGGAGTCAAAGGGTAGCTGGTGGATAGGATGAGGGAGTCAAAAGGGTAGCTGGTGGATAGGGTGAGGGAGTCAAAGGGTAGCTGGTGGATAGGGTGAGGAAGTCAAAGGGTTAAGATTTTGCAGTTGGTGGACTGGAGGTGGGGGAGTCAAAGGATTAATCCTGTCTGAGTTCTTGAATGTTATATAGAACCAATACTGTTGTACGGATGTGAGGCGCGGACAGTCAACAAGCAAAGCCAGAACAAGATTGAGGCAGCCGAGATGTGATTTCTAAGAAGAATGTTGAGAGTTCCATGGACAGCAAAGAAAACAAACGAGACAGTCTTGATGGAGGCGGACACAAGTAGATAATTCATAGGGAAGATTAGGGGATTTGGAGCACCTGGTCACAACGGGAAAGCTGGAGGGAAAGAGAACACCAGGTAGATCAAGGGAGAAAATGTTAGACGGACTTGCAGAGTGGCTGAAGACGAGGAGGGTGGAGGAGATGCTTGGGGCAACAAGAGATAGCGACAGAAGGAAGTCCATGATCGCCAACGCCATGGGGCAAGGCACCTGGTGATGATGATGATGATGCGTACGTCACGACTGGTTGAGGACGGGGGCGGAGGGGGGAGGGGAAGGGAAATGGTGTCGATTTGTCTGATTTCCCAGGTCAGTATGTGTGTGGACCTGTTAGTATCTAAACCGTCTTCGCACGCACGCAGAACATTAACCTTCTGACTCCTGCCGCCTGTCCACCAGCAACCTGCATCGTCAACCTGCAGGAAGCTGGTGGATAGGGCGAAGGAATCAAAGGGTCAAGTTTTTGCAGTTGGTGGATAGGGTGTGGGAGTCAAAGGGTGAAGTTTTTGCAGTTGGTGGATAGGGTGTGGGAGTCAAAGGGTGAAGTTTTTGCAGTTGGTGGATAGGGTGAGGGAGTCAAAGGAACAACGTTTTGCAGTTGGTGGATTGTGTGAGGGAGTCAAAGGGTTAAGTTTTTGCAGTTGGTGGATAGGGTGAAGGAATCAGAGGGTGAAGTTTTGCAGTTGATGGATAGAATGAGAGGGGAGTCAAAGGGTTAAGTTTTTAAAGTTGGTGCATAGGGTGAGGGAGTCTAAGGGTTAAATCTACTCAAAAAGTATTGCTCGCATTATAGCCTAAGGTGGAGATTAATAAACGTACAGCTAACATGAGCGACAGTCAAAAGGTTAAGAGGTCAGACTCTCAATCACATGGTCCCGGAGTTTAACCTTTTGACTCTTTCACCCTGCCCACCCCCGCTTCCTGCATTGCCAAACCATGCTAGTAAAGCAAAGCACAAAAAGAAAACTTAACCCTTTGACTCCCTCACCTCGCAGGGAGCTGGTGGATAGGGTGAGGGAGTCAAATGGTGAAGTTTTTGCAATTGGGGGATAGAGTGAGGGGGTCAAAAGGTTAGGGTTTTGCAGTTGGATAGGGTGAGGGAATCAAAGGGTTAAGTTTTTAAAGTTGGTAGACTGGGTGGGGGAGTCAAAGGGTTAATCCTGTCTGTGTGCGTCACAACTACTGGGGGTGGGGGTGGGGGTGGGGGTGGAGGAAATTGGTGTTGATTTGTCTGATTTCCCAGGTCAGTGTGTGTGTATATACTAGAAATAGAAAGCAAAGGTAAGGGGTTGGAACTAAACAGTAGGAAGACTGAAGTCATGATGATCAGTAAAAAACATGAAATCCCCTCATGCAAAATAACAGCAAATGGCACAACCTTGACTCGGGTTGATAAGTTTAAATACCTGGGAACGATCATTTCACCAAACGGCAGATGCACATCAGAAATAGCCGGCAGAATCGGCCAAGCCAAAACAGCATTCAAGAAGATGACAAGCATTCTTACCAACAAGTGCCTATCAATTAACATCAGGAAGAGAGTTCTTGAATGTTATGTAGAACCAATACTGTTATACAGATGTGGGGCGTGGACAGTCAACAAGCAAAGCCAGAACAAGATTGAGGCAGCCGAGATGTGGTTTCTAAGAAGAATGTTGAGAGTTCCATGGACAGCAAAGAAAACAAACGAGACAGTCTTGATGGAGGCAGACACAAGTAGATCATTCATAAGGAAGATCAGGAAAAGACAGGCAACATTTCTAGGCCATTTTATGAGGAAGGGGGATTTGGAGCACCTGGTCACAACGGGAAAGCTGGAGGGAAAGAGAACACCAGGTAGACCAGGGAGAAAATGCTAGACGGACTTGCAGAGTGGCTGAAGACGAGGAGGGTGGAGGAGATGCTTGGGGCAACAAGAGATAGCGACAGAAGGAAGTCCATGATCGCCAACGCCATGCGGCAGGGCACCTGATGATGATGATGATGATGATGATGATGTGTGTGTGTGGACCTGTTAGTATCTAAACCGTCTTCGCACGCACGCAGAATATTAACCCTTCAACTCCTGCCGCCTGTCCACCAGCAGCATGCATTGTCAACCACGCAAGCAAAGTGAAAATTAACCCTTTGATTCCCTCACCCTACCTAACGGCTTCCTGCAGGGAGCTGGTGGATAGGGCGAGGGAATCAAAGGGTTAAGTTTTTGCAATTGGTGGATAGGGTGAGGGAGTCAGAGGGTTCAGTTTTTTGCAGTTGGTGGATGGGGTGAGGGAGTCAGAGGGTTAAGATTTTGCAATTGGTGGATAGGGTAAGGGGGGGGGGGAGTCAAAGAGTTAAGTTTTTAAAGTTGGTAGACTAGGAGCGAGAGTCAAAGGATTAATCTCGTCTGCATACGTCACGACTGGTTGGGGACGGGAGGGGGCAGGGGGAGGGTAAATGGTGGCGATTTGTTTGATTTCCCAGGTCAGTATGTGTGTGGACCTGTTAGTACTTAAAACAGTCTTCTCACGCACGCCCGCACGCACGCAGAAGATTAAACAACCGCATTGAAGAGCCGGTCAGCTGTGTCAACATCCGCCAGCATGTGGAAACATGAAAACAAACAATGTCAACGACATCTCGAGCACAGAGAATGCATGCACACTGTGCAACAAACTATGCCCTACGTAATGTGGACAAACATTTTTACGCATACTTGCTACTTGTATGTTTTGAACGGGGCTATAGCCCTAATATGGCTCTACGCAGTCGTTTGGGCTTTAACTTAAACAATAACAATAACGCATACTTGCATCCAGGAAATAAATGGGAATGTTAAAATAGAAAAAAATCCAAGCGTCCCTGGTCTTCGTCGAGCTGACACACTTGAAAACGATACGCCTCAAAAATCACAGCTGCAAAATTTCTCTTTACACAAATTCAGGTAACGTTACAGTGTCGGTCTCTTGAATTTTGTCTAGGGATCACAGACATTCTGTATATAAGATGCCAGCCTTACGGATACCCATGACGTAGTCGGTGTAAGCTTTTACACTACCCCTACGCCAAAAGCTCGCCTTCATAACCGATTTTCTCCGTGAAAAGATTACCTACCCTGAGGTTGCAGAATAGGAGTTATTGTTGTTATTGTTATTGTTGTTTAAAGCCCAGCCGAATGCGTACAGCCATATCGGGGCTATAGCTGCTTCAAAACGTACAAAACCTCAACAGGAAAAAAAAGAAAAAGAAAATTTAGTACACCTATCAATGCATTTGCGCACACAATCCAGGAACACAGCCCCGTGCCCGACCACTCCATCCAATCTATCGCCCAGGGGATTTAAAAGACACACCCGAATACAAATCTAAACACACCCAAGGACACCAAAACATATATAAAAATGGGCACAAAGTACCCCAAATCGCCTCCGCATATCTCACCTCCCCAGAGCCAAAAATGCACTTAATACATGTACTCAATTACCAATCCTGAGAAAAAGTAGATAAAATGCTATCGAACACATACAAATGAATGAGACAGTTAGGCAGAAAATGATAGGAAGAAATGAGAGAAAGCAAAGAAACAAGACAGAAACAAAGAGAGTGACAGAATAGAAGAAATTTCTGCACAGAATTTAATTTCCCAGGTCAGTGTGTGTGTAGTATCTAAACCTTCTTCGGACTTACACGAACAATGGAGTCTTGACGGCAGACTAGTGCCGTCCATTTGTACCACGGTTTGAATCGTGATGGCAGCCAAGCGCCGTCGGAAAATGCCATTTTTTATTTATAACATGAGCTGCATTCGAGGGAGAAAACTCCTGAAAGTCAAAGCATAATCATCGTTGCATCGATTGCTTCCCTTGGACCATATCTAATCATCATACAGCCTTTGTTGTAACTAAGTTTCTGGAGTCAGTAAGCGACGCTGTATTCACCTACTTTTTCACAATGGTGGCAAGGTGACTTCGGAACCGGCGTATGTTTTCTGTGCAAGAGGCGATCGATATCATCCAAGCTGAAGGATCTGATGATGAATTAGATCTTGTTGGTGAATTATCTGTCGAAGATAGGGATGATTTGTTGGATTCAAATGTCGAGTTTGTCCCTTGTTTGGCTCTAAGTGACATTGCTATGTGGTGGATCATGTGGTTCAAAACTTTTGTTCAGAATGCTGTTTGGATACCTTAATTGGAGTAATTTCTACATTCAAGTGGGAAATCAGCACACAAACTGTGAGTAGAATGTAATGTAGCAAACTTCTGCCTTTCTTTTGCACTTTACTGTTTGTATCTATCTTGTTTGGTTATTTTTTAATATTTTTTTTAAAATGGCCGAAAACGCGCGATTTCAGGGGTAGACAAGCACTATTTGACTGCGACTCCATTGAGTTTTAATTCAAACAACCGCATTGAAAAGCATGTTCGCCTTGTCAACGTCCGCCGGCTTGTGGGAACATGAAAACAAACAACGTCAACGACCTCTTGAACACAGAGAATGCATGCAGACTGTGCAACAAACTATCCCCTGCATAATGTGGACAAAAAAAATTACGCAAATATATCTATTGTTTCTCACTATCTCCAGTATTTTTCCAGAGTACTGAATTTGTTTTCAACAGATACACTAAATTTTGCATGAATTGATTCATCTATCTTTAACAGTCCAGAATTTTTAAATGATGTTATTTCTGGTTTGTTTGTTTGTATGTTTGTTTGTTATTGTTGTTGTTGTTTTTTTCCTACAGTTTCAATTTCCAATTACAAGATGACAGTCACTGTTGTAGTATGGGCCTGGATTTTTTCAGTGAAGAATTTCTAAATCTTTTGTTTACATGTATCAATTTGATTTTTTGCGTTGTCTCCTGGATTCATCAATGTCCGTTTTCTTCTGTTGGGATTCTCAAACTAAGTGTTTCCTATTACGAATTTATTTAGTTGTGCCCACTGAACAGGTTTCTGTCCCCTTTCATTTTATATGCCAAGGCCATGAGGTCTGACTGTGTTGTCTGCTTATTCTTGTCCTGCTTCATCAATAAAATCTCCCATTGTTATTGCACTGTCCTGTGATTTACACTGATCCTTGGCTGCCTCTAATCCTACATGGAAATTGACAATTTCTTTCTCCTTATTTTCGAATGTTGGTTCATATACTTGGACGATGTTGATATCAAGTGACCTGCCCTCCAACCTACTAGTTAAGTGCAAACTGATGCGGTCCAGTGTCCCTTGATAGAAATTGACTTGTCATTGTCCATTATGATACCTACCTTTCTTTCATGTGTGTCCCATCCAGAACATATCATTTTATGCTTACCAGAAGTTATCATGCCTACTGCCTTCATGTCATTGTCCTAGTCTTAAATTATTATTATTATTAAGGGCATTTAGAGCGCCTAATCTTTCTGGAAAGCCCTAAGCGCTTACAAACTGTACAATACACATTACATCGAACATAGAAACATAGGCCTAATATAATTTTCATCATACATGGCGGACCTCTGTCACTCCATCCCACAAGCACATACACACCGTTAATAATATCAAATATTAGTACCTACTCTCTGGCACACACACACATATCCTCCTCCCACCCCGAGACATATCTATAGGTGCACAGCAATAACATACACAGAAGCACGCTAGCGCGCAGACAGCATAGCTCTTTTAGGTTAATAAATTTCAGAGAGGAAAGAGATGCGTTTTCAAGCCAGATTTAAATGACTGAAGACTTGTTTTGTGCCTCAGCGGGTAGGGAAGTGAATTCCATGAGGAAGGGGCTTGAAAAGAAAAGGATCGCTCACCATATGATTTTGTTCGAAAAGTTGGGATTCGAAATAAGCGGGTATCGGCTGAGGTACGAAGATGACGAGATGGAACGTATAGTTGAAGATATTCAGACAGGTAAGAGGGAATAGAATTGTCGAAGTATCTGAAGCACTGAACAGCAATTTTATGTTGGATCCTTTTCAACACAGGTAACCAATGCAAGTCTTGGAGAAGAGGAGAGACATGCTGAAATTTGGAAGACCGAAATACTAGCCGAGCGGCATGGTTCTGTACTTTCTGAAGTTTGTCAAGGAGCTGTTTTGGGGAACCAGACAGAAGGGAATTACAATAGTCAAGACGAGAAAGAACGAAAGCACAAACTAATATTTTAGTAGCTTCGAGAGTAAGGAGATGACGGATGGAACCTATTCTACGAAGTTCAAGGTAACAGACACGACAGATGTTTGAGACATGCTGCTGAAAGTTAAGAGTGTTGTCGATGGTGACACCTAGATTCTTAACTTTTTGGGAGAGGGTGATGTCTGTCCCATTCAGTGATATGGAAGATGGAATTAAGTCACAGTTGAGAAGTTTTTTAGGAGTAATGAAAATCATTTCAGTTTTGTCTTGGTTTAGTTGTAATTTGTTGCAAGTCATCCAGTCTTTCACGTCGGAAATGCAGGCTTTAGTGGTTTGTACGATGTTGTTTACATTAGAGATGGGACCAGAATTGTAAATTTGATTGTCATCTGAGAAGCTATGATGTGATACAGAATGGCGGAGAATAATATTTGCGAGAGGCTGGATTCGTATGGAGGGCCAACAACATGTGGCAAAACACATGATGATGATGGGAAAATAACTAAGATCACAGGATGTCGCTATATATTATTTAGATCTGTTACCGAATTCAATCTCATTGATGTTCAGTCATTTTTCCGGCTTTTATCACAGGCGTGCGAACCTAGCGCGGTGGCCATTTTAGATGAAAAAGCGAGTATCCGATCCTACCCTTGTGACACATCTCATCAGGTTATTCATATGATTTTGTAGTTGTTTTTTCTCTTATCAGAAAAGTGTCATCTTTGTAACGATTGTTTTATCATATTTCCGCCAACACATGAAGATTGTGAAAAGACAAGCAACATTTATAGGACATTTTATGAGGAAAGGATTAGAGCACCTGGTCACAACAGGAAGCTGGAGGGAAAGGGATTACCAGACAGACCCAGACAGAAAATATTGGACGGACTTGCAGAATGGCTGAGGACAGAGAGGGTGGAAGATGTGCTTGCAGCAACAAGGGATGGATTCGTATGGAGGGCCAACAACATGTGGCAAACACATGATGATGATGGGAAAATAACTAAGATCACAGGATGTCGCTATATATTATTTAGATCTGTTACCGAATTCAATCTCAGCCTGCGAGAGTAAAAACTGACTGTTCACTCTCCATATCAAATATTTCCTCATTTTGATGGTGCAGCAGAGAGTCTCATAAGTCCCTCTTCCCCCCCCCCTCCTTCCCCCATTTCAAGACCTTATCAGCGCATAGGTTTTTGCGCAGGTTCGTAGGGGGGGGGGGGGGTCTATCTGATGATTTCTGGCAGGGTACGTTGTAGCGTGTATGGAATTGTCCGAGTGCGATGAATCCCTCTTGAACAAACTCCAACTCCCAACTCCTTGGTATTCCACCTCTCCTCTTTCCCAAGGTTTAAAGTTTGATCTGATTGTTACTGTTGTTATTGTTGTTTAGAGCCCAGCCATATCAGGGCTGTAACCGCTTCAAAACGTACAAAACATCAACAGGAAAAAAACACATATATCAATACATCCTTGCACATAATCTAAGGACATGTCCCCAAACGTTGACCACTCCGTCCAATTTATCACACAGGGGATTTAAAAAACACACCTGAATACAAACATAAGCATACCTAGGGACATCAAACATATATAAAAACAGGCATAAATTACCTAAAATTGCATCCGCATATCTCATTTTCCTAGAGCCAAAAATGCATTTAGTACATGTACCCAATTATCAATCCTAAGAAAAAGTACGTAAGACTTTATCGAACATATACAGGTGAATGGACCAACCAGGCAAAATAATGATAGGAAGAAATGACAGAAAGCCAAAGAAAAAGGCAGAAACAAAGAGTGACAGAAAAGAGAACATTTCTGGCACAGAGTTTCCAGAAGGTGGGATACCATTTATACTGAAAGAGCCCCCAGAATCCCCACGAGGGGTAAGGGGTGCGAGTTGATCTGGTTACTTACCAGAACACTCTAAAGTTCGGGTGGATGGATCAAACGGTAGATGAATGTGTAAGCGACACCATGTAGCGTCTTGGGATGTTGACACAGGTCGTGGATGTGTTTAGTTTGTTTACTTTAGTTTAGCAATAGGGACATAACACATTAGCCGTTTGGCTATTTCAAGTCCCATCATTTTTATTTTTATTTTCTAACACACGTAGCCAAGGTTTGTCGTACGCCCAGTTTTTTTTGTTTTTTGTTGTTGTTGTTGATGATTCATTCATCATATTCGTATTTAAGTTCAATGTAATGTTTCCAATGGTCAAGCTGGTTTTTAAACGAGTTTGTGTTTTGCGCTCTTTTAATTTCGTTTGGTAATTTATTCCATACATGTGCAATTCTATTTGTAAAATAAAACTTTCTAATGTTAGTCTTGCAGGGCTTCTTGTTCACTGATGGCACGATGCAGAAGGATCACAGTCGCTGTCGCTTCCTGGGACACAGGAATTTTCGTTAGAACGTGCAAAATATTAATTATAGTTGATATATTCTGGTCATGAGTGTTGTGCCTGGGATTTAAAAAGATTCACTGTTCTTCATATTGGTAGGCCTGACAAACTGAACTGAGTGGGACTAGTTTTTATCATTGTTGTTGGTGATAGTGTTGATGGTCACATGTAGTGTCCTTCGTAGTTACACGTCAAGCGTTAATCCATAACACTGCCCTACCTGATCTGGTCTTGTGGTTCCGTGTTTTGTATTTTTCCCCATTACATTTGTCATTGTTTAAAGCCAAGCTGACTGCACAAGCCATATCAGGACCGTACCCGTTTCAAATCATTATCATCATCATCATGTCGAGCTTGCTCGGCTATCCATGACACGTTTCTTCCATCCTTCTCTGTCAGACATTGCAGTAGGTAGTTCATATACTGACAGCCCGTATCATCCATCAGTTGGTCGATGAAGGTCTTTTTGGACGTCCTGGTCTTTGTTTGCCATGAGCTGGGTCTCCATAGTAGAACATTCCCCCACCAGTTCTTCTTTGCTACGCCAGCAGTGTCCCGTGAAGCGCAGTCTTTGTTTCAAAATGTACGTAAAATCTCAATAAAACAGATATAAGAAAGAAAATTAAGTACACATATTATTGAACTCGCACATATAATCTATGGATATGTCCCTGGCGTTGACCATTTCGTCCAGTTTATCACCAAGGGTTTGAGAAAATCAAATCTGAATGCATGTGGAAAAATAACTAAGGACATTAAAACATATAAGATTGGCCTAAATTACCTAAACTGCTTGTGCACATCACACTTCTTTTGAGCCAAAAATACACTTAATATAGGTACCCCATCATCAGTCCTAAGAGTAAGGCTTTGTAGAACACATACGCACAGTGCATGGACCAGAAAGGCAGAAAATGAGAGAAAGATAACAAAGCAAAGGAGGAAGATAGAAACAAAGAACAAATTTCCTGAAAGTGGAGATCTATTTACACTGAAAGGGACTCTGGCATACCCAAAAGTAGAATATGATTTGCAGTCTTCATTTTTTATGGTAACTCAGACTCTGGCATACCCAAAAGTAGAGTATGATTTGCAGTCTTCATTTTTTATGGTAACTCATCCATAATAAGACTCAATACCCTGGCTGTAAGTAACAGAAACTGAAGGTCTGTCTGCAAGAAGCCAAAGTTATGTTACAATGCATGACCAGGCAAGAAACAGGGGCCCATGTCTTACACCGTAACATGCTCAGGCCCAAGTGGCGAGATAGCGAGTGCCGAGGGCTAGAAAAAAAGTGTTCTGTGAAACGGGACTTGAGACGAAGTGGATTTTAGCCAATGTGCGGCGTTTATTTCACAACAAAAGACAGTGTCGTCAAACACAAAGGCGACTAGCGTGACCACCATGTTTACCTCGCAGGCCAGATTCTGTGGATGAAATCAAGCCTTAGCTAGTGAATAGCTAGCCACGCTTGCCACTAGGTGGAACAAAGAAACGCTTATAGTAGCATACCTCGCGAAAACCTCGTCTGCCTAGCGCGAATGAAACGTGCCTTAGTATCTTTATGCAACTCAAAAGTGCTGATTGGCCAGGCGGCAACAACAACGTATGCAGGCTATTTCTTTCGGGGTGGGTGGGAATCTTCTTCAGTTCCACAGGGCGTAAACGCTGTTCAACACACGTTATCCAATCACTACATAACCATTTTTCCCACGTGACAAAGGGTCGCTCATTCCTGGGGGAAAATATCGCCATGGTGCAGCGCCACTCAGTGTTTTGTGTGTGTGTGTGTGTGTGTGTGTGTGTGTGTGTGTGTGTGTGTGTGTGTGTGTGTGTGCGTGTGTGTTTTCTTTGGTATGAGTTTTTTTCCTATGAATATGATTTTCTTTTACAGGATTTTGCCCAAA
Organism: Monoplex corrugatus; assembly: GCA_030674185.1. Taxonomy (NCBI): domain Eukaryota; kingdom Metazoa; phylum Mollusca; class Gastropoda; order Littorinimorpha; family Ranellidae; genus Monoplex; species Monoplex corrugatus. The sequence continues at coordinate 24,634,482 of JAPXFY010000031.1, read as the reverse complement.
TGATTATCTTATCCCTGTGGCTTCTTCAGCATGTGCTAGAGCATGCTGCACACAACGACATCGGTTTGTCTTCTTATCTGAAAGACTAGCGCCCAGACCACCAATCAAGATATACTGTAAAGGTGGGGGATGGTGGGATGAAGGGGAAGACAACTTCATCCCGGAATGGAGTCCAGGGTTTCTCGCAACCAATTCGGATCAGTGTCATACAGTTCCCCCCCCCTACCCCCACTCCCCCGTACTCCTTTTAACCTCTATTCACGTCCAGTGCTTTTAGACAAGAGTTACAAGAGTCTGAAGATTGGAGTTTGTTAGAGAAGAGGGGGAAAGAAAGAGAGAGAGAGAGAGAGAGAGAGAGAGAGAGAGAGAAACTGAAACTGAAACTGAAACTGAAAATGGTTTATTGCCATTGACATTTTTGTCCTTGTGACATGGAGCATAAAACAAAGTCATTAAGTTTTACGGCGACGTTTTTTGCGAAATAAAGATTTATAGATAATATAGTCATGGCTGACGTTACATCCATTTAAATTTTTTCCTAATGATGAAGAAACAATTAAAGGAAAACAGTTGAACAAAAAGTTGAAGAAACAGTTGACCACCTGACGTAATTAGTCATATGAGTAAGAGGAAGACCCAAATCCGGCAAATAAGCATAAGAACAGTATAAAGTGATATCTTCACTGGAGATAAACTTACATTAATTTAGAGAGAGAGAGAGAGAGAGAGAGAGAGAGAGAGAGAGAGAGAGAGAGAGAGAGAGAGAGAGAGGAAGTTATCCACTCAGAAATTTCATAAATGATAAACGCTCCACTCAATGATACAGAGTTTGAAGATAAGAGATCAGAGGTTGTTAAAAACAATTCTCATCACATTCGGAAAATTCCATATGTGCGTCACTCAAATCTGCGAAGAATTACTTCTAATCCTATTCTTAGTTTGCACAAAAAACTATGCGATGGCAAAGTGTTGAAGTGGGGAAGTACCTGTAAAACACTTTTGACAGAAGATGTCAAAAGAGTGCAGAAGGCAGTCCAGCAAGGTCAACAGGGGCAATGGACAACATGGGACAGTGCACTCCAAAGAAGTCTCAGCTGGAACGATATGTGGCACATGGCTCCTCTAAGGA
>JAPXFY010000031.1:24625853-24628353 GCA_030674185.1 Monoplex corrugatus | reverse complement strand
ACGCCCTTTATTGTCAGAATTTATGTTGGCATACATACAAATGCATAAACGATTAAAGACTATATAACATTTTGTAGATGTTTGTTAAATCAGTATAACGTGTCTTTAAAAAGCATAAAGGGCTAAAAACAATATCAACATTGTGTAGATATTTGATATGTCAGTATAATGTGTCTTTAAAAAGCATAAAGGGCTAAAGACAATATCAACGTTTTGTAGATGTTTGATGTGTCAGTATAATGTGTCTTTAAAAAGCATACACGGTTAAAGACAATATCAACATTGTGTAGAATTGATATGTCAGTATAATGTGTCTTTAAAAAGCATACACGGTTAAAGACAATATCAACATTGTCTAGAATTGATATGTCAGTATAATGTGTCTTTAAAAAGCATACACGGTTAAAGACAATATCAACATTGTGTAGAATTGATATGTCAGTATAATGTGTATTTAAAAAGCATAAACGGTTAAACACAATATCAACATTTTGTTAACCGTTGAATATTTCAGTATAATGTGTCTTTTACATGTGGCCGTTACGCGTGATGCTGAATGCCTATATTTACCAAACAGTTGCATGTTAATTTTCAAGTAAATCAGCGTGAGATTCTAGCCACTTTAATAGTTCTTCCTCTTTGGATTTTCTTCGCTTTTCTGCCAGTGTGTTAAAGGTATAGATGAAAGGATTTAGAGCAGAGTTTAAGGGCAGCACAAATATAGCTAAAGCCACATCCACCTCTCCAGGAATGGGAGTTCCAGCCAGAGCCAGAAATCCACATAGTCCAATGGGACACCAACACATGAAGTCTGTTACGGCCACAGTGATCAACCGCCGCGCTATGGTTATGTCTCGTGATGCCTTCGTCGTGTTAGTCGTCAACGAATTTTTTTTGACTGACCAGTAGATGAAAGCTTGACCAGCAGATATCAACACAAACAAAATGAAATTGAATACTACTAAAATACTGAAGGAATAATCTTGTCCTTTAAAAGTTTTGCGGGTAACTGGGAGTGGAATACAGATGCCTGTCTGACTGTAGAACTCCCAGTGTGATGTCACTGGAAGTAAAGGCAACAAGGCAATAAACCCACCAATTAGCCAAATCAACAGACAAACGATTGTTGCTGATTTTCTCTCAAATCGCAACATGCTGAAGGGAAAACGAAGGACAATGAAACGATCTAGTGTGATAAGCCAGATGATCAGAGCCGATACTTCACTGGACAGCAGGGACAGAAAACCAGCCAACTTTTTACAGGCCACACTGTTTGTCCATATGTCATCATAATAAAGATATTTACCACGGAACAGTTCATCAGCTACACCAATAACAGCGATGTAGACACCCATTAAAAAGTCAGCCATGGTGAGGTTAGTGACGAACACGGTGAAACCACTTGAAGAAGTCTTGTGTTCACACAAACGCACAACGAAACAGAAGACGTTACCAGTGACAGATAGACAGCTGATGAGCCACAGAAACCATCGGTACATTTCTGACTGCAGTAAATCTTCACAAGATGAAATTTCATCTGACGGAGCATGACACAACGAATGATCAAAATTACGTGGGAGCATTTTACGACAACATAGTTTATAATTTGATGATGAAACAACACGAAGATTGGAAAGATATTTTAGCAGGTCAGGTGGAAATGTTTTCACTGGACTACCTTCCAAATATAGTTCTACTAATTCAGGAGAAGAATGAAAACCATCAGTACTGACGGTATGTATTGCTGTAAACGTTAAATTCAGTTTATTCAATGATGGAAACTTGGACAACGTTTTGGTGTCAAACACTGTCAGCGAGATGTATGAGAAATCGATTGATGTAAGCGCATTTTGCACGACACCAACTGAACGATCATGATACAGAGATATGATAGGGTTGTTCGACAGGAACAGCCATTTCAGATTCTCCAAACTAACAAAGTCAGTCATGTTGACATGCTGCAATCTGTTATGGGTCAGATCAAGGTACTGCAAGTTGGGCAATTTAACATTGGACAGGATCTAGGACAGTCAAAGAACACCAGGAAAGAATCAGGTGAATGAGATAGGTGTGATTACTCACATCTGACAGACTCATTCCTGTCCCTGTAACATCCAAGTAACGGGTCTGTGGGAAGAAGTGAGCAGAGAAATGCTGATAGCACAGAAAAGTGAGACCATGACAAAGACAGGCCACGGGACAGGTCACGTCACATGACAATTCATCATCACGAAGTGGACAGTGAGACCAGCCGTCACACAGGTGGTCACCATGTAGACATATTATTGACGCCCTGCATCGGAAGAACCCTGGACACATCAGTTCATCACAGCCCTCTTCATCCTCATGGTCCATACAGCCGTACATTCCATTGCATCGTGTGTAGACAGGCAGACAGTCGTTGAATTTACCAGGACAACGATAGTGGGAGTCAGGACACGATTGATTTGGGCTCATTGGGGTTGATGTGAAAACGTTGACGCCATCAAAATCAATGAGG
>JAPXFY010000031.1:24603353-24620853 GCA_030674185.1 Monoplex corrugatus | reverse complement strand
GGAAGAAATGGTATCAGAGACACCACAAGTCCAAGGCACCACGTCACTGCACAAGCTGCGGCTGTCAGACACTTGTTGAATGCCCAGGTAGTTGAGGGGAAACAAAGACCAACGACGTGATCCAGTGTGATGAACCAGAGGATCAGAACCGACACTTCACTGGACACAATGGAAAGAAAACTAGCCGTTTTGCAAGTCACACTTCTGGTCCATGTCTTTTCAAAGTTTAGATAGGTGTCATGTGATATTTCATTGGTTACTGCGATTATACTGACATGAATTCCCATACAACATTTAGCAAATTGAAAATTGAAAAATAATTTACAGAAACTGTCTGGAAACATTGTGTGTGTCATGGGCTGAACAACACAGAAAAGACAATGCCCTGAAATGGCAAATACGCTAACCAACCAAAAGAACAATCTGTGTAGTTCTGTAGGCAACAAACGTTCACAAGATGAAAACACAGGAAGGGGTGCTAAACATTTCAATTCACTTAACTGATTCAAATGTAACTTTACACAACAAAACCTAAAATTTGACGAAAAAATAAACTTCAGATGATCCAATCCTGAAAATACGTCCAAAGGAAAAACTTTGACTGGATTTCCTCTCATATCTATTTCCGTCAAATGTGGCAAATACTGAAACCCTGTCGATTCAACGCCCTTGATGGCAGCAAAAGAAAGATTCAAGTGTGTTATTTGTGGTAAGGAGCTATGTTGTTGACTATTGAAAGTCTTAAGATATGTACTTGATAAATCTATGTTCCTTAAAGTGTAATGACAACAACTTATTGGTGTATTTACAAGTGATGTCAAAGGGTTTTTTGCTAATAACACAACTTTCAAATTTGACAGCGTTAGAAAAATGTTCAAATTGACTGTTGTCAGATAATTGTACGTGAGATCGATGAACTGTAAATTGGAAAGACTCACACTTGACACATTGACTAGAAAACAACTGGAGAGACTCAGACGAATGAGATATATGTTATTTCTGAAATCTGTCAGTGTCATTCCAGAGTTTGTAGCGTCTACGTAGCGAAGCTGAGGAAAGAGGTCAGCAAGGAAAGGTTGAAGACATAGGATTGAGTGACCTTGACATAAACAGCCTTCAGCACAGGTCACGTCACACATCCATTCATCGTCACGCTGTGGACACTGACCCCAGCCATCACACAGATGATCGCCATGGATGCAGATGCTGGAAGCGTAGCACTGATAGAAACCGGGACAGGTGAACGTATCACAGTCTTGTTCGTCCTCGCCATACGTACAGTCAGAATATTTATTACATCGAGTGTAGACAGGGAGACAGTAAAACCAGTCGGCAGTACAACGGTAATGAGTGTCAGGACAAGACTCACCAGCTGTCATCAACCACTGAGTGAAATAACCTGTTCCATCCAAACTGATTAGAATTTGCTGTCCTTTGTTGGCCTCTTTGTTTGGTTTGTGATGACTGTCCGAACAGTTCCTTTCATCAGAATCATCCAAACAATCGGATTGGCCATTGCAGTGTTGACTGTTTAGAACACACTGACCTCTGGCGCACAGAGAACCATTGCGCGAAGGATGATAACAGAATGACTCATCACTGTGATCTGGACAGTCATTTCTTAATTCACATACCAAGGTGTAAGGCAGTGTTGTTTTGTCATCATCGCATAGAAAATTGCTCATATGATATTTAGCGCTTTTTCTTATAAGAGCCAATGCTTTCTTCTTTGTGATACTCAAGTCCAAATACCTACTGGACAGTGCGTGGGTAGTCATTGAGAAAGGGCTGTGGGAATCACACATCAGAAATCTGAGTGTCCACTGACCATTGGTATAAACAAACAAAACTTGCTGTGTTTGTGCGAAAATAAACAATGGTGCTACTATGCCAGGAAACTCAACGGTTTGGACAAGAGTTATGCTATCTAATGGTGTTTTTATTTCGCACAATATACAGACACCTTCAGTTAACCGCAGTGGAATTCTGGTCGTAAATACCATATCTTCAAGATGCACAGACATTGGATACCTTGAAGGAATATATGACATAGCTTCTGTAAAATGATTCATGTTGTAGACTATAGTCTTGTCTGACCACTTACGACATTTACTGTATATTAAAGGTACAGAGTACCATCCTGACGTATAACCTACAAGCACAAAGAAATCAGCGTTGTTTTCAAAGATATTAAGAAAGTCTTGCTGTTCCTGTCTTGTTTTTAACGAAGCCAGCATGCCACCAATCTTATTACACTCATATGTTGCTAGTTTAAGTGGAATGTCTTCATTAAAATTAATAGTTTTGAAGCATTTATTTCGCGAAGCCACCATACCCTTACAGCCAGGACTGCTGAAGGGACAATATTCTGTTTCATCTTGTCCATTTTCACACTCTGTTCTCAAGTTACAATCTAGATGGTGCCGAAAGCTGTTAAAATGATCCACAGAGCAGTTAAATAAACCGCTTGGTAACTTTGGTGGTTTCACGGTGTTGAAATGGAAAGAAAAAAATATTTCAAGATTGTGACTGTCAAAGGCATTCTTAATTTCTGGAATGTGAATATGGAGATAGGGTGTAGGCAGTACCTTCGGTCGTGTCACAATTTCATTACACACGAACTCAACAGTTTGTCGAGTTGTATTTGGCTTTTTGTATCTCAGTTCTGTGTTTTGTTTACAAGGAATACTGGATGCTCCCTGGAAACTAACCATGATGACACAGCCATCAGGCACCCGTCAGTTCTGCCGATCGGTTGCTGTAGGCTGCTTCAGTGTCTTTCATCAAGGGCAATGCCACATATCCAGAGTGTGCTGATGTATGGACAATAACAAAACCATGATCTTCAACTGTCTGAATATTTATTCTAACTGTAGGGTTGTTATAATGGACAATATACATCAGGCTTGTGGATGGCTCTGTATATTTTTCTTTCGGAGAATGATGATTGCACTGCAAGTTATACAGTAAGTCTCGCTTGTTAAAAGTAATCTTATCATATATCTTCGTTTGCCAAACGCTGGTATCACACCAGTATGATAAGCGTTGGACGTGAACACGTACAAACATATTGTTTGGGACCTCTACACGCAGCAGACAGAAAGAAGTGGACCCTTCGCATGTCCCATACACCATTCCCTGGTGTGTCAGCACGTTTGACAACTTTCCAGCCCAACAGTCTGGTACATCAACCTGTAAGACAGTCACGCTGGTTTCGTTCTGATTGATGATGTAGTCTACACCTGGACACGTGTCAGTGATGTCTTGTGGACCAGCGGTGACAGTGATGTTGATGTTATTGATGTTGTTTTGATGTGTGGTCGTGTCAGCCCGGACTGGACGGATGCGGTGCGTCAATCCTACACCTGAAAAGAATTCAAAACCCTGAACAAAACTTTTACAAGTTCTGGGCAGTTTTTAAGCTGGGACCTCACCTGTAATGTATATCAATCAATCATGTATTTCCTGTCTGCAATAAAATAAAATTACCACTCGACGACAAGTGACTCAATCCGTGGCTGAAGGTCACCTGTCTGTACTTAAAGTCACTGTCTAGTTTGACGAGCAAAGTGAAATAATGTATTGAGGACCAGTGCCAGATCTGCTGGACATTAATCTAATCTGTCTTCTCTGTATCAACGTGTTGGTTAAGCATCTGTCGAATGTTTAACCCTTTGACTCCCGGCACCCTGTCCAAAAGCATCCTGCATTGTCGACCATGTTAGCAAAGCAAAAACTTACCCTTTGACTCCTTTACTCTATCTAGGGTGAGGGAGTCAGAGGATTAAGTTTTTGCAGTCTGTGGATAGGGTGCGAGAGTCAAAGGGTTATTAATACTAACAACTATAATAACAGATGCATTTATCTCTGTGCTGGAATGATCATACCGTGGTTTGTTTATCATCATCACCACCAGGTGCCCTGCCGCATGGCATTGGCGATCATGGACTTCGATCTGTCTATCTCTCGTTGCCCCTAGCATCTCCACCACCCTCCTCGTCCCCAGCCACTCTGCAACTCCGTCCAGCACTTTCTCCCTGGGTCTACCTGGTGCTCTCTTTCCCTCCAGTTTTCCCGTTGTGACCAGGTGCTCCAAATCCCCCTTCCTCATAAAATGGCCTATAAATGTTGCCTGTCTTTTCCTAATCTTCCTTATGAGTGATCTACTTGTGTCTGCCTCCATCAAGATTGTCTTGTTTGTTTTCTTTGCTGTCCATGGAACCCTCAACATTCTTCTTTATATCAACAACAATTCTTCACCTTATAATAGCCTAACCGTCGTGGTCATGCCAGACTAATGAAAGCAGTGGCAGATAGGATCTCCCATCCATGCCAACTGGGATGCACTTACAAGCAGTTTATGTATACTGAGACTGGTCCAGTCTTTGATATTTGCCACCCGACATTTCCTCCTGCCGACCGTAAGAAGATGACAAGCATTCTTACCAACAAATGCCTCTCAATTAACATCAGGAAGAGAGTTCTTGAATGTTATATAGAACCAATACTGTTGTACGGTTGTGAGGCGTGGACAGTCAACAACCAAAGCCAGAACTAGATTGAGGCAGCCGAGATGTGGTTTCTAAGAAGAATGTTGACAGTTCCATGGACAGCAAAGAAAACAAACGAGACAGTCTCGATAGAGGCAGACACAAGAAGATCATTCATAAGGAAGATTAGGAAAAGACATTTTTAGGCCATTTTATGTGGAAAGGGGAATTGGAGCACGTGGTAACAACAGGAAAGCTGGAGGGAAAGAGAACACCAGGTTGACCCAGGAAAAAATATCGGACGGACTTGCAGAGTGGCTGAAGACAGAGAGGGTGGAAGATGTGCTTGCGGCAATAAGGGATAGAAACAGATGGAAGGCCATGATCGCCAAGGCCATGTGGCAAAGCACTTGATGATAATGATGACCCTAAGGACGGTATCTCTCCAGAGTACCCTGACGGATGGTCCTACACAATGTGTCATGGTGGGTGGCTTCGTTTCACAGTCGACAGAAGCAGTTGTTGTGGATCCACCAAGGTATGGATCTTTCTACAGACGTACTCACTGGTTTTATGTTCCAGGTAGGATATGACAAGCACTTTCCTCAAGCACTTGGTCTGAACGTTTTGAATTTTCTGAGTCAGCGTGCAGCGTCCAAGTCTCACGCCTGTAGAGGTGGGTTGGAGACTACTGAAGACTTGTTCAGTCTGTGGCTGGAGGTGATATTGATGAAGCTGTTTCTCCAGAATAATAATAATAATAATAATAACAATAATAATAATAATAACAATAACAATAATTACAGTATTTATACTGCGCCAAACCTTGACAGTTCATATCAAAACGCACTCACGCACCAGGCATACGCATCCAATCGATAATATTGCGGGAAAGAAGTAGTCGTAGAATTCATATTTGGGAAAAGAAGTGCGTTTTTGAATTGAATTTAAAAGCAGAAAGGATAAGTAAAAAGCACATGCAGAGTGGAAGTCTATTTCTGGCTGAAAGGAAAGAGTCTATGAAAACTGAGAGCAAGGTGCAAGTTGGCGTATAAATGTTTGATGTTGTCGCAAAGGTGAGATGGAGTAGACTGGTGAACAGATTTGTAACACAAGGTATCTAGCTTATATTCGATTCTTTTTGATTAAGACAGGCAACTTGTGAAGAGAGCGAAAGGGAGGACTGATACGATCAAACTTTTTTTGAGGACAAGACTAGCAGCTATGTTTTGTACGCGTTGCAGACACGGGATAGAAAAAGTCTGTTTGATCTGGCCATCACTGCCATTGCCGTCCCAATCATGATGTAGATTTCTACTCTGCTGCTGTCATCTTTGATCAGAATAGTCTTCAGGTACTTGAAACAGTATCCTGTCGAACTCTTCCACTTTGTGACTATTCATGTAGACTTCTGCACTTCTATTGAATTTGTCGTTAACACATTCCATACCGCGTCACGAAATCCTCATGACTCAGCTTTCTCTCTCCGTGGACCGCATCATGAGGATTTCGTGCCCTGAACCGTAGTTTCAGATTCGAGTATATAAATAGAAAATGACCACATTGCTGACGTGAATCCTTTTCCGGCAAAGTGAGTATACTCTTGTCATTTCCTTTCTGCATTTACACGACGTTTGAAGCAGCAAAAATGGCAAAAAACGGGCGTAATTTGAGTGTTTCTGAAGTCATCTCCTAACATTACTTGGTTAATAGTTAGTACAGTGACCTATTTTCTTGGTAGGAAAAGGGTTAAGCGTGACTTTGCTTTTCTCGTTGTTGATCTCGAATCTCCTCTTCAAACAATATCGGGAAATTTTCTTTTAGATTCTGTCAGGTTTGTGTGACTCCACAACGCAAGACTGGTGGGTTTCACTCTCGGACTGGCCTCAGTTTGTTTTTGACCTGTTAGTTCATTATGGGTTGTGGGGTCAGCCCTCGGGCGCACCACGTCCATTTCTCGGGTCGATTAGTTGTTTTTTAAATATCAGGAGTGGGATTCTTCCGCGTATGGGCGGATTTCTGCGGATCGAAATCTCAAATCCCTGTGTTCCAATAGCCGTTTCAAAAAATTTTGGAAAATAAAGGAAAACGCGCGGAATGGTCCAATTGGTCGAACCCGTATCGCTATAAAGTGCAGACTTCGTAAGTGCAGTGCTCTCAGAGTTACCTCCCATTTGTGCAGTGCATTCTGGGATTCAATATGGCCACGCAGAAAGACATTGTCGCTCGTGGAGATATTTTCAGTGAGCTTTTACTGTGAGAAATAACAGTGAGGCAGTTTTTATGTGAAATTCAAACATAATTTAATCAAGTTCTAATTCAATTCAGAAGTGAATTTAGAGCCCCAAATTGCGCCCGCTTGCACAGATTTACGTTTAGATTTCAAACATTTCCAGGGGAGCATGCCCCCGGACCCCCTAGATTCGGTTGATTTTTCCTCTTTTTTAACTGTCTTCCAATCCCACCCCTAAAATATTTTTTATAAAGTTATGGACTCAAAAGATTTGATACCTCGAGTTCAATCCCAGCCGACAACACTAGAAATTGGATCATTTGCTGTCCATCTTTTTTGTTTTCATCATTCTCCGTCATATCTGCTTACTGTTTCGTAAGTTTGTCTGCCTCCTCTCTATTTCAAAACCTCGCTAACGCCGCCCGGACGCGACCACCACCTTGTCGTGGTCAGGGGGCTTGAGATCCCAATGATCCCTGGAGCTATGCCGACGGGGGCTACTTGTTAAAAAGCTTTGGTCTTTTTCAATGACAGTCCCGATGACCAAGGCAGTTACATGGACTGGACATAACAGTACACTAAATTAATGCTCCTGGTAGGGTTACCCATGTCGGACAGATCAAGGGGGAGGGATGAGACGAAGCGTGGTTTCACCCCCATTCCCATTTTCTTCTTCCTCATCGTCATATTCACGAGTGGTTGCCTTTCATCATCATCATCAGGTGCCCTGCCGCATGGCGTTGGCGATCATGGACTTCCATCTGTCTCTATCTCTCATTGCCCCTAGCATCTCCACCACCCTCCTCGTCCCCAGCCACCCGCAAGTCCGTCCAGCACTTTCTCCCTGGGTCCACCCAGTGCTCTCCCTCCCCCCAGCTCTCCCATTGTGTCCAGGTGCTCCAAATCCCCCTTCCTCATAAAATGGCCTATAGATGTTGCCTGTCTTTTCCTAATCGTCCTTATGAGTGATCTACTTGTGTCTGCCTCCATCAAGACTGTCTCGTTTGTTTTCTTTGCTGTCCATGGAACTGTCAACATTCTTCTTAGAAACCACATCTCGGCTGCCTCAATCTTGTTCTGGCTTTGTTTGTTGACTGTCCACGCCTCGCATCCGTACAACAGTATTGGTTCTATATAACATTCAAGAACTTGGTTGCCTTTAGTAACCCGTAATCCCGAGCTCGAGTCACTTGGCCAGGAGATGAGTGGCTGTACGTCAGTCAGTCGTGAAATTACACTGTCTGGATTCATGTGGGACGGTTCCAGGCGGACCGACTGCAAGAGATTGGCCGTCCATTGTCACTTCCACAGCACGGCAGCTCTCCTGGGGGACCGACACATTTCTGCTATCATTGAGCCTAAGCTCATGTCTAAACCAAATAAACCAAAACGGAAAAGGGATGATGATTGCGATTCTGATTCAGGAGAGGATGTACAGCAGGAAATGGGCTTTTGGGCAGCATGGCTGGTGGTGACGGGAACCGATGAGAAGAAACCAATATAAACTGAGTCCCTTTGCCATACAAACGGGATTTAAAGCCCTCATCGTAAAACCGAAAACCATAAAAAAAATGCAGAAATGGAGAATATCCGGTGGAATGTAAGGATCACAAACAATCCGAACGTTTGCTCAAATCATCAATACTCGTCGACCGTAGCATCAAAGTTGCACCAAACAAGGCATTGAATATTAGCAGGGGTGGGCATCAAGTGCCCCAAGCTCAGGAGAAGTGTGTTCTTAACGTTATGTTGTCCTGCGATACTTCAAGAGTTAAAAATTGACTGTTTGAAGGTAAAAGTGTCGTTGTATGTGCCATCACCGATGCGATGCTTTCGCCGCCAAAATTTTGGGCACGTCAAGGACAGATGTACCGACACAGAAAAGTGTATCAAGGAGGCACATGAGGGGAAATGTGAGAGTCCACTAAGCTGTCTAAAGTATGGAGGTAATCACCCGTCATCCTACAAAGGTTGCCCTGTATGGCAAATGAAACAAACGATACAACGAGTCAAAACGGGAAAAGGGATGTCTTTCCATGAGGCCAAACGATTGGCGGAAGCCAACAGCTCAATGACGAAAAGCTATGCATCAGCAGTTAAGACAGTAACTCAAGTCTCAATAGCCTGTCAAACAGACCTAACATGGTCTAAGTTCAGTTTAGAAACATTGCAAGACATAAAGGCCCTCAGCGGGGACTTTAAACCCACTGCTTCCCAGGCTGCTCAGTAGTCAAAACCAGCCAATGCTGGACAACGAGGAATGCCCAGTCTCCCTGGTAACCCCACCCTCCCGGCTCAGCCGTCTGGGAGCACCTCCACAGTAAGTGGAGGAGGGCAGAGAGTAATGATGGTGGAGATTAGAAACTCTACTCCAGCACTTAGAGGGCCTAAGCCCTCGCTTCCTACAGGCAGGTCAGCCGTCAGGTCTGACCACCTGAAAAAAAGCAGGGGAAAAAACTGGAAAATAAATACGCTCTATTGCAAATTGAGGATGACGAAACGGATATGGACTGAATTTGCCTTGTGTTGTTCCACTAAAAATGAAGAGTATTGTCCAATGGAACATAAGAGGTGTTAACTCCAATTTAGAGGAGCTCAAGCAACTTTGCTGTGACCTGCAGCCTGTTGTACTGGCTCTACAAGAAACGTAAGTGCGTGAAGGGAAAAGTTTTTCCTAAATGGATTTCAACATTGTTTCAAAACCGCACAACCTAAAGATGGAGGAGTAACAGATGGAGTGTGTTTGCTCCTACTCAGGTCCGTTTTGTTTGGCTCTCTTATGTAAACACTAGTTTGCAAGCGGTGGCGGCAAGAATATCCCTAGACAAAACCATAACCATTTGCTCTCTGTACCTATCTCCATACGTTGCTGTTAAAAAAGAAGAACTGGTTGATTTGACTGAGGAACTTGCTGGAAAACATCTCCGAATTAGACTTATGTTGTCTAAACGATGGATCTCCGACTTATATTCATCCTGCAAATGGTACACTTTCCTGTTTAGATCTATCAATGTGTGATGCTTCACTGGTCTTGGAATATGAGTGGAGAGTTCTGGATGATCTGTTGTCTTAACGAATCCAAGCGTTGGACATGAGTCTTTGCCGGAGCGCTTGGTTTTTTCGCAGGGCTGACTGGGATTTGTTTGCAAGGGCCGCCCGGAGCGATTTGGAGGAAGGAAGGATCCTTCAAAGTGATGACCCAGTAGACACTCTAACACAAGTCATCCTGAATTGCGCCAAAAAAGCAATTCCCACGTCGTCAAAGAAAGCGCAATGCCTAAAACACCGTGGTTTACTTCCGAATGTAAACAACTTAAACAAGAGCGCAAGAGAGCCCAACGTCACGTTTTCCAAACTCTATCAGCGGACAGTGTTCATCAAAACGTGCAAACAAAGTCGAGGTATGTCTTTAAAACAAACAAATGACAGTTATGGTGACTTTTGCTTCAAACTGACGTCCCGAACTCCAAAAAGGAAAGTGTGGAAACAGACCACTTCGAGAGAAACGTCACAGAATGATGTTTAAGAATAAAAATGGCAGACACATTATGCTGGTAGGTAACTCTTGATTTGGAGAATGTCAAGATCGTTGTCTAAGTCTTTTGTGCGAGTGGAGAGCGTTAAGGTGTCAGCTATGGTGAGAGGACGATTCCTGGCATTTTCGAGGAATTTCACACCTCAACCACACGTTTCACCAAAGCCACATATGCCCACTTTTTCTGTCACATTTAAATAGATGTCTGGACGAATCTTGACTTGCCATTCTCCGAGCACTACAAGAATATGTTTCGTTGGAGTCTTGAACATAGCTTGTGAAGCTGCTCGTAAAACTTTTTAATCTATTCATCTTCGTGATCTATCGTTGGACATAGGACTGGGATATGGTGATGCTGTCAGGCGGGAGTTTGAATCGACATCATTCTGAATGAGATGGGAATGCAGCTAATGACAGTTATGATTCGCTTCTTTCCTTGCAGTGAATGCTACACTGTATTAACGCTTGGTGTCTATGATTTAATTACTGTATCGTTGTTTCTCTAGAACATGTCCAGTGTATTTAAAAGATCCCCGCGATGTCTCAATGCTAATGCTTCAAATTGTGAGTAAATTCTTTCTCCTTTTGCAGATTCGGTGTAGAGTGCAGATTTTCTATAATCCAGTCGTAGTTCAGTTTACTGCAACAACATCATGAGAAACCGAGAAGAAGACCCTGGATTAAAGGTTGGAGGAGAAATGATAAACAACATTCGATACGCAGATGACACCGTGCTAATTGCAGAAAATGAAAGGGATCTACAAAACCTTGTGAATATACTAGAAGCAGAAAGCAAAGGTAAGGGGTTGGAACTAAACATCTACATCAGACGAGAATGAACCTCGTCCATTGAGGTCCTATCAGGGTGGACTAGCGCCGGGTCCTGTGTTTCAACAGGGTCTAACCCTCAGCTACTGGAAGTCAGTCCACGTTCCGTCCCTTATGTGATGTAAGAGGACGAGGATGGGAGGACAGCCAACGCCACAACTACTGTGACCATCAAACTCCATGGCAGCTGGTAAAAGCTGGAAAAAAAACAAGTCAACAATTATGGCTAACCGTGTAGCTGGCGAGAAAGAAGAAGAAGATACGCAGACAAGTAGATAGACAGATAGAAAGATAAATAGGACAGACAGACAGACACATAAATGGATGGACGGACGGACGGACGGACAGACAGACGGATAGACGGACGGACACAGATAGATAGATAGATAGATAGATAGGTAGATAGATAGATAGATAGGCAGATAGATAGATAGGCAGATAGATAGGCAGATAGATACGTAGGCAGATAGATAGATAGAAAGATAGATAGACAGACAGACAGACAGACAGATAGACAGATAGACAGATAGATAGACAGATAGATAGATAGATAGATAGACAGACAGACAGATAGATAGATAGATAGATAAATAGACAGACAGATAGATAGATAGACAGATAGATAGATAGATAGATAGATAGATAGATAGATAGACAGACAGACAGACAGATGGACAGACACATAGATAAAACACACACGTGCTGATCGATATGAAATAATCTCCCTAAAAAAGTGTATTTATTAATAGTAGACATTGACAACATACAGAACACGATCCATTATCATGAAATACTGGCAGTATGTAACCAAACATACACTGAACATAATCTTAATATACAGTTTATACCATGTGTAAAATGCCTATCAAACACAGTTATTTTAGATTATTTTCTGAATCAAGTCTAGCCTGTATCTCCCAAGGCATTAATTTTCCAAGGGGAAAATGATTAAATTTCTTTTTCTTTTCTTTTCTTTTTTTGATTTTTTTGTTTTGTTGGGAAGGGGGGGCAGGAGGGAGGGGAAGAAGGCAAACATTAAAAATTGCAGTTGACGTAGGATTTGGCCAGAATACTTAATGACATGTGCACATCCGTCAAAATATGAAAGACGCAAGATGCTACGCTCTGCACGTTTAATCAGATATTCAACTGACTTTGTTCTTTAATCTCAGTCATACAGTAACAGAGTCATCAAAAACATGACTTTGTTCTTTAATCTCAGTCATACAGTAACAGAGTCATCAAAAACATGACTTTGTTCTTTAATCTCAGTCATACAGTAACAGAGTCATCAAAAACATGACTTTGTTCTTTAATCTCAGTCATACAGTAACAGAGTCATCAAAAACATGACTTTGTTCTTTAATCTCAGTCATACAGTAACAGAGTCATCAAAAACATCTTTTGCTTTGTATCTTCAGGACATATGAAGTCCTGTTTATCATTTTATTGGGCTTAAGTCCCAGTTTTCCTATGAAGAAGTAATCTAGTTGATTGTTTTAATAGATCTGTGGACTCAGAATCTTACAGCTTGTGTTCAATCCCAGCGCCATTAACATTAAATTTTGTTTTGTTTTGTTTGGTGTTTTTTATTTTTTATCTTTTGTTGGTTTTTGTTTTGCTTTGTTTTGTTTGTTTTGTTTTGTTTTTGCTGCCCACTTTTAATGTTTCTTTCATTCTGGTGGTGTCAGCTTAGTGGTCGAATGTCTCCCCACCCCTGTTTCCGCTCCTCGGTTCAAGACTTTGCTAGTGCATAGAGTTTTGCGCGGGCTCAGGGAGTCTGCCATGTAATTGCTAGCAGATTTGGGTGGAGCGCATATGGACATGTCTTGGTACAATGAAAAACTCCAAACCCCATTTAGCAGGTATCTGAATAGCGTTGTTCGGAATGTCATACAAAAGTCTATTGCCTTTAAGCACTAAGTAGAATGTTATAAAAAAAAAATTAAAAAAGGATTGGAGCTAAATAGCAAGAAGATTGAAGTCATGATAATCAGTAAAAAAAACCCCATGAAATCCCCTCATGCAAAATAACAGCAAATGGCATAGTTTTGAGACGGGTCCATAAGTTTAAATATCTGGGAACGGTCGTCTCACTAGAAGGCAGATGCACATCAGAAATAGCCAGCAGTATCGGCCAAACCAAAACAGCATTCAAGAAGATGAAAAGCATTCGTACCAACAAATGTCTATCAATTAATATCAGGAAGAGACCAGTCGCCGTGGTGTAGTGGTTAACGCAACGGACTACCGACTGAAAGGTTGTGGGTTCGAATCCCCATCAGTCCCTTCAAAAATCATTGTGGGTTTTTTTCGGCTCTAAGCGGCTCCTACCCAGAGCTGGGCGTGCTATGGGCTCATTGGGAAGACTGGAACCACACAGTCGAGTCTCATCCACTTGGCAGATGCGTCATTCAGGGTGTGTTGCTCAGATCTTCTGACCAACACCACAGGTGTCTGTATCTCTCGGGCCTGGTTGACGCCAGGCTATATTATGATAGTAAGCGTAGAGTACAGCCCTGTCACGCAGTCTCAATCCTAGATGGAACTCCATAGCATCATAATTATCATCCACATCGACATCATCATCATCGCATAATAAAAACTGTTCCAGCTTCTGTGGCCATTAAATTGGCGTAGAAAATGGGACGAAAAAAATGAAAAGGTGAGCACAAAGGTAACCTCCCTGAGTGCAATGATCCTCACACACACAAAAAAAAAAAATCAGGAAGAGAGTTCTTTGTTTCTCTCTGTGTATCTTTGTGCCTGTTTGTTAGTCTGTCTGTTTATCTAAAACAGTCTTTAACACATCGACAATATGTGCACCTTAAATAATAAACAATGAAGAAACAGGAGATAACAGTTCATCCAGATAGCAACGAAAAAAACGTATGTAATAAGACCGATCTATTTCTTTGCTACATGGAGCGTCTGAAACTGTAAAAAAATATTAAAAAAAAAAAAAAAAAAAAAAATATATATGTATATTTATATAATCACGAGCGATAATGGCATCATTCTAAAGCAAAAGACTCCTTATGTGAGTACAGAAAAGGCAAATACTGAATTATTTATCATCATTTTAAAAACAAATTAACTTTTCAGCTGTGTCAGCTGTGAAACATGTGAAACTGTCTCTCTGTCTTTAACTTTTTTTTTCTTTTTTTTTTCTTTTTTTTTGCATTTCGTATAATGAGATAATGAGAAGTAGACAAAACACATTATTATGATTATGATTATTATTATGATTATTATTATTATTATTATTATTATGTTATTATTATTATTTTGTTGTTGTTGTTGTTGTTATCATCATTATTATTATTATTGTTATATTATTATCGTTATTATTATTATTATTATTATTATTGTTGTTATTGTTGTTCTTGCTGCTTTTGTTGTTGCTGTTGTTCTTCTTCTTTTTCTTCTCCTCCTTCTTCTTCTTCTTCTTCTTATCACTTTTATTAGTATTGGTATCATCATTAGTATCAATATCATTGTTGTAATCATTATTATTGTTGCTTATCATCATTATCATTACCATCATTATCAGCATCGTCACCAGTATTATTAACGTTAGTATGGGTATTATTACAATCATTACTATTATAGTTGCTATTGTTATTGTTATTATCATTATTATTGGTATTAGTAGTACTATTATTGTAATCGTTATTATTATTATTATTATATATTATTAATATTATTGTTATCATTATTATTATTACTAATTAGTATTTCAATCTTTCTCTTCTTCATCTTTCTCTTCTTCTTCTTCTTTTTCTTCTTCTTTTTCTTCTTCTTCTTCTTCTTCTTCTTCTTCTTCTTCTTACTATTATTATTATCATTATTATTATTATTATTATTATCATCATTGTTTAGTAGTAGTAGTAGTAGCAGTAGTAGTAGTAATAATAATAGTAGTAGTAGTAGTTTGTTATTATTGTGTTTATCATTAACATCATTATTATGTCTTTCATTACACATAATCAACTAGTGTGTGAAACATGGCCATCATCCTGTCATTACTTGTACGTTTACAGGATGCAATATGGCTGTCTCGGACGCGTGTACGCAGGTTCCATTCTGAAATTGCTCTTTCCTTCAATCAGTCTTGGCTGGAAGGAAAAAAGGCTGTTTCAGTTGGATCCCTTTTCGTTCAGTTTTGGCCCACTCAGTAAACTGTATAGATAGTTCATCATTCAGTTAGATAGGGCGTGCAGGCAAACCGCTTTTTTTTTCTTCCCGTATATTTGTCTGTGTGTCACATACTTTTGTCAAGTTTGTGTGTGACAGAGATTCTTGTTACTGCCGGTTTTATATTGGTCGAGCAACGTTCAGCCCTGGAGGCCTGTATCTTTTGCTAGTCATAGTGTATCGTCACCTGATCGCTTTCCACGCACTAAGCTCAATACCTATGGTCCACGAGCCTTCTCTGTTTCTGGTCCACTCTCCTGGAACAAACTTCCTCTCTCAGTCCGTCAGCAACCTACTTTTGTCTCCTTCAAGTCCGCTCTCAAAACTCACCTTTTCTCCTCTGCATAAAATCCTGACCTCACTCAACCCCCTCTGCAGCATGTCTCCGCTCGGAGTGGAATCACATTGTAATATATACTACACGTCATTATTGAAGGGCCAGGAACGTTTTTGAGTCAATTTTTGAAAGGAGAAATAACCTATTTTCTCTTACTCTTTTCTCCAATTCGTTGCCGTAACTGAATGGATAAGAGCTCAGACAACATTGCAGTTTCCTTTTGGCACGTGTTTGGGGATTTGCCGATTTGCAATGGGTGGCCCAAGGAAGACAATTTCCACACGAAATTGTCGAATCTTCAGCAGGGTCTCTCTGACGACGCAGGCAAGGTAGCGACAAAATTCGCTTTGCACGTGCAAGGCAAGCCCTTTTTGAACACTACTCCAGCCAAAGTTGCCCGCAGACGAGGATAAAAAGGACCCGTTCTTGGTTCGTTTTAACCATGCTTGCAAGACGACGGATGACGGATGAGCAGCGGGGGAGAGCCCTCGCTCTGCTTGATGAAGGCCTAGCGCAGCGGGAAGTTGCTAGACGACTTGAAGTGTCGCATTCCACAATCCAGAGACTGCTGGAGCGCTTCAATGAGACTGGAGCAGTCCAGGAAAGGCGTCACACGGGTCGACCCAGAGTAACGACAAGACAGCAAGACCGCTACCTTGCCCTCTCCGTCCTGAGGGAAAGGGCATCCACTGCGGTGACCTTGAGGGGTCAGCTGAGGGACGCAACAGGTGCTAACATCAGCTGCAGCACGGTGAGAAGACGGCTACATGAGGCAAACTTGAGGTCACGGAGACCGGCCGTCCGACCCGTGCTGTCACCGGTCAACAGAGTGCGCCGCATGACCTGGGCCAGGGAGCACGTGACCTGGACAAGGCAACAGTGGGCCCGGGTCTTGTTTTCGGATGAGTCCAGGTTCACCCTGACCTTTAACGATGGCCGGGCTCGGGTGTGGCGACGTCAAGGGGAGAGGTTCGCTGACGCCACTGTCCAAGAGCATAACCGGTACGGCGGCGGGTCGGTGATGGTGTGGGGTGGCATGAGCCGTGGTACCCGGACCCCCCTGCTCCCCATTGACGGCATCCTGAACGGGGTCCGGTACCGGGACGAGGTTCTGGCGGCCGTGGCACTGCCTGCGCTTGTGGACCTTGGTCAAGGCGCCATCTTCCAGGACGACAATGCACCTGCGCATCGAGCACGCCTTGTGACAGACTTCCTGGAGCAGCATGAAGTCGTCCGTATGGCCTGGCCAGCGTGCTCACCTGACCTGAACCCAATTGAACACCTCTGGGATGTGCTCGGGAGGCGCATCAGGGACAACCACCCCCCACCGGGCACCCTGGCCAGGCTGGTCGACATCCTGCAGATCGAGTGGGCGGCCATCCCTCAGGACACACTCCGTACCCTTGTGGGTCGATGCATCGGCGCTGTGAAGCATGCATCCAGGCTCGGGGCGGACACACGCGATATTGAAAACAGATTGGCCAAATCTGACACTTTCTGTTTTTTGAAAAGGGGGGGATGTTCCTTTAAATGCATGTGCTGTTCACTAATGGGTCATTGTGCTAATTTCTTTTTCCAAAACAGGTGTGGAAATGATGAAATAAAACATAGAATCAATTCTAAACATTGTCAATTATTTCAACTTAAAATTAGAGAGGAAGGAAGAAGTGGCCCTTAAATTATGATTAGGAGTATATAATTGTATATAACATGCTCTCTATAATTTTCCATTGCTTTTCTTCTTTTTCCCCATTTATAGCCATGTGTGTGTGTGTGTGTGTGTGTGTGTGTGTGTGTGTGTGTATGTGTGTGTGTGTGTGTGGTGTGTGTGTGTGTGTGTATGTGTGTGTGTGCGTGTGTGTGTGTGTGTGTGCGTGCGT
>JAPXFY010000031.1:24580853-24590853 GCA_030674185.1 Monoplex corrugatus | reverse complement strand
AGCAAAGAAAACAAACAGACAGTCTTGATGGAGGCAGACACAAGTAGATCATTCATAAGGAAGATTAGGAAAAGGCAGGCAACATTCATAGGCCATTTTATGAGGAAAGGGGAATTGGAATACCTGGTCACAACGGGAAAGCTGGAGGGAAAGAGAGCACGGGTAGACCCAGGGAGAAGATACTAGACGGACTTGCAGAGTGGCTGAAGACAAGGAGGGTGGAAGAGATGCTTGAGGCAACAAGAGATAGAGACAGATGGAAGTCCATAATCGCCAACGCCATACAGCAAGGCACCTGATGATGATGATGATGATGACCATGGCTGCTAATACTTGAAGCTAGTAACCCTTTTGCGTCTGCTTAATTCAACTGAAGCTTTTGACAACCGTATGGAAATTGAATTAAAGGAGAAACATGAATGTCTGACAACTGTGTTATAGATTTCTTTATTCCAAATTCAGTTTTGAAACACACACACACACACACACACACACACACACACACACACACACACACACACACACACACACAACACACACACACACACACACACACACGCAATATATACACATGCACATGCACATGCACATACACATACGCACGCACACACACACGCACACGCGCGCATACACACAGTCTACGATTAATTTTAAGACACAAGAAATGAACACTAATGAGAGTGATTTCCTCTCTGTCATCGGCCCAGTCATTATTTATTTGCTTCTTAATTTCATTGTAGATAAATGAGTAAATATATAATTTAATAAATAAACGAATGAATAAATTAATAAATAAATAAATAAATAGACAGACAGGCAGACATACATACATACAGACAGACAGACAAATAGATAGATAGATAAATAGATAGATAGACAAAAGTAAATAAATAAGTTAAAAAAAAACGTAAATAAATAAGTTAAATAGTAAATAAATAAATGAATTAATATACAAAGAAACAAACAAACGAACAAATGAATAAATGAATAAACAAACAAACAAACAAACAAATAAACGAATAAACGAATAAATGAATAAAAGAATAAATAAATGAATGAATGAATAAATGAATAAACAAACAAACAAATAAATAAATAAATAAATAAATAAATAAATAAATAAATAAATAAATAAATAAATAAATAAACAAACAAATAAATGAACAAACAAATAAATAGACATGACTGTAGAATATGAGTATCATCTCCCCTTTTTTTCCCAGGCGTATGGCTTCTTCATTGTCACATCGAGTATCACGCTGAAATCGGAATGGGTCTCGTCATTCAAGTTGGGGGACCAGACGACTTCCCCCCGCCCCCTCCCCGCTTCCCTACATGTGGAAACTGGGAGTACCCAGACGAAGCAGATTCCAATGTGGCCACGTACGAAGAAGCAGAGAATGATGCATCTATTCAACTGAACACCAACACGGTGGATTCGGCGGGAAAGCTAAAGGGGGACAAATCCGGCAGTTGTGCTGCTTGCTCTTTTGTAAACGTTATCGTTCTTAGTTTGAACGTGTTGGCGATGAAGGTTTTCGTGTTGTGGTGATGTAATTCATTTTGTGTGTGTTTGTGTGTGTGTGTGTTTGTGTGTGTGTGTGTGTGTGTGTGTGTGTGTGTGTGTGTGTGTGTGTGTGTGTGTGTGTGTGTGCGTGTGTGTGTGTGTGAATGTGTGTGCTCGTGTGGTGTGTTTTTTTTTAAAGTTATTTATTTATTTATTTATGTATTTATTTATTATTCATTTATTTATCGTTTATTTATTTATTGTTTTTTCATTTATTATTTACTTATTTATTTATTTATAACCTGGTTGTCGTTTTTGACGTGGTGTTAGCCCTGATGTGGCTCTAGTAGTTGGCTGGGCTATAAGCAATATGAACTGAACTGAACTGAATCTATTCATTTATTTATTTATTTGTCTATTTATTTATTCATTTATTTATTTATTCATTTATATATTCATTTATGTATTTCATAAGCCTGATTGTTTTTTTTTTTTTTATAAAAGCAGTTGACGAAGTTCAATGAAATACTGATTGAGAACACGCACGAACAATCACTCTTGTTAATGACAACAAGAACAAGATTATCTTTCTTCCCCCCCCCCCCCCCCCACCAAATTATAGGTAAACATTAATTACAGCACACCATCTCCGTCATAACACACTTCATCTAACATACTGATTTGACACGGAATTTTCTGTCACCATCTTTCCCGTACACTAAACCTTGTGTGTTATCCTAGGAAATTGTCGTTTGAAAAGACGATACGTAGGCAAGTAAGTAGGCAGGTAGGTAGGTAGGTAGGTAGGCCGGAAGGTCAGCAGGTAAGAGGGTAGGTAGGTAGGTAAGTAGGTAGGTAGGTAGGTAGAATCAGATAGATAATCAGATAAATGATCAGATAGACAGATAGACGGATGGATAGATGGGTAAGACGGATAGATGGATAGATAGACAGACATACAAACAGATAGATAGATAGGTAGATAGATAGTTAGATAGATAGATAGGCAGACAGATACATACTTACATACATATATATAAACATACATACATACATACATACATACATACATACATACATACATACATACATACATACATGCATACATACATACATACATACACACACACACATAGATAGATAGATAGACAGATAGACAGACAGACAGACAGATAAATAGATAAACAGACAGACAGATAGATAAATAGACAGACAGACAGACAGATAGATAGATAAATAGATAGACGGATAGGCTTTTTTGACAGATAGCTAAATAGACAGACAGATGGATAGGCTTTTTGACAGTTTGACACCTTATTGTCATAAACCTCAGTTTTCATGGGGATGACAAAGTCAACTATCAACATTTAGGGACCTTTACAAGACAAACTGCGAAATACAAAATATATTGATGTGTTTTCTTGCTTCTTTACCCCCCCCCCCCCCCACCTTCCCTTTACACATAGATATCCCCTCCTTTACTTCTTAACTGTAATATGCACCTACCCTTTTGTATACATCATCGTCATGGTCATTTTATCAACATAGACATGACATCATCGTCATGGTCCTTTTATCAACATAGACATGACATCATCGTCATGGTCCTTTTATCAACATAGACATGACATCATCATCATGGTCCTTTTATCAACATAGACATGACATCATCATCATGGTCATTTTATCAACATAGACATGACATCATCGTCATGGTCCTTTTATCAACATAGACATGACATCAACGTCATGGTCCTTTTATCAACATAGACATGACATCATCGTCATGGTCCTTTTATCAACATAGACACGACATCATCGTCATGGTCCTTTTATCAACATAGACATGACATCATCGTCATGGTCCTTTTATCAACATAGACATGACATTATCGTCATGGTCCTTTTATCAACATAGACATGACATCATCGTCATGGTCCTTTTATCAACATAGACATCACATTATCGTCATGGTCCTTTTATCAACATAGACATGACATCATCGTCATGGTCCTTTTATCAACATAGACATCACATCATCGTCATGGTCCTTTTATTAACATAGACATGACATCATCGTCATGGTCCTTTTATCAACATAGACATCACATCATCGTCATGGTCCTTTTATCAACATAGACATCACATCATCGTCATGGTCCTTTTATTAACATGGACATCATCGTCATGGGTCATTTTTATTAACATGGATATGACATCATCGTCATGGTCCTTTTATCAACATAGACATGACATCATCGCCATGGTCCTTTTATCAACATAGACATGACATCATCGTCATAGTCCTTTTATTAACATGGTCATCATCGTCATGGTCCTTTTATTAACATGGACATGACATCATCGTCATGGTCCTTTTATCAACATAGACATGACATCATCGTCATGGTTCTTTTATCAACATAGACATCACATCATCGTCATGATCCTTTTATTAACATAGACATGACATCATCGTCATGGTTCTTTTATCAACATAGACATGACATCATCGTCATGGTCCTTTTATCAACATAGACATGACATCATCGACATGGTCCTTTTATCAACATAGACATGACATCATCGTCATGGTTCTTTTATCAACATAGACATGACATCATCGTCATGGTCCTTTTATCAACATAGACATGACATCATCGTCATGGTCCTTTTATCAACATAGACATGACATCATCGTCATGGTCATTTTATTAACATAGACATGACATCATCGTCATGGTTCTTTTATCAACATAGACATGACATCATCGTCATGGTTCTTTTATCAACATAGACATGACATCATCGTCATGGTCCTTTTATCAACATAGACATGACATCATCGACATGGTCCTTTTATCAACATAGACATGACATCATCGTCATGGTCCTTTTATCAACATAGACATGACATCATCATCATGGTCCTTTTATCAACATAGACATGACATCATCGTCATGGTCCTTGGTCTCTTTGTTTGTTTGTTTTGTTTTGTTTTGTTTTGTTTTGTTTTCCTTTGTTTTTGTTTTGTTTTGTTTTTTTAATTTTATTCAGTACAACCATCGACTCATTGCCAGTCATAAAACGAGAAAAACGTGATCGATCGACTGGTCAGAAACACGAAGAACACTTTATTGTTCAAAGATTGATCAATACTCAAATACAAACATGAAAGTTGAAAATTACATCTTGACACTGTTAACACAAAGACCAAAGCAATGACATTTTCAAAAAAATGTGTCAATAGATCTTGACTCTATCAACACAAACACAACAATAGTGACATCTGTAAAGTATTTTCAATAGACCTCAGTGGCACTCACGTATATTATGGAGTACAGATTTTTGTTTGTCTTCTTTTTCTTCTTCTTCTATTCTTCTTCTTCTTCTTTTTCTTCTTCTTGTTCACTTGTTTTTGTTTTTGCATGTCTTCTTTCTTTAAGTGCTGCGCATGTCCTTCGTTGGTTTTTGTTTTTCTTTTTGCTGTTTCTTTCTCTTGTCTTTTTTGCCACTTTTTTTTTATTCTACTGAAAGGGGGAGGAGACAGGCATCGCCCTTACAATAACGGCTCCAAGGAAATAAATTGGTTAAAAAATAATCAGGCCTCAGCTCACACTATCCTACGATCTAGGCGTTTGTGAAAACCTGTTCATTTTTGTGGATTTATTATCCATTCTGTTTAACCCTTCCACTCCCGCACCCTGTCCACCAGCATTCTGCCTGGTCAACCACGCTAGCAAAGCAAAAACTGAACCTTTAATTCCTTCACCCTATCCACCAACTGAACCCTTTGGTGGATAGGGTGAAGGAATCAAAGGGTTCAGTTTTTTTTGCATCGGTGAATATGGTGCGGGAGTCAGAGTTAATCCTATATATGTATTTGACATTAGTGTACTTTTACGTTATCTGAAGGGGTATGAACTGATCAAAATTATACATGCACACTAATAAAACTGATACATAGGCTTTAAGAACACAAACTGAACAAGTAGTTCATGCATTGTATGTAGAACACTAGGTCACCATCAGTTTAGTACAATGATATTACAATGTGATAGTCTGTAAAGTATAATGTTCTGACAAAAAGGCGAGAGGCGTTCCAGTTATCTGTCAGCTTGACACTGGAGATATACAGTGAGCTTAACAACCAAACACACACACAGACGCACACACACACAACGCACACACACACTACACACACGTATACACACACACACACACACACATACACACACGTATACACACACACACACACGTACACACACACACACACACACACACACACACACACACACACTACACACACAGACACCACGCACACACAAATACACATAACGCACTGTGTACACACACACACACACACACACACACACACACAACACACACACGCACACACACACACATACACACACGTATACACACACACACACACGTACACACACACACACACACAACACACACACACACACGTACACACACAGACACGCACGCACACACAAATACACATAACGCACTGTGTACACACACACACACACACACACACACACACACACACACACACACACACACACCACAAAAACACAACACACACGTACACAACACACACACACAACACATGCACACACACATACAAGCATGCACACACACATACACACACACACACACATTCACATTCACGCACACACACACACACACACACACATAAACATACGCAAACACACACACACATACACACACACATGCACGCGCATACACACACACACACATTCACGCACACACACACATACACATACACATATGTTACACACACACACACACACACACGCACGCACGCACGCACACGCACACGCACGCACACACACGAATACACATAACGCACCCACATACACACACACACGTACCCGTAGACACACACATTGGCACACACACACACGTACATATACACGCACACACATATGCACACATACAAACACGTTCACACACACATACACATATGCAAAGAAAGACACACACACGCATACACACACGTGCACGCATGCACACACACACACCACGTACACACATACACAACACACATACAACACACACACACACACAGACAACACACACACACACATCACACACACACATACACACACACACACAAAGCACGCACACAGACACGCACGCACAGACACACACACACACGCACACACACACACACACACACAACACACACACACACA
The DNA here is from genome assembly GCA_030674185.1 of Monoplex corrugatus. Classification (NCBI taxonomy): domain Eukaryota; kingdom Metazoa; phylum Mollusca; class Gastropoda; order Littorinimorpha; family Ranellidae; genus Monoplex; species Monoplex corrugatus. The sequence goes on along the minus strand of JAPXFY010000031.1, from coordinate 24,584,116 downwards.
CACACGCACGCAGGCACACAGACACACACAGACACACACACAGACACACACACACACACACACAGAGAAACACACACAAACACACACACACGCAGGCACGCATACAGACACACAGACACACACAGACATACAGACACAACACACAGACACACAGACACACAATACACACACACACACACAAACCACAACACACACACACACACACACACTAGTTCACTGCCCTACGATCTGGACGTTTGTAAAAACCTGTTAATTTTTGTGTTTATATCCATTTTGTTTAATCCTATTTATCTATTTAGATACTAGTGTACTTGTACGTTATCAAAGGGTGTGAACTGATCACAATTATGCATGCTCACTGACAAAACTGATACACAAGCTTTAAGAACACAAACTGAACAAGTAGTTCATGCATTGTATGTAGAACACTAGGTCACCATCAGTTTAGTACAATGATATTACATTGTGATAGTCTGTACAGCATAATGCTCTGACGTACATGTTCACACACACACACAAATACACACTTACGCACACATATACACATAACACACCCACATACATATATACACACACACGTACACGTACATAACACACACACACACACACACACACACACACACACACAACACACACACAAACAAAACGCACCCACATGAATGCATACACACACACGTACGCGTACACACACATTGGCACACACACGTCACACATGCACACACACACACATACACACACACCCCACACACACACAACACACACCACACACACACACACACACACACACAACACACACACACACACGCATAAACACACACACGCACGCACACAGACACACACGCAGAGACACACACACACACACGCACACTCACACACACACACACACACACACACACACACACACACACACACACACACACACACACACACACACACAACACACACATACACACACACACAGAAAAAAAAACACACACAAGCACGCACGCACACAGACACACACACACACACACACACACACACACACACACACACATACTTGTACACACACATACACATACGCAAAAACACACACACACACACACACACACACACACACACACACACACACACACACACACACACACACACACACACACACACACACACACACCGCACATTCACACAGATGTTACGCAATGTAGGTGTTTTGTTTCGCCTTGTTTGTTTTTTGTTTGTTTGTTCGTTCAGTGGCTACAATTTCCACATGCACTGGTACAGGCCTGCGTTGTATTTTTCTTCTTTTAACTTAACATTTTTTAAGGGTCGTTGCATTTAGAATGATTTCCTTCGTGCTCACCATTTTTTTTTTCTTCGAATTTTCTATGCCACCTTAATTCTTCGAATTTTCTATGCCACCTTAATGGTCAGGTTAATAAGTTCAAATACCTGGGAACGGTCATTTCATCAGACGGCAGAAGCACATCGGAAATAGCTGGCAGAATCGGCCAGGCCAAGACAGCATTCAAGAAGATGACAAGCATTCTTACCAACAAATGCCTATCAATTAACATCAGAAAGAGAGTCCTTGAATGTTATATAGAACCAATACTGTTGTACGGATGCGAGGCGTGGACAGTCAGCAAGCAAAGCCAGAGCAGGATCGAGGCAGCCGAGATGTGGTTTCTCAGAAGAATGTTGAGAGTTCCATGGACAGCAAAGAAAACAAAGGAGACAGTCGTGATGGAGGCAGACACAAGTAGATCACTCATAAGGAAGATTAGGAAAAGACAAGCAACATTTATAGGCCATTTTATGAGGAAGGGGGATTTGGAGCACCTGGTCACAACGGGAAAGCTAGAGGGAAAGAGAGCACCAAGTAGACCCAGGGACAGAATGCTGGACGGACTTGCAGAGTGGCTGGGGATGAAGAGGGTGGGGAAGATGCTGGGGGCAACGAGAGATAGAGATGGTTGGAAGTCCATGGTCGCCAACGCCATGCGGCAGGGCACCTGATGATGATGATGATGACCTTAATGGTCACAGAAGCTAGTACAGTTTTCACAAGATGGTGATGATGACGAAGATGAGGATGATAACCATGATGCTATGAAGTTCCATCTAGGATTGATATTGCTTGACAGGGCTGTACTGTATGCTTACATCACAATATGCCGGATGGCTGTCAACCAGGGCAAAGAGATACAGACAGCTGCAACATTGGAAAAAGAAGATTTGAGCAACAACCCTGACAAAACATCTGTAAACAGATGATATATGTCTGTGTGGTTCCAGTCTTCCCAATGAACCCACAGCATGCTCCGCTGTGGGTAGAAGTCAGTTGGAGCCGAAAAATCACACAATGATTTTTGAAGGGACTGATTAGGATTCGAACCCACAACCTTCCAGTCGGTATCCATAGTGCTATCACTACACCACGGTGAATGTTGGCCTTGTGGGGGTTTTCATGCTTTTATAAATCAACGAATACTGCCATTGATGGCACAACATTGAGACAGGTTAACAAATTTACATATCTGGGAACAGTCATCTCGCCAGACAGCAGATGTATATCACAAATAGCCAGCAGAATCGGTCAAGACAAAACAACATTCAAGAAGATGAAGAGCATTCTCACCAACAAACGCCCACCAATTGACATCAGGAAGAGAATTCTTGAGTGTTAAATGAACCGACCTGGTGTGTGGTTGTGAGGCATGGGCAGTCAACATGCAAAGTCAGAATAAAATTGAGGCAACTGAAATGTATGGTTTCGAAAATGAATGTTGAGTTCCATGGATAGCAAGGAAGGAAAACGACTCAGCCTCGAAGGAGGCAAACACCAAATCATTAATAAAGAAGATTAGGAAAAGACAAGCAACATTTATAGGACATTTTATGAGGCAAGAGAAATTAGAGCACCTGGTCACAACAGCAAAGCTGAAGGGAAAGAAAATATTGTACAGACTTGCAGGGTGGCTGTGGGCAGAGAGGGTGGGAGATGTACGTACTTGCAGCACATGGGAGAGACTTGGGTGGAGGGCCATGATCGCCACAGCCACTTTTCTGCCGGCTCCTCAGTTCAAGACCAAGCCAGCACATAGGGTTATGCACAGGCTCAGGGAATCTACCTGGTAATTGCTAGCAGATTTGAGTTGGAGCGCATATGGAATTGTCCGATTGTGATATATCCCTCTGAGCAAACTGAAAACCAAAGACGCTATAAATAATGTCTTTGCTGAAACGTCAAAACTCTGCGAGAGTATACATACGGTGGTCAAGTT
>JAPXFY010000031.1:24573353-24578353 GCA_030674185.1 Monoplex corrugatus | reverse complement strand
AAACACTAATCAAATCAAATGTGAGGCCTGTAATGAAATCAGTTATGAGTCTTGGTTCAGCCAACTCCATACCAGGCTTCTGGCTCTTCACCATCTCTGATTGTGAAGAAAGCAGGGAGATCAAGACTGTAGACAAATTTTGGTACTTGGACAGCACAGTGTCCAACAATGGATTTTTTTATGCCAAATCAAAACAGCAATTCAAGAACATGAAAAGCGTTCTTACCAACAAATGCCTATCAATTGACATCAGGAAGAGAGTTCTTGAATGTTATATGGAAACGATAATGTTGCACGGTTGTGAGGCGTGGACAGTCAACACGCAAAGTCAGAACAAGATTGAGGCAACTGAAATGTGGTTTCTAAGAAGAATGTTGAGAGTTCCATGGACAGCAAAGAAAACAAACGAGAAAGTCTTGAGGGAGGCAGACACAAAAAGATCACTGATAAAGAAGATTAGGAAAAGGCAAGCAACATGTATAAGGACATTTTATGAAAAAAGAGAAATTAGAACGCCTAGTCACAACAGGACAGCTGGAGGGAAAGAGAACACCACGTAGACCCAGGGAGAAAATATTGGACGGACTTGTGGGATGGCTGAGGACGGCAAGGGTGGGAGATACACTTTCAGCGACAAGGGATAGGTGCGTATGGATGGCCATGATTGCCAACGCCACGCGGCAGGGCACATGATGATGATGATGATGAGGTGGCGCTGCCCATCTCCAAGAGTTACTCTGCCTTCGGAAGATTGACCAAGAGATTGTGAAAAGACCATGGTACCAGACCGGCCAGAAAGATTGCTGCGTACAGAACAGTAGACTTGAGTTATTGGAGTTATTTGAAGAGGGATTCACCGCGGTCGGACAACCCCGTATGTGCTCCACCCAAACCCGCAAACAATTATGTGAAAAATTTTCCTGAGCCTGCACAAAACCGTATGCACTGGCAAAGGTCTTGAAACGGAATAAGGGGAGAAAATACCTATCAAACACTAAGCTGACACCACCAGAACGATAGAGACATTAAGATGAGCAGCAAACAGGCCAGTTTTTAACCTTTGACTCCACGCTCCCTATCCACCAACATCCTGCATTGTAAACCATGCTAGCAAAGCAAAAACTTAATCCTTATTTCCCTCACCCTATAGGGCGCAGGAATCAAAGGGTTAAACTCGTATTTACAGAAGTAGACAACAGACTGAAATCGATCACAGACACACAATATAAGTGACACATGTCAACGTAGATTAATTGGCAAAGAGTGTGCGAATATTGGTGGTGCTGTTAGGTCATTTTTAAATCTCTGTGAAATACCATGGATGAAGACTGACTGAAAACAACAACAACAACAACAGACAACACACACACAACACACACACACACACACACACACATACACACACACACACACACACACACACACACACACACACACACACACACACACATACACATAATACATACATACAGAGAGAGTGAGAAAGAGAGAGAAAGTGAAGAGAGAGAGAGAGAGAAAGAGAGAGAGAGGGGGAAACAGAGAGGAACAGAGAGACAGAGAAACAGACAAACAGACAGACAGAGACAGACAGACAGAAACACATACACACACACACACAACCACACGAGAGAGAGAGAGAGAGAGAGAGAGAGAGAGAGAGAGAGAGAGAGAGAGAGAGTAAAAACGAAATCAGCCATGTACTTTATAATTCGAACAACTGAATATGAGACTTGTGTATGAACGCAACAGCATAGACACTTGAGCAATCTCTCCTCGTCTGTGCCTCAATTTTGCTGCAAATCTTCTTTTATCTGGTCTAAATCTTTCCTTTAATCTACAATGCATGACGTAACTGACGTCACAACTATCGGTTTCAAATGAACAGAACGTGCATGTATGTATCTGACATCTTGTTACAAATGATGTTCGTGTTTGTGCTGTAGCGATAAAGTAATGTGAAGAAAAGAACTCTGACACTGTCTACTTTGGTAAGAAAACAAGCAGGCAAGATTACTGCACAATGTGTTTTTCGTCCATTTTGAATATTCTTTACGTATATATGCATGTATGTATATGCATGTACAAATCCATTGACAAACAAACTACTTATGAATATTGTATTACAATAGATTTCAAACTGACTGGTTCTTCTAAAAAATCACTGATTGAACATGTTTGACTCAAGCATCGGTATCATTATCTTGGCACAATTTATCTGTTTGAAATACGTGTATAAGTAATGTACCTTTGTAGCAAATAGGAAAAAAATCTGTTAGGCCAATCTACGACGACAAACATAACAATTTCATCGCATACATAAGAGACAACCATTCCATCGGCCTTCTTTTTCTAGATGATTAATAGCATTATCTTGGACCAATTTATCTGTTTGAAATACATGTATGAGTAATGTATCTGTAGCAAATTGGAAAAAAAATATGCACTAGGCCAATCTACGACGACAAGCATAGCAATTTCATTGCATACATTGGAGATAATCATTCTACTGACATTTATGTTCTAGATCACTTATAGTGTTATCAAACTATGAAATGTATAATATATTTTGATAATTACAATTAAAAATTATACAAAATTTACCCTATTTTCTAATAGTAGTACATCTTGTTCCCTTATCGAAACGTTTGGTTTGATGCATACATCTAATTTTAAGCATCTTATAAACATTGTTAGGTAGTGTAACAGTACTATTAGTGGTAGTACTTATAGTGGAAGTAGTAGTAGTAATAGTAGCTGTGGTGGTGGTGGTAGTAGAAGTAGTAGTAGCTGCGGTGGTGGTGGTAGTAGAAACAGTAGCAGTGAGAATCTATGACAGTTCTGTAAAAACCATATTTCCACTTGTCTGTATATGGTCATTCTACTTTTGCCATCTACAATTAATGAGTCTTTGCCGAAAATCACGAATAAACTGTCTCTCATCGCCAGCTCCTTGCAAAAACCAAACATCACCAAACCCATATTCATTCAGACACATACGTATACTAGTTACCCAATTCTTCTTACCTTTAAAATCCCAGATCAAACAGCATCTTATAGGATTTTTTCAGCAGTCTGTTGTCTTCCATGTGCAATAGCTTTAACCAAAATTGAATACGTCGTACAACTGAATGAACAAACAATGGGTATCTGTTTGTTTCTCCATACACTAAATCATTAGAAGTGCTCTGATCCAGTCCTAAAAATCTGTTCAAAGCAAATAAGTGTACAGCTTCACAATGCATAACTGCCTTATCTAATCCCCAAATTTCTGCTCCATACAACAAAATTGGCTGTATTTGTGAGTCAAATATTTTGACAAGTAAATCAAATGAATTATTATTCAATATATTCAATCTTTTCATCACACATATCAATGCATTTTTTGCCCTGCTAGCAAAATCTTTACAAGCCAGAGTAAAACTCAAACGTGTAGAAAAATAAATTCCCAGGTATTTATATGCATTTGCAACAGGCATAACTATATCAATGTACACCGATCTCTCTGTAGCAGCTAAATGTCCTTTTCTAAACACAACAACATTACTTTTTTTTCAAATTTACCTTAAGATGCAAAGAAGTAGCCGCTTTGTGTAGAGTATCTAACTGCCTCTGCAAACCTACAACCGTTTCAGATAACAACTGCACATCATCTGCCGACAAAAGAATAAATGAATCTGACAAATCCTGTGGAAATTTGGCCCCATGACGACCATTGCTGATAACCTCCAGAGCAAGCTCATTAATAAACATAGAAAATAACACAGGGCTACATACATCTCATTGTTTAACTCCAGTTGTACACTGAATATAATCTGTAAAATGAAGCCCACAGCGGATTCGACATTTAACATTTTGATATATTGCCTTTATACATTGAAACAATTTGCCATTTTCACCGTTCTTCAACAAAATTGGCCAAAGCAAATTTCTATCAATAGAATCAAATGCTTTTTCAAAATCAATAAAAGCAACATACAATTTTCTATTATAAGAAAACTGTCTCTGAATGAATGAAAGGAGAACAAACATATGGTCTATTGTAGAACATCCCCTCTTAAAGCCAGGTTAGTGATCTCCTGTAATGTCATTAATTGCAACCCATTCCTGTAAGCTCTTATTAATAAAGGTGCTATACAATTTACTGCTTATTTTACAGAGATAAATTTCTCTATACTTATTTGGATTACTGGCATCCCCTTTCTCAAATAATGGTAAAATCAGTGATTCTGACCAACTTTCTGGAAATGTGCCATCATCAAAAAGTTTATGAAATAGTTTCAAGAAAAACTGAATTGTATCTTCTGTTCCATTTTTCAAAAATTCACCAATAATAAGATCAGGGCCTGCAGCTTTATTATTCTTCAGTTTACGTATGGCGGACACAACTTCATCCACTGAAATAGGACGATTAAGATGGTCATCTGTTTAGAGAGAGAGAGAGAGAGAGAGAGAGAGAGAGAGAGAGAGAATGAGAGAGACAGAGAGAAGACAGACAGACAGACAGACAGGCAGAAAGACAGACAGAGAGACAGACAGAGAGACAGACAACAAAAACAGAAAGACAGACAACAGAGAGACAGACAGACAGATAGACAGACAGAGAGAGAGAGGATGTGTGTGTGTGTGTGTGTGTGTGTGTGTGTGTGTGTGTGTGGACACACAGAGGGAGGACGGCTGCTTGGATCAGGGGTCACACGCTCTACTCCCCCCTCCTGTCTTCCCCTTTCCTCTTTGCGTGTGCTTTGTGCTCTTGAGATTTGGTCGTTGTTGGTGCTTGCTTTGGTGAATGATGAGAATACAACGTCTATCTATCTATCTATCTATCTATCTATCTGCCTGTCTGTCTGTCTATCTATTTATGTATCTATCTATCTATATGTATATATTTATGTTATTGTTGTTAGTGTTGTTGTTATTATCCTTACTATTATCACGATGGGCAAGTGAACAAGCCACTTTTTTAAAGTTACGTAATGGGGAATTGTAGCGCCTGGTCGCAG
>JAPXFY010000031.1:24555853-24568353 GCA_030674185.1 Monoplex corrugatus | reverse complement strand
TTTTGTGGTTGGTTCTTGTGCTGTAGCTGTATAGGACGTCAGTTCTTACTCATTTGTTGGCTGTGTTTTCAGCTATTTTCAGGTTTTAAAATAATTTAAGTTGCAGATGGAGATATGTATGTCACTACAATGTAGCCTAGACCAACTGACTTTTGTGTTTTCAGCTGTTTCAAAATTGTTATTTTATTTGTATGTTTCTTTGAAATATATCAGACGGATGTATGTATCTACAATGTAGTCTATACCGACTGACTCAAAGATAGACACAAGATCCATCCATTAGGTAGAACCTTAAGACCTTGCCAGCACATAAGGCTTATTATTGATGCTGTGATTATTTCTGAACTTTTCTCCAAGGCATGGCATCAGTAGTGTCAGTGCATCGTGGAATCTGTTCCGAGCGCGGACACGATGTTCTGAGAAACTGAAACTGAAACTGAAAATGCAGAGAGAACTGCTGTTCAGTATTTGGGGGGTTCATTCTGCGGGCGTTTTGGACGTGCTTCTCCAACACTGTTTTCTGATTGCTTTGAGAACATACTGAACATGTTTGTTGTTGTTGTTGTTGTTGTTGTTGTTGTTGTTGTTGTTGCAGAACAATGTCAGTAGTCAATTTGACAATAAACGATCTTTGAATTATATCCTTTCATTTGTGATTGTATTCTCAGACTTCAGTTAATTTGACAATAAATGATTTTTGAATTGCTTCCTTTCATTTGTGTTTGTATTCTCAGACTTAAGTTAATTTGACAATAAATGATCTTTGAATACATCCTTTCCTTTGTGCTTGCATCCTCAGATTTTAGTTAATTTGACAATAAATGATCTTTGAATTCAATTTTGTATTCGTGTTTGTGTTATCAGACTTTAGTAAGTTGACAATAAATTATCTTTGAATTATATCCTTCCGTTTGTGTTTCCATTCTCAGACTTGAGTCAATTTGATAATAAATGATCTTTGAATTTCATCCTTTCATTTGTGTTTCCATTGCCAGACTTAAGTTAATTTGACAATAAATTAATGATCTTTGAATTTTATCCCTTCATTTGTGTTCTTATTCTCATATTTTTTTGTTAATTTGATGATAAATGATCTTTGGATTGTGTCCTATCATTTGTGTTTCTATTCTCAGATTTTAGTTGATTTGACGATAAATGGTCTTTGAATTGTATCCTTTCGTTTGTGTTTCCATTCTCAGACTTTAGTTATTTTGATACTAAATGATCTTTCAATTATATCCTTTCGTTTGTGTTTGTACTCTCAGACTTTAGTTAATTTGACGATAAATGATATTTGAATTATATCCTTGCACTTGTGTTTGGATTCTCAGATTTTAGTTAATTTGACGATGAATGATCTTTGAATTGTATCCTTTTGTTTGTGTTCCTATCCTCATATTTCAGTTAATTTGATGATAATTGATCTTTGAATTTATCCTTTCATTTGTGTTTCTATTCTCATATTTCAGTTAATTTGATGATAAATGATCTTTGGATTATGTCCTTTCATTTGTGTTTCTATTCTCAGATTTTAGTTGATTTGACGATAAATGATCTTTGAATTTATCCTTTCATTTGTGTTCCTATTCTCATATTTTAGTTAATTTGACGATAAATGATCTTGGAATTACATTCTCTCATTTGTGTTTGTTTTCTCAGATTTTAGTTAATTCGACAATAAATGATCTTTGACTTATATCCTTTCATTTTTTTGTTTCTATTCTCAGACTGTTATTGCGATGACGATTCCAGACAGTCTCTGCAGCAGATCTACATTTACGAACGTGGGGGCGCTTCTTCCTCTAGCACCCCTGCCAGATTCGGTTTAAGAGGCAGGACGGTAAAAGATGCACCTGCTGCTAGAAAGCAACGGTTTTCCGTGCTAATCACGCAAGGTGACGTGCACGAAATCATAGAGCAGCACTTAAAAAACCCCAAGATGGTAAAATGCGAGCATTTGTGTGATGATGAACATGATAACATCCAGATCACAATCTCTGGAGGTGTGCTTGTCACTGACGAATGAGGACCAGGAGGAGGAAGAGGAGCAGGAGGAGGAGGAAGAGGAGCAGAGGGGGAGGAAGAGGAGCAGGAGGAGGAGGAGAGGAGGAGGAGGAGGGAGGAAGAGGAGCAGAGAGGAGAGAGCAGGGGAAGAGGGCGGAGGAAAGAGGAGCAGGAGGAAGGAGGAGAGGGAGGAAGGAGGAGCAGGAGGAGGAAAGAGAGCAGGAGGAGGAGGAAGAGGAGCAGGAGGGGAGGAAGAGGAGCAGGAGAGGGGGAGGAGAGAAGAGGAGCAGGAGGGGGAGAAAAGAGGAGCAGGAGGAGGAGGAAGAGGAGCAGGAGGAGGAGGAAGAGGAGAGGAGGAGAGGAAGAGGAGCAGGAGGAAGAGGAGCAGGAGGGGGAGGAAGAGGAGCAGGAGGAGGGAGGAAGAGGAGCAGGAGGGGAGAAGAGGAGCAGGAGGGGGAGGAAGAGGAGCAGGAGGAAGAGGAGCAGGAGGAGGAGGAAGAGGAGCAGGAGGGGGAGGAAGAGGAGCAGGAGGAGCAGGAGGAGGAGGAAGAGGAGCAGGAGGAAGAGGAGCAGGAGGAAGAGGAGCAGGAGGAGGAAGAGGAGGAGAAAGAGGAGCTGAAGGCGGTGTGAATCTGAGTACATTGTGATTCTGAAGGAAGTGGCTACATATTTGTGAAACACAAACATTTGTGAAAGTGAAGGGAGGTGGGGATGAGGGAGGTGTATGACATGTAAATTGTGATATTGACAGACAGGTTGAGGGAGGTATGTGACATGCATACTGTGATATTGACAGATGGATTGAGGGAGGTATGTGACATGCATACTGTGATATTGACAGATGGATTATAATAATAATAATAATTACAATATTTATATAGCGCAAAATCTTGATAAAATCAAATCTAAGCGCTGAAACACACACACACGCACGCACGCACACACACGCACGCACGCACCCACACACACGCACTCACGCGCGCACACACACACACACACACACACACATACACACACACACACACACACACACACACACACACACACACACACACACACACACACACACACGCACGCACACGGCTATAAATGGGGAGAAAGAATAAAAGCAATGGAAAATTATAGAGAGCATATTATATACAATTATATATTACAATGTGATTCCCCTCCGAGTGGAGACAGGCTGCAGAGGGGATTGAGTGAGGTCAGGATTTTATGCAGAGGAGAAAATGTGAGTTTTGAGAGCGGACTTGAAGGAGACAAAAGTAGGTTGCTGACGGACTGAGAGAGGAAGTTTGTTCCAGGAGAGCGGACCAGAAACAGAGAAGGTTCGTGGACCATAGGTATTGAGCTTAGTGCGTGGAAAGCGAAAAGTCAGAGGATCGGAGGCAGAGCGGAGGGTACGTGAGGGAACATAGATCTCAAGTAGGCTTGACAGGTAATCGGGGGCTGCGTTATTGAGGCTTTTGTAGCACATGGTGTCTAGTTTGCACTGTATGCGCTTTGATACAGGGAGCCAGTGAAGTTGTGCCAGGAGAGGAGATATGTGGTCAGCTTTTTTCTTTTTGAGTACAAGGCGTGCAGCATTGTTTTGAATGCGCTGTAGGATGTGAGTGGTGGAGGCAGGAAGACCGGACAGGAGTGAATTGTAATAGTCAATGCGAGACATTACGAAGGAGAGAACGAGTTTTGCAATTATTTCCACAGAGAGATACTTCCTGATCAGGCTTATACGATGGAGGTGATAGTAGCAAGATCTGGCAGTTTGAGAAACAAAGTTGTTCATGGAGAGGGTAGAGTCAATGCAGACACCAAGGTTTTTAGCTCAATCAGAAATTGGGACTGATGTGTTACATAATGGGAGAGAAAGAGGAGGCAGCTGAGAAAGTTTCTGACGGGTGCCAATGAGGATAGCTTCTGTCTTGTCATCATTTAGCTGAAGTTTGTTGTATGTCATCCAATTTTTAATGTCCGAGTAACACTCAGTGGTGCGAGTCAGGAGGCGCTGTATATTGTCAGGTGAGTCACTGTCTTGAAGTTGGATGTCATCAGCATAGAAGTGGTGTTTTATAGAGTGGGAGTTGATGATGGTGGACAGAGGGGAGGTGTAAAGAGTGAAAAGAACAGGGCCAAGGACAGATCCTTGTGGAACACCACAGGTCAGGTATGCAGGTTGAGAGTAAGTGCCATTGATGAGAACAGTTTGTTTTCTGTTTGATAGATATGAAGTGAACCAGGAGAGAGCAATGTCAGAGATGCCAAAAGTATGATGAAGTCTAGAAAGGAGAATACCATGATGAATGGTATCAAAGGCTGCAGACAGATCAAGGAGTGTGAGGAGAGAGACTTTGCCAGTATCAGTTGCAAGGAGGAGATTGTTGAGAATGTGTAGCAAGGCAGTTTCAGTGCTATGGCACTGGCGGTAGGCTGACTGGAAAGGATTGAGGAGATTGTTGGCAGACAGGTGAGAGTTCAGTTGGTTGAGGACAACTTTTTCAAGCAGTTTTGACAAGAAAGAGAGATTAGAGATAGGCCGGTAATTTTTCAGTTCATTTGGGTCTAAATTGTATTTCTTGAGGAGAGGGTGAACAATAGCAGACTTGAAAGAATCTGGGACAGTTCCAGTTTGGAGAGAAGTGTTGATGATGTCAGTGATGAATGGGAGGAGCGTAGGGAGACAGTCAGAGTAGAGAGAACCTGGAAGAGGATCCAGTTCGCAGGTTTTGAACGACATGGATCTGATTGTGTTGAGAATTTCTTCTTGTGAGACTGGGGTAAAAGTAGTAAGAGGTGTGCCAGAGAAGGAAGGGTCAGGTGGGCATGGTTGACAGGGTGTCCTGTCAAGCCTGTCACGAAGAGTTTGTATTTTGGTGGTGAAATACTTGGAGAATACAGATGGGAGTTCTTCATTTGTGTGTTTTGTTGGGAGAGGTAAATCTTTTCGTGTGCCAAGGAGATGATTCATGGTTGTAAAGAGTTCTTTTGAAGAAGAGGCATCCAGGATTTTGGTTTGGAAACAGCTTGTTTTTGCAGATGCTATGAGGGTGGATACTTTTGTTTTAGAGGCTTGGAAAAGTTGCCTATGTACAGTGAGTTTGGATTTGAGGGAGGTGTATGACATGCATACTGTGATATTGACAGATGGATTGAGGGATGTGTATGACATGCATACTGTGATATTGACAGACAGGTTGAGGGAGGTTCATGACATGTATATTGTGTAATGGCTACCTGGTTGAACCTGGCTCTCAGTTACAAAAAAAACACTTACTGCGTAGCTTTCATCGGTACGTGATCCGGCCGACTTCTTCAGCGCAACTGCTGGGTTGAGAACTGGCTTCAGTGCACACCACCGTGAGCGAACTCACGACAGTGCGACTGAATAAGTGAGGAGTACACCGATGGCAGGTTGTGTCGGTCCCAGTCACGGTTGAAGGTGGGGTTCCTTGCGGCGATGTAAACTGCCTCCTTTACTCCCCCCTGGAACCATCTTGCTTCTTTGTCGAGAACTTGCACATTGTCCTTTTCAAAGTGGTGTTGGGTGTGGGTCAGATGTTCTCCCACTGGAAAGGACTCACGTTTGTGTTCTTTTAATCTTTTGTGCAAGTTGCGCTCAGTTTCGCCAATATAACTATGGTCACAGTCCTGGCAGTCTATCTTGTATATCACCCCTGATGTGTCCAGTTTGTCTGTTTTGTCTTTGGGGTGGACTAACTGGCTTCTGATGGTGTTGGTGGGCTTGGCGTGGACACTGATTCCCAACTTCCTGATCTTCCTGCTGACAGCCTCAGTGACGCCGCTGACGTATGGCATGGAGACGTGCCCTCTCGAAGGGGTTGGCCGTTCAGTGGAGAGTGGGGTATGGTTTTCTTGCCCCCCGGAATGTCCCAGGCCCACTTCTGGTATCCTGACACACTGAGTACTTTTTTGATGTACTGTACCTCTTCTTCTCTAGCGGTGTCGGTAGAGCAGATGATCTTCGCTCGGTGGGTGAGGGTGCTGATTACTCCAAGCTTGTGTTCCAGTGGCTGGTGACTGTCAAATTGTAAGTACTGGTCCGTGTGGATCGGCTTTCTATAGACGGAGAAGGCGAGGTCTGTCTCCATCCGGGTGATGAGGGTATCCAACATCGCGATGCTGCCGTTCTCTTCTACCTCATAGGTGAGCTTGATGGCAGGGTGTTGGTTGTTGAGATGGTTCGTGAAGTCTTCTACCACCGATCTTTTCAGTACAGTCATAGTGTCGTTCGTCCATGTAGCGGCCCCAGTAGCGTGGAGGAGTGTGGAACGACGCCAAAGCTTTCTCCTCGAAATTTTCCATGAAGAGGTTGGCGACGATGGGACTCAGGGGGGACCCCATGTCTGCACCCTCGGTCTGTTGGTAGAAGTGTCCTTCAAAGGTGAAGTAGGTGGTGTTGAGGCAGCAGGATAGCAGTTCACAGATGTGTTCCACTGGCAGGTTGGTGTGTTGCCGAAGGCTGTTGTCAACCTGTAACCTCCCCTGATATGTCAATGCTGTCCTTCACAGGGACACTGTGAACAGGGCTGTGACGTCATAGGACACCAGAATCTCATCAGGTTGTGGTACAAACTTCGACAGCTTCTTCACCAGGTCTGCACTGTTTGCAATGGAATGTTCTGTCTTTCCTACCAAAGGCGAGAGGATGTCTGCAACGAAGCGGGCCGTCTCATACATCAGGGATCCTCTAGAGGCGACAATGGGACGGAGGGGTACTCTTTCTTGTGTACTTTAGGCAGTCCGTAGAACTTGGGCATATCAGTAGCTGAGGGGTACAATCTGCGGTACTGTTCTGAGGAGAGTTCTCCTGACTTCTGTAGCCTTGCAGTAGTTTGGTCAGACGGGCAGTATACTTGCTGGTGGGATCTTTGCTCTGCTGTTGGTAGGTCTTTTTGTCATCTAGCAGATTGTAAGCCTTCTCATAGTACTGCCCCTTGGGTAAGATGACTGTGGCACGGCCTTTGTCGGCTGGGAGAATCATGATGGAATCCTTCCTCAATCCCTGTAGTGCAAGTCTTTCATCCCTGGAAATGTTGGATTTGGGGGGTTTGCTCTGTCTGAGGATATTCACACACTTTGATCGTAAGTGTGTGGCCTCTTCTGTTTGAGGACCAATCCATCAACACGCAGTTTCAATGCTGGAAATGTACTCCGTGATGGGAAGTTTGTCTGGAGTGACCGCGAAATTGAACCCCTTTCTCAACACTAACAATTCTGCTTCAGTCAAACTTTGATCCGACAGATTCACCACCCACCTGTTTTTGATTTCTTGCGTTTCTGGTCACTGATGGGAGTAATGGGCACGCAATCGTCATGTTTTGGTTTAGCCTGCAACTTAGCAAACTTTTTCCTGTGGCGCATGCGCACTCTGTCCCATTCACGCCTGACAGTTCAGTCGGACCAGGCAACCGTCTCCGCCATGATAGTATCCGGTACACAAGCACTGAGTTCATCCTTCAAAATGGCGATCTTGTTGTTGATGATAACCAAGCGGCTGTTGATTTGTTTAATCCGTTCGTTCATGAGCGCACGTTGAGCACGCTGGATGATGTTGTTAGCTGCCTGGCCTTTCATACTAGTTTTGATCTTAAGACTTGTAGGGCACACATTTTGATGTTTACAATGCAGCGTGAAATGAAGATGGTTCCTGAACCTGGCTAGCAATCGATGTTCCTCTTCCAGTTCTCTAAACATTTTGTTGACTTTCCCGTCGAAATCGTGTATGAGACGTTGAGGAAGTTTTAACGACTGAGTGGTAGATATGTCTACCCCTCAGTCGTTAAAACTTCCTCATGTATATTGTGATATTGACAGACAGGTTGAGGGAGATGTTTGACATGTATATTGTGATATTGACAGACGGGTTGAGGGAGATGTTTGACATGTATATTGTGATATTGACAGACGGGTTGAGGGAGATGTTTGACATGTATATTGTGATATTGACAGACAGGTTGAGGGAGATGTTTGACATGTATATTGTGATATTGACAGACAGGTTGAGGGAGATGTTTGACATGTATATTGTGATGTTGACAGACAGGTTGAGGGAGGTGTTTGACATGTATATTGTGATATTGACAGGTTGAGGGAGATGTTTGACATGTATATTGTGATATTGACAGACGGGTTGAGGGAGATGTTTGACATGTATATTGTGATATTGACAGACAGGTTGAGGGAGATGTTTGACATGTATAATGTGATATTGACAGACAGGTTGAGGGAGGTGTTTGACATGTATATTGTGATATTGACAGACAGGTTGAGGGAGATGTTTGACATGTACATTGTGATATTGACAGACAGGTTGAGGGAGATGTTTGACATGTATATTGTGATATTGACAGACAGGTTGAGGGAGATGTTTGACATGTATATTGTGATATTGACAGACGGGTTGAGGGAGATGTTTGACATGTATATTGTGATATTGACAGACAGGTTGAGGGAGATGTTTGACATGTATATTGTGATATTGACAGACAGGTTGAGGGAGATGTTTGACATGTATATTGTGATATTGACAGGTTGAGGGAGATGTTTGACATGTATATTGTGATATTGACAGACAGGTTGAGGGAGATGTTTGACATGTATATTGTGATATTGACAGACAGGTTGAGGGAGATGTTTGACATGTATATTGTGATATTGACAGACAGGTTGAGGGAGATGTTTGACATGTATATTGTGATATTGACAGACGGGTTGAGGAGATGTTTGACATGTATATTGTGATATTGACAGACGGGTTGAGGGAGATGTTTGACATGTATATTGTGATATTGACAGACAGGTTGAGGGAGATATTTGACATGTATATTGTGATATTGACAGACGGGTTGAGGGAGATGTTTGACATGTATATTGTGATATTGACAGACAGGTTGAGGGAGGTGTTTGACATGTATATTGTGATATTGACAGACAGGTTGAGGGAGATGTTTGACATGTATATTGTGATATTGACAGACAGGTTGAGGGAGATGTTTGACATGTATATTGTGATATTGACAGACAGGTTGAGGGAGATGTTTGACATGTATATTGTGATATTGACAGACAGGTTGAGGGAAGTGAATGACATGTATATTGTGATATTGAGGTAGACGCTTAGAGAGTATGAGTATCTGTTGCACTCAGGCATATAGAGACCAAGTCTCACTGCCATACGGAAGAGTTGTCACGATGCAAGCTTGTAGAACTGTGTCTAGGTACTCTTGGTCAGCATGTCCACAATGCATAATGTTGTCCATAGACCTATACCATACTTTGTTAAAAAACAACAAACTTGTTTTTGAATAATATTGAAACATTTAGAGGAAAACTACGCACTCACATGCATGCACACATACTCACTTATATACATAAACATCACCGTGATACATACATCTCACCTCACTTGTGGTAGCCATCGTGTTCAGTGTTGGCTACTGCATTCATTGACACCACCATTTGCATCCAAGCTGCTCTGTCTTGACTCTTGTGGACAACTTCTTGACTATTTATGCCGCTAATGTTGGTTATGTTCTCGATGTATGAGATTGGAGGTCTGCCTTTCTTCCTTTTTGCCTCCGTTTTTCCTTAAGAAGAATGGTTGCCGTGTTCTTGCTACGTGACACGTGGCCAAGATACGTACATACGTAGGTGTCTTAAAGCGTAAATAGATCATCATCATCATCAGGTGCCCTGCCGCATGGCGTTAGCGATCATGGACCTCCATCTGTCTCTATCTCTTGTTGCTTCAAGCATCTCCTCCACCCTCCTCGTCTTCAACCACTCCGCAAGTCCATCCAGCATTTTCTCCCTGGGTCTACCTGGTGCTCTCTTTCCCTCCAGCTTTCCCATTGAGACCAGGTGCTCCAAATTCCCCTTCCTCATAAAATGGCCTATAAATGTTGCCTGTCTTTTCCTAATCTTCCTTAAGAGTGATCTACTTGTGTCTGCCTCCATCAAGACTGTCTCGTTTGTTTTCTTTGCTGTCCATGGAACTCTCAACATTCTTCTTAGAAACCACATCTCGGCTTCCTCAACCTTGCTCTGGCTTTGCGTAAATAGATACATGATCGAAACTGAATTCAAACATCCAAACTTAATCACATGTATAACATGACTAAAAAAAAAACGGGGGGGGGGGGGGGGGGTACAAATCGTAAATAAATGGTTGAAGTAAGAATAAAAGCAGAGCAAAAAGATTTTTGGTTGACAACTCTTGCAGTTCTATAACCATACTGACAAACTTTGGTTGACAACTCTTGCAGTTCTATAACCATACTGACAAACACTTAAAACATCATACATACTGGACTCTTTAAGTCCTTGATGTGTTTCATTACACAGTGATTGTGAGCCATTAGTAGTTACTCTTGAGGGAAGGGTTGCAGTTGATATTTTAGCCATAAGAAGTGTAATAGTGTATTGACTTCTGTTTATGGAATAAAATTGTGTACAAGGAGAATTTTGAAAAATAAACCTCTGTATGTGTGTGTGTGTGTGTGTATGTGTGTGTGTGTGTTTTGTGTGTGTGTGTGTGTGTGTGTGTGTGTGTGTGTGTGTGTGTGTGTGGTGTGTGTGCTTTATGTGTGTGTGTGTGTCTCTGTGTGTGTGTGTGTCTGTGTGTGTGTCTCTGTGTGCAATACGCTCCTCAGTTGTGCATCTGCCCCAATCGCCTTTTTGAATGCACAAATTACTGAAATGAAATCAGTTATGAGTCCTGTAATGAAATCAGTTATAAGGTCTGTAATGAAATAGTTATGAGGCTTGTTTCAGCCAACTCCAAAATAGGCTTATGGCACTTCACCATCTCTGGCTGTCAAGAATAGCCAGGAGATCAAGACTGTAGACAAATTCGTGTAATTGGGCAGCATAGCAGACAACAGTGGATTTCTTGGTGCCAAGCCAAAACAGCATTCAAGAAGATGGAAAGCGTTCTTACCAACAAATGCCTATCAATTAACATCAGGAAGAGAGTCCCTGAGCGTTATATAGAACCGATACTGTTGTACCGTTGTGAGACGTGGACACTCAACACGCATGCACAAAGTCAGAACAAAATTGGGGCAACTGAAATGTGGTCTCTAAAAAGAATGTTGAGAATTCCATGAACAGCAAAGAAAACAAACGAGACAGTCTTGAAGAAGACAGAAACAAGAAGATCGCTAATGAAGAGGATTTGGAAAAGACAAGCAACATTTATAAGGACATTTTATTTGGAAAGAAATTAGAACAGCTAGTCACGATAGGAAAGCTGGAGGGAAAGAGAACACAAGGCAGACCCGATGAGAAAATATTGGACAGACTTGTAGGGTGGCTGAGGACAGAGAGGCTGGAAGATGACTACTTGCAGCGACAAGGGATAGGTTCGTAAGGATAGCCATGATCGCCAAAGTCACGCGGCAGGGGCACATGATGATGATGATTGATGATGATGATGATGATGATGATGATGATGATGAGATGGCACTGCCCATTTCCAAAAGTTACTCTGCCTTCGGAAGGCAGACCAAGAGATTGTGACAAGACCATGGTATCAGACTCACCACAAGAATTGCTGTGTGCATAGCAGTTGTCTTGAGTTATTGGAGTTATTGGAGTTATTTGAAGAGGGATTCACTGCGGTCAAACAACTCCATATGCGCTCCATCCAAACCTGCCAGCAATTATGTGATAGATTCCCTGAGCCTACACAAAACCGCATACGCTGGCAAAGGTCTTGACACAGGGAAAAGGGAGAAAGGACCTATCAAACACTAAGCTGACACCACCAGAACGACGGAAACATTAACACATTCCGTACCGCGTCACGAGATCCTCGTAACTCAGCTTTCTCTCTCCGTGGACCGCGTCAAAAGGATTTCGTGCCCTGAACCGTAGTTTCAGTTTTGAGTATATAAACAGAAAATGACCGCATTGCTGACGTGAATCCTTTTCCAGCAAAGGGAGTATACTCTTGTCATTTCCTTTCTGCGTTTACACGACGTTTGAAGTGACAAAAATGGCAAAAAACAGGCGTAATGTGAGTGTTTCTGAAGTCTCTCCTTACATTACTTGGTCAATAGTTCATACAGTGACCTATTTTCTTGGCAGGAAAAGGGTTAAGACGGACAACTAACTGGCCAGTTTTTTACCTGTTGACTCCCCACACCCTGTCCACAAACATCCTGCATTGCCAACCATGCTAGCAAAACAAATACTTAACCCTTTGATTCCCTTACCTATCCACCAGCTTTTTGCAGGAAGCTGGTGGTTAGGGTGAGGAAATCAAATGGTTAAGTTTCTGCAATTGGCGGATAGTGTGCAGGGGTCAAAGGCTTAATGTTTCAGGCTGGAATGGAAGTCTTGCGTGTCATGCTGTACTACTGCCAGACCTGGACAACTACTTACCTACCAATGGCACATTCAGCACCTGGAACAATTCCGACAAAGATGTCTGCGAAAGATTGAAACATCACGTGACAAGATCGAATGCCCAACTT
>JAPXFY010000031.1:24513353-24553353 GCA_030674185.1 Monoplex corrugatus | reverse complement strand
GAGACAGAGACAGAGAGACAGAGACAGAGAGGAGAGAGAGAGAGAGGAGAGAGAGAGAGAGCGAGAGAGAGAGGGGGGTCAAGAGAGAGAGAGAGAAAGAGAGAGACAAAGAGACAGACAGACAAACAGAGACAGAGAGACAGAGGACACAGAGAGAAAGGGTCAGGAAAGAGAGAAAGAGAGAGACAGACAGACAGACAGAGACAGAGACAGAGGACGAGAGAGACAGAGAGAGACAGAGAGAGACAGAGAGAGAGGTCAGGAGAGAGAGAAAGAGAGAGAGAGAGACAGACAGACAGAGACAGAGACAGAGAGAGACAGAGACAGACAGACAGGGTCAGGAGAGAGAGAAAGAGAGAGAGAGAAAGAGAGAGAGAGGAGCCATACAGACAGATAGACAGAGGCAGGAGAGAGAGAGCGCGCAAACAATTAACAAAGAACAATTGGCTATTGTCACTCGGTTGCCTGTTGTGAACAATGACGTTATAAAAATATCAATGATCAGATAATAAATATCATTTGTCTGAAAGAACGTGTACGATTTAAGCATCGATCCTTTTTATGGATGAAACACTTTATACAGTCAGTATGTTAAAGGTCAAATCGACGTCCCATGTCAGTTTGTTTTGAATAAATGTAAAATGGATCAGTTTCGTCTTCTCTTTCAATCACATTACGATACTCAGTTGTTCCAGCTCTCTCCTGATAAGTGTGACCGCAAAGTATTGTTAAAGCACTCATTAAGAGTCAGATGTATACTTGTATTCGTTGGTCGTATTCGCTAATTTCAATACATTTTATAAAAAAAATCTTCTTTCTCAATCATCTGAAACTTAAGCTGTAAATCTACAACTAACTGACACTTTATAAGTTTTCCGTTTTAAATGAAATATTGATAAAGTGTGTTTTCGATAATCTTAGACTAAGAGAGTGTACATAGATGAGACATTGCACTTAAAACCTCGGATCATGGAAGCTATTATGATTATTGTTATAAAATACGCCCCAAAGATAATTTTAATCTGATAGTTTCAAAATGAAAGAGTGCTGTGTTTCCTATTGTTTTGGGCTTTTCTTGTTTTTCGTTTCGTTATTTTTCGTTTTCCTTTTTGTTTTTTTACTTTTGTGTGTGTGTGTGTGTGTGTGTGTGTGTGTGTGTGTGTGTGTGTGTGTGTGTGTGTGTGTGTGTGTGTGTGTGTGTGTGTGTGTGTGTGTGTGTGTGTTTGCTGTTTCTCTTAGGGCCTATATGCCTCGGCAAACGTTGACTATGGAATGATGTTAACACTCATTTTCTTTGTGTTAGATTTGTTCCAATGAATTCTGTTCTAATCCATGCCTTTCTGCAAAATTCTAGACTGAAGTGATACACGTGAATGGTTCTAGTTATTACTATTTTTTGGCAAAATACTAGTCGCATTCTTCTGTACTATTCTAGATTGGCATGGCGTTAATTGACGTTGTTCGTGTGTGTAGCTTAGTTCAGGACATTTTGTTCTACACTACGCTCATCTATTTGATCGTAGAGCAACGTGAGGACATCTCAGGCTGTTTGCTGTCCATTACATTTCTTTTGGTGTGTGTTCCGTTGACATGTATATATGTATATATATATATATATATATATATATATTATATATAATATATTACATACATACACACACACACATATATATATATATATATATCCATCTATCTATCTATCTATCTATCTATCCATCTATCTATCTATCTATCTATCTACTATCTATCTATTTATCTCTCTCTCTATAGAGAGATATATATGTCTATACATATATATATATATCTACATACATACATATATGTATATATATATATATATGTATATATATATATATAATTATATATATATATATATATATGTATATAAACATACATATATTGGGCAGGTTGGGACTCATGGAGAGCATTAGAGAAAGGATGAGTGCGCTGATCCCAGTTTTTCAATGTACACAACGCAGGCACTGTACACAAGTTTAGAAAAAGAAAGCTTACATGAATTTTCAACTGTTTTGCTGGTGAATAATTTTGACCTTCAGTTTGTTGTAATCACCGTTACCTCTTTGGTTAGGATGTGAGCTGAAGGCAGAGAGATCAGAAAGAACTCGTTCAACAGATTTACCACTCTTTCCTTTCTTTGAACTGAATATTGATGACATTAGGAGCGTCAAGCAGAGATCTACTGATCAGTGGACATCGATGTTAATGAAGATTACATCATTGACGATATGCTCTGCCCAGAAGATAAACGTTCACTTTAATCACACAGCTTACATTGACGTGTGAAACAAAAACCACGGAGGGAATATCAAGGTCAGAAAAGAATTCGACCCATGTGAAAAAAAATGATCTGATGAAGTTCGCCATGGATATTTCAATGACTTGAAATGTGGTTTCTAAGAAGAATGTTGAGAGTTCCATGGACAGCAAAGAAAATAAACGAGGCAGTCTTGAAGGAGGTAGACACAAGGAGAACATTTACGGAGACGATTGCGAAAAGACAAGTAACGTTTATAAGGACATTTTATGAGGTAAGAGAAATTAGAGCGCCTAGTCACAACAGGAAAGATTGATGGAAAGACAGCGCCAGGTAGACCCAAGGAAAAAAAAATTGATGGACTTGTAGAGTGGCTGAGGACAGAGTGGATGGGAGATGAACTTGCAACGACTAGGCATAGATTCCTACGGAGGGCCATGATCGCCAATGCCATGCGACAGGGCGCATGATGGTGATTACAATGAACGAAAGAAAAAGGCCTGAAGGAAAGAAGATAAAGAGACGGCATGAAGGGAATAAGGAAAAGTTTGAATGGAAGAAGAGAATGAGAAGAATGCCTGTACTGAAAGAGAAGAAACAGATTGACACGAGAAGAACAACGTAAGCAGTTGAATATTCAAGTAGCTGAAGCTCAAAGTCGACATGATTTTGTGATGAGATTTGAACTACAGAAGCATTAAGATGATGGCCAAAAATGAGCAATACTATGATATATAATACTAAGAGTTCAAAATCCCTGACAAAACTACTGACATTTATGGATGGAAAGGAAAACACTGACACATAGAAGGTATTTTGACTATCAACTATTTTTCGCCTTCTGCCTTGCTGTTGGAAGACACTGACAGATGCCTAATATGCTTTGAATGCTTTGATGAAAAAGCTGAATGGCAAAGAGACACGTGGGCGTTTAAGCTGAGCGCTGTATTACCTGGCATATTGTTAAGTGCAGGCAAGACTGTCTTGTGACGAGGCTTTAGATCACAGTCAGGCGAAGGACCTTTGCTCCAACGCTTTGATTTCACAGAAGGGAGTTACCGTCATTGTTTCCTAGACTGCAGACTTGGATATCATGTTTTGCGTGTGACACAGCCTTTAGGGACTCTCTGGCACTTCACTACCGAATTTATTCTGACTTTGTGCCAACAAAACACACGTTCTTGAAAACTGAATGGATGAATATAACTCTAACAATGGATAGAGTCATCAGGCAATGAGAAGGACTTTGATGGACCATGCAGTTTGATCGTAAGAGAGCAGTTCCTTGACACTGGCTGCAAATCTATGTGATCAAGAGTCCCAGGGATTAGAAAACTTTACCAACATTGCTAAACAATAAGTGAAAGTTCACGACAAACATTTCATCATCATTATCATGTACCCTGCCGCATGGCGTTGGCGATCATGGCCATCCATACGAATCTATCCCTTGTCGCTGCAAGTACATCTCCTACCGTCTGTCCTCAGCCACCATGCAAGTCCGTCCAATATTTTCTCCCTGGGTCTACCTGGTGTTCTCTTTCCCTTCCAGCTTTCCTGTTGTGACCAGGTGCTCCAATTCCCCTTTCCTCATAAAATGTCCTATAAATGTTGCTTGTCTTCCTCAGACAAACCATTACGTTAACCAAATCAGCCAAGAGTCCTCTTCTTCCATCAAGAGGATAACCATCGCTTTTAATTGACACAGGATTGATCAAGAGTGGAGGTCAGTGGTGTAAATCAGTTGACTGCCAGGCACTAGTGAAAGGGACATAATTGTTTCCAAAAGGGACCCTGGATTAAAGGTTGGAGGGAAAATGATAAACAACATTCGGTACGACAGATGACACCGTGCTAATTGCGGAAAATGAAAGGGACCTACAAAACCTTGTGAATATACTAGAAATAGAGGGCAGAGGTGGGGGGTTGGAGCTAAACAGCAGGAAGACTAAAGTCATGGTGATCAGTAAAAGACATGAAATCCCTCATGCAAAATAACAGCAAATGACACAACCTTGACACAGTTTGATGGGTTCAAATACCTGGGAACGGTCATTTCATCAGACGCAGATGCACATCGGAAATAGCTGGCGGAATCGGCCGGGCCAAAACAGCATTCAAGAGGATGACAAGCATTCTTACCAACAAATGCCTATCAATTAACATCGGAAAGAGAGTTCTTGAATGTTATATAGAACCAATACTGTTGTACGGATGCGAGGCGTGGACAGTCGGCGGGCAAGGCCAGAGCAAGATTGAGCAGCCGGGATGTGGTTTCTCGGAGGGGTATTGGGGGTTCCATGGACGGCGGGGAGAACGGGCGGGACAGTCTTGATGGGGGCAGACACAGGTGGATCACTCGTGGGGAAGATTGGGAAAGGGCAGGCAACATTTGTGTGCCATTTAGTGAGGGGGGGGGGGGATTTGGAGCACCTGGTCACGGCGGGAGGGCTGGAGGGAGAGAGAGCGCCAGGTGGACCCGGGGGGGAGGATGCTGGACGGATCTTGCGGGGTGGCTTGGGATGAGGAGGGTGGGGGAGATGCTGGGGGCGGCGGGGGATGGAGATGGTTGGAGGTCCATGGTCGCCAACGCCATGCGGCAGGGCACCTGATGATGTGATGAGGGGGGAGGATTGATCAAATGCTTCAAGAGTGGAGGTCAGGGTGTAAGTCAGTTGACTGCCAGGCATTAGTGAAAGGGACATAAAGTTTCCAGAACTGGGATGTGATGTGGGGACACGTCCTTATCATGCGCACTATCGACCACACGCTTGCAGTTGACAACCCCTAATCCTAACTGATAAAACATGTGTGTAATCACAACCAGGAGCCAGGCAAAGAAGACTCATAAGACAGAACACCTTTGGTACATGTAGTATTTCTTTACATCGATTACAGTAGAATTGATATGTGTATGTTCAGTTGTTTTTCTTTTATGACTGAACTCAGTAATGTTGCTTGTCTGTGTCATGTGATCATGGCAGATGCTAGCATATCTTGTCACATTTGTAGTAACCTGAGTCTTCATCCGATGAAATGGGAAGAAGAAATAGCATCAAAATGATTTTAGCGTTTTACAGTTCCATCACCTAAGAATGAGGGGGGAGGGGATCTGGCACTGCGTTACTCATTCTGGCACCGGTGTGAAGGACGGAATTCCGGAGTTCCACAAACCATTTCTGTAGAGGTGGGTTAGAGAGGTAGTGGGTGATGACAAAGAGGACATGGTCGTGACTTTGCTGGGGCTTGTAGTGGAGGGTCTGTGAGCTGGCTGTAGCTCTGACTCTCTCTGTTGCCTTGACAATGACTCCCTGGCCGTAGCCTCGATGTTAAGTGTCGATTCTCCAGTTCATCACAGCGGGTGTGGAAGACCATATTGCTGGAACACAGATGCCAGAGTCTTAGAAACATGGTAATGGGATGTTTTTGATGTTTTGTCAGGGATGGCACGACCGTGAATGTAAGTACGTTTATGAGTCTCTCGGTTTTGTATACGCATCTGATTTCAGATAACCTTTCTCTGAGCGGATGAGGATGTCAAGAAATGGTATCTGTGTACTGGAAAAAATCATAGTGAATTTGATATGGTAGGTGTTCGAAAAGGTGAAAAACTGGTCCGGTCCAGTTCTTCTTTTGTGCCAAAGACGTTGGCAGCGAATCTCTTCCAAAACTCCTCTGGGACGCTGACAGGTCTGTCGGCGAGAGTTTTTTTTCCAATCAACCCATGAAAAGATTTGCTGCAGACGGTGCAAGGTGTATACCCATGATAGTACCGCACCTACATCTTCTGCAGACATCTCCTTCTAAGTGGAACACCCTGTTGTTCAATGCATGGTTGGGGATCTCGAGGACCCGCCTGATGGGGGGAACGCGGACACAGGGGTGTCCATCCAGGTAATAGCGTAGGACTGTGTGTAGGTCATTCTTGGGGATGCTGGAATATAGTTCTTTGACGTCTACAGTGATCAGTCTTACGTATGTGAATGGACCATATTCTTGATTCTATTTTTGCGGTATTTTGAGCATGTGTGTTGTGTTTCTGATATGACTTGACAGGCTGTAACATACTCTGGCGGCCAGTGTTCTAAGAGATTTAAGAGTTTTTCAGTGGGTCCACTGAGGCCAGAAGCGATAGGTCTGCCTAGAAACTGCAAACTGACGTGTTGATTTAGGGTATATATACATTCGCTCTTCTCTGTACAAGTAAACCAGTGCCATAATTTCATTGTTACGCTGGTAACTCCAGATACCAAGACGTTCATGCCACTTTTGGGATTCTAACCTGTTGCTTTATGATCGCGTGAATGTCAGGGAAATGGTCATACTGTTGTTTCAATTAGAGTTTGCTTTTAGTTTTGTTCAGACCTTACTACGGTTTGGCAGTACCACTGAAGAAGTCCGACTCCTATAAGCAAGAGACTGCGTCAGATTCCCATCAACAAAGACGTTGAATACCACATCAACTTTGGAGGAGACCCGAAAGGCAATTCGTCTGTTATCCAATAGCAAGCACCTTGTTTAGACTCCATCCCAGCTGATGTCAACAAAGAAGGTGGTCGTGGTCCTGGCTCAGTAGCTTCATCAACAGTTCGAGTTCATCTGGCAGCATGAGAAGGTTCTGCAGGACTTTAAAGACGCTTTCGTCATACACCTTTACAAAAGGAAAGGAAATGGTAAAGCCTGCAAAAACCATCGCAGAATCTCTCTGCTGTCCATCCCAGGCTAGACTTCGCCCAGAGTCCTACTCAATTCCTCAATACACATCTTCAGAAGGATCTTCTACCAGAAAGCCACTGTAGATTCCGGAAGGAACGAGAGATTGTCAATATAGTTTTTGCTGCTATAACACCTTCAGGAAAAGTTTCAGGAACAGAACACCGACCTGTACTCTACCTACGTCGATCGCAACAAGGCCTTCGACACTTTTGGTAGAGAAGGTCTTTGGAGAATCATGACGAAGCAGGAAATTCATTACCATCGTACGACAACTACACGATGATATGCTGGTCAGAGTTCAAGACAATGTGGAAACCTCCAAGCCATTTCCTCTCTCCAATGGAGTGAAACAGGGTTGTGTTCTTTACCCCACCTTATTCAGTCTCATGTTCTCAGCCATGCTGACAGATGACTTCAAAGACTCGGATGCACGCATAGGCATTAGATACCCTCTGACGGATCACTTTTCAACTTGAGAAGCTTCAAGCAAAAACCAAGGCTCTGACAGACACCATCAATGAATTCCCGTTTGCCAATGTCTGAGCCCTCACTTCTCTTCCGAAAGAGACATGCATTGCAATGTTGACATTCTCTGATGCTCGCAACTAATTCAGCCTAACGATCAGTAAAAAAAAACAACAACAACAAACAACACAAACAAAAACAAACAAACAAACAAAAAACCCGAATCATGCATCAGCCAGCGCCAGAAAATCCCTACTCAGAACCCAACATCACTTTAAATGAGCAATGATTGTCTGTGATAAACAAATTCACCTACGTTATCAGCACCCTCTCCAGAAATGTCATCGATGATGGCGTGAATACCAGATTTGCCAAAGCGAGTGCTCCCTTCTGCAGACTCCAGAGGAACGTGTGGAACAGAAGAGGCATCACCCAGGAGAATAAGATCAAGACGTACCGGGCCATAGTTCTCACCACACTGTTCTACGGCTGTAAACATGGACAGTCTATCAGTGTCTTGCCAGGAAGTTTAACCACTTCTAAACCACCCGTCTCAGATAACTTCTTTGGATAAATTGACAAGGCATGATCCCAGACACTGAGGTCCTCACTCGCACCGACCTGCACAGCATCTACACCATCCTGATACAGTCACAACTGCGATAGGCAGGATATGTATTTGGCACATCAGACCACTGGCTTCAGAGTTACTTGTTGTCTGCACCCTGATTCCCTTTTTCCTCGTAGAATTTTCTGCATCAGTCAGCCTGGTATTTCCTTCATATTGTTCACTTTTTTGGTCTGCCCATGCAGTCCGAGTCACTGCCTGCATTAATGTGGCCTGACCTTACTACCAGTTGTCTCTGCCTGCGTGTTTGCTTCCATACATGTGTGTTAGCTACATATTCACTGCACATACATGCATGCAAGCTTGCACACACGCGCGCGATACGTGCGAACACGCACACACGCATACACACACACTCACATACACGCATGCACGTACACACACGCACACACATACACATGTTCACACTCACACACACACACACACACACACAGACATAATCACACTCACGCGCCACACACACACACACACACACACATGCATACACACATACACACAAAATTAAACACACTCACGCACACACACACACATACAGATGCACACACACACATACAAATGCACACACACACACACACACACACACACACACACACACACACACGCATGCACGCATGCACACACACATTTGCGCACACACATTTCCACACACACGCATACTTACACTACGCACACTCTCTCTCTTCTTTCTCTCTCACACACGCACACACACACACACACACACACACCACACACACACACACACACAGACATAATCACACTCACGCGCACACACACACACACACACACACATGCATACACACATACACACAAAATTAAACACACTCACGCACACACACACACATACAGATGCACACACACACATACAAATGCACACACACACATACAAATGCACACACACACACACACACACACACACACACACACACACACGCATGCACGCATGCACACACACATTTGCGCACACACATTTCCACACACACGCATACTTACACTACGCACGTCTCTCTCTCTCTCTCTTTCTCTCTCACACACGCACGCACACACACACACACACACACACACACACACACACACACACACACACACACACCACACACACACAGACACACAAACACACACAGACACACACACATTCACAAACACGCACACACATTTATGCACACAAACACATTTCCGCAAACATATACTTTCACACACACAAAACCACACACACACACACACACACACACACACACACACACACACACACACACACACACACACACACACACACACACACACACACACACGTGATATTTTGCAGACCTTGTGTTGTAGTTAACCTGACATATAATTGTTTCATATCTGCCTGTTCGTCAGACGAAACCCCCTGGAATAAATCAAACTATCGCTTTCGAAGGGGGTTGGGTGGAGTCGTGACGTGTCAAGAGTGATGACAGAACATGCAACTACCTACACTTCCCTCGAACACCTCTGCCCAGGTATTTTATGTGATGTGCATCTCTGTAAAACCTGACATCTAAGCTATTGATTGCAAGTTGTTTGTCACTGATATTGTTCTGGGTGTGGAAACAACACATGTTTACATTTATCTACCGTCAAAAATGTTATAGCACGTACATCTACCACTGAGGCCAATAGATGTACGTTTGCTATTTACTGTTGAAAAACCTGTTATAGTTTCTGATATGCTTTTCATTAATCAAGAACAGAAAGAATATTAATGAAGAAAATTAGGAAAAGACAAGCAATGTTTATAAGACAGTTTATGTGGCAAGAGAAATTTGAGCACCTCGTCACAACAGGACGTTTGGAGGGAAACAGTTTATGTGGCAAGAGAAATTTGAGCACCTGGTCATAACAGGAAATTTGGAGGGAAAAAGAGTACCCGACAAAACCAGGAGAATGGACTGGCCTTGAATGGAACATCATTCTGCGGAAAGCTGAGGACCGTGAGGAGTGGAGGAAGTTGGTTGCAAGATCTTCAGTGGTGCCCCAACGGTCAACCAGACTACGGGATTTGAATTGAATTGAAATGAGAACTGGAAAACAATTTTCAAGTTTAACAGCAGTAAGAGCACAAACGGGTATAGTAATGACTGCTTGTGATCACCTTGAAATGTTAGTCTAGGTGGATATATTGCAAGTAATTGTCTTAAAGTCTGTAGTTCTGCTTCACATGTTACACATCGTTTGACAAGATGGCATCTACCATGTCCTGCAGTTCTGTTTCGTCATCTATTTGTGCCTTGCCTGGTAATACCTCAGATTGTGTAGCGTCTGATGTCTGTATAAGGATGCTCACCAGCTTCCTTGGTTTCAAAATCATTTTTTGTCCAATCCCGTAGGGATGCCAGGCGCTTTTTCAATATAATTAGTATTCCCATCTGGAAATGCTATGCTAACATTTTCCTCTTTTCTATCTTTCACTTTGTTTCTGTCTTGCTCTTTCGCTCTCTGTCATTTCTTCCTAGCGTTTTCTAACTTGCTGGTCCATTCATCTGTATGTGTTCTATGTAGTCTTACATATTTTCTTTTAGGATTGATAAGCGGGTAATATGTTAACTTCATTTTTTGTCTGTAAGAAAATGTGATGTACAGGAGCAATTTCATTTAATTCAGGTAAGGTTTTAACAGATATTTTAATGCACCCAGTTATCCAAGCTTCGCATCCGTACAACAGCGTTGATTCTATATAACACTGTTGTACAGATGTGAAGCTTGGACAATCAACAAGCAAAGTCAGAACAAGACTATGAGAGCTGAAATGTGGTTACTAAGAATGTTTAAGAGTTCCATTGTCAGCAAAGAAAACTAACGAGACAGTTTTGAAAGAAACAAATACAAAAACAATATCAACGAAGAAGATTGGGAAAAGACAAGTGGGGAAAGAACAAGCAACATTTATGCGACGTCTTATGAGACAATAATAATAAATGACTTTTATATAGTGTTATTCTCCTACACATAGGTAAAGACTCACTGCGCTTTACATTAATTAGTTCATTTTTCCCAATTAGCCCTATGTCTAGTGTTCAATTATACTAACTCACACTCGTGGTCCCTCCCCCCTCCCCCAACACACACACTAGCACATCTGTTGAAAGCAAGTACTAATACATACATTACTGAATGAGAAAGATCTAAAATCATGTTTCATTACTGGTTGCATTTATCAAAAAAAAAAAGAGTTTGAGGCCCGCCTTGAAAGAAGAGAGATGATGAACAGCAGAGAGAAAAAGGCAGATCGTTCCAGACAAGTGGGGCCTGGTAACGGAAGGCTCGGTGTCCTATAGTTTTGTATTTTGATTTTGATTTTGCCAGAAGCTTCTGGCTGCTAGTCCTGAGACTGAGTTCAGGCCTGTATGTTTTAAGCACAGAAGAGAGGTAGATAGGCAAGGTACCATCAAAATGCCGATAAGCCAGAGTAGCTAGTTTTATTCTACTCTTGCTTCCACAGGGAGCCAGTGGAGCTGCTTCAATAGGTTGCTTGCTGAGGAGGAAAACATTGTACCTAGTCACAACAGGAAAGGTAGAGGGGAAAAGAGCACCACAGGAAGACCAAGGGAGAAGATACTGGACATTTTTGCAGAGTAGATAGGGACGATCATTTCACCAGACGGCAGATGCACATCAGAAATAGCCAGCAGAATCGGTCAAGCAAAAACAACATTCAAGAAGACAGAAAGCATTCTTACCAACAAATCCTATCAATTAACATCAGGAAGCGAGTTCTTGAATGTTGTGTAGAACCAATACTGTTGTACGGTTGCGAGGCGTGGACAGTCAACAAGCAAAGCCAGAACAAGATTGAGGCAGCCGAGATGTGGTTTCTAAGAAGGTTGTTGCGAGTTCCATGGACAGCAAAGAAAACAAACGAGACAGTCTTGATGGAGGCAGACACAAGTAGATCATTCATAAGGAAGTTTAGGAAAAGGCAGGCAACATTTATAGGCCATTTTATGAGGAAAGGGGAATTGGAACACCTGGTCACAACGGGAAAGCTGGAGGGAAGGAGAGCACGGGTAGACCCAGGGAGAAGACACTAGACGGACTTGCAGAGTGGCTGAAGACAGGGAGGGTGGAAGAGATGCTTGAGGCAACGAGACAGAGACAGATGGAAGTCCATAATAGCCAATGCCATGCGGCAAGGCACCTGATGATGAGATAGGGACGGAAAAGGTAACAGATGTACTTGCAGCAACAAGGGATAGATTCATATGGAGGGCCATGACTGCCAAGGCCATGCAGCTTGGCACATGATGATGATGATAGTTATGTTTATACATTTGTATTCAGGTTTGCGTGTTTTACTCCTGGTGAAACATTGGGCAGAATGGTCAATACCATGGACATATCCTCATATATGTGCAAATGCATTGATATATTACTTAATTTTCTTTTTCAGGCGCTTTTTTAGACTCATCTAGGCGTCGTGTATGTTTTGAGATTGTTATAGCCCTGATATGGCTCTGCGCAATCTACTGGGCCTTAAACATGTATGATGATGATGATGATGATGATGATGATGATGATGATGATGATGATGATGATGATGATGATGACTTCTGTCCACCTGTACTTCAAGGTCCCTTTTCTGATCATCTAGTCATGTGAACCTGGTGAAGGAAAGCTTTAGATTGCCTTATCAACTCGATTGCAGATAAGAAGTTGATAATTTGCTGGCCTTTGGTTCATCCTTGATAAATAGTTTCACGAATAGAAAAGGCACATAAATTATCAATTCCATCTTAGCTTCCAAAGAGCTTCCTTGCTTTGCACTGAAATGCACCAGGGATTTCTTGTAGTGAAGCTTGTTGATGCCCTGTGTAATAAAGCTTCCAGACAGAAGACCGGTAAATGTCACTGGTTCATTACCAACAGATTAAGGAAGTTTCTCAGAGAATCCAAGCAGAACGAACGTCGTCAGGAACTCAAAGATGCTGCTTCAGAATCTTTTTTTGTGTGATTTTTTTAGAATCTTTGCACTCATTTGTGCTTGCTTTTTAGTCCTATTTTCCACGCCACCTTGGTGCCACAGAAACTGCATCATTTTTCACAATGCGATAATGATGATGATGGTGAGGGTGATAATCATGATGCTATAAAGTTCCATCTAGGATTGAGACTGCGTGACAGGGCTGTGCTCTACGCTTACTGTCATAACATATCCTGGCGTCAACCAGGCCCGAGAGATACAGACACCGGTGGTGCTAGTCAGAAGATTTGAGCAACTCCCTAAATGACGCATCCGTGAAGTGGATGAGACTCGACTGTGTGGCCCCAGTCTTCCCAATGAGCCCATCTGCTTCAAACTCTTCACTGGTGCTCACTCGTCCTTCCTGACGAATCCACTTGTAGTGTCACAGCCTCAGTAAACATGAACAACAGGAAACGCTGAACATCTCTCCTTTCCACCATCAGCAAGTACGCCTTTTGTTAGCAAACTTTCTGTTGGATTGCTTGTGCAAACTTGGGCAGTAAAATAGAGACGTCAGTGCCTGGAGACCTTAGTGTGGCGGTAGATTCGTTTGCTTAAAGAGAAGCTGCATGAAAACAACGGAGAATGAGCTTAGTGTCTGCTTCCTCCTGTGTGTCTAGTTCATCAACAGCTTCTGATAGTGTATTAAAGCCATTAGTACTTTAGAAGCACACACATTTTTCATAACGAAGTACTTTTTCTGCCAAACAGCGTTGGTGTGTACTTGTCCTTATTCCACTCTTGTAGTAGAAATTCGGCGAAGTTCTATTTGTGACCTCCCACCACGAAATCAGTCTTGAATCGCAGTCAGTCGAATAGCACTAGGAGCTGAAAAGGTGACTAAAGGTCTATCTTAGGTGTTTTGACTTTTTCTCAAAATTGATTTCTGTAGACTGTAATCTATCCCCCACAGAAATGTTTTATTGAAAAACTATTATCAATCAATTTAAAATGGTATTTTAATGCCTTGATCGCAGCAGAAAGTACGCAATTTCTACCAAAAGTACCTGTTTTTGTCTCTTATTATGAACTGTAACTGTACAGTACCCGCACATGTAATATATGATGGAAAGCTCTTTGGTGCACCTTTCAGATAATGACAGCGAAAATTAGAATTAAACTGGGTCAAAGCCACCAAATAAAGAAATTTAAGGAAAATGTGTAGAAGAGCACACAAAAACTTTAGGGCCGTTTTCTCAAAATGGCCGTGATACAACTTAATGACTTTAAACATACAAAACTTCTACATTTTTTTAGTACAAGCTTGATTCAAGTACCAAAATAATCAGCAGAATGTACACTTTCCAATGATTTGTATATCTCAAAATGCCCAAAATGCTAGTTAAGACTGATTTTATGGTGGGAGGTCACATTTGTTTTTATCATGAGTGAGGAAATGTTTCCAAAATCTGGGAATTTCTTACAAGGTCCTTTGACCAAGTGATTTGCAGAGGACCTCTCCTTGCTCGCTCATCAGTTTTCATAGAGAATGAACAGTAGGAATCAGTGATGAGATCGACTCGTGCTTTCTTTAAAAGTTGGTCAAAAACGGCTTCATTGACTAATCTGAAGTGGTTTGAATGGCCACCTGAACAAGAAGCAAACACACCATCGACGATACATGTGTTGTTGTTTTTATCTGCTTTGTGCATTATTTGGTTGGCATCCTCACGCGGATGGAAGGGTGTGCTTTGTCATTTTTTTTACAGGAATTTTATGAGCTTTTGGGAGTTATTGTTATTTTTTTTAAAGCCGACTGCGTGGAGCCTTATTAGGGCTATAACCGTTTCAAAACATACACAGTACTTCAACAGGAACAAAAAGGAAAAGAAAATGAAGTACACATATCAATGCAATGGTGCACATAATCCAAGGAGATTGCTCTGGTGTTGACCACTCCGTCCAATCTATCACACAGGGGATTTAATACAAACAGAAACTCAACCAAGGACACGAAAACATGTGTAAAAACGGGCCTAAATTACCTAAAATCGCTTCTGCATATCACATTTCCCTGAAACCAAAAATGCACTTAATACATGTACCCAATTTTCAAATCTAAGAGAAAGTGCGTAAGGCTTTATCGAACACATAGAGATATTTCAGGCAGAGTACCTCCTCCCCTCCAAATTCCCCTCCTTCCTGAAGAACCTCGCCTACACGGAATCGGTCTTGCAGTCAAGATCAGCCTGATACTCATGGTAATTTCTCCCAACGGCGGTTCAGAACGTGTCCCTTCTCTGAGTCATGTAAAGTCATCCTGCAAATACAGGTAATCATCCTAAGTGTCTGTGCCCCATCGTCCTGTTCACCTCAAGAAACAAAAAAATCAATTCCATGTCGATCTTGATGTTGTCCTGGGCAAGACAGAAACTGAGCACATCATTCTGTTTGGGATTTCAATGCTAGAGGCTGATCATGGCAAGACGGTCTAACAAACTTCAGCATTGGCAAGATTCATGCAATGGCCAGTAACTGTTGGAGCTCTTTTTCTACCGCAACTTATGCATCACCAACATGTTCTTTGAGATAAAACGGCGCCTTCAAGTCTGCTGGTGGGGGGAGTGGAGGTGGGGGAGGCAAGGTCGGGGGACTGGCATCAGGTGGGCATGATTATCACCAGAAGAACTGCCCTCAAAAGATATTTCTCACACACAGCTTCCATGACATTGACAGTGACAGTAACATGGACCAGTCCATAACGTGCAGCAATGTCTAGCTGAAACCAAAGAGGATCCATCACATCAGATTAGAATGCCCACGCATCAACATCACCAAGGCTGCCATCCCAGAGCCCACCTCACCTCACCTCACCTCACCTCACCTCTTTCGTTCGATGGCATCGGCGGTAGGAGCCACGCTCGAAGTCACAAGTCTTCTCCTGGTCACACGATTGAGACATCAGTGGGCAACTTCCTGGATCCTCACACAACAGACATCAGCGATGTTGTTGAAGTAGCAGGTGTGCGGTCGTCCCTTTCTTCTCCTGGCCTCAACGTTTCCATGCAGGACCATTGATATCAAATCTGTTTTGCTGTTTCTGATCGCATGGCCTACACATTTCAGCTTTCCAGAGCTACGCACAGGAAACAACGACCAGATGGAACAAGCTTTCAAAGTAAATGCAGCTAAACCCAAGACGAGAGATACTGTTTCTTTCGTGACGTCATCTCTTGGGAAGAAGGAGATGAAAACCCAAATATTGTTTGAGGCTCGTCTGTCTGAACTGAAGCATGATGCAAAGAGAGTAGCTCTGATCAACCAAGAACGAAATCCGTCAGCAAAAGCAAACTTCGTTGAGAACAGCAATAAACAATGCCCAACGACGGCTAGGCACTGCCGAAATCATCACTAGCAGAGACTGAATCAGATAGTGTGTTCATTAATCTTGATATTGGGCACATCAATCTTAACTTGGGGCTTATCTATCTTGATGTTAGGCCCATTGATCTTGATATTGGGCACAGTA
The DNA here is from genome assembly GCA_030674185.1 of Monoplex corrugatus. Taxonomy (NCBI): domain Eukaryota; kingdom Metazoa; phylum Mollusca; class Gastropoda; order Littorinimorpha; family Ranellidae; genus Monoplex; species Monoplex corrugatus. The sequence goes on along the minus strand of JAPXFY010000031.1, from coordinate 24,536,819 downwards.
ATGGTGATATGGTGCCCTTTAATCTTGATACGGGACACAAAGCTCTTGACATGGGACCAACTAATTTTGATATGAGGCCCAGTATTCTTAATAAGTGACTTTAAACAATCTTGACATTGGTCCATTGATCTTAATGCAAGGCCCATTAATCCGAGTACACGGTCCATTAATCTTGATACTTAGTCCATTAATCGTGATAGTGGGCTTTGTAATCTTGATATGCGATCCAATAATCTTAATATGGGACCCACTAATCTCGATATTGGACCCATTAATCTTGATTGGGGGCCCAATACTCTTGACATAGGACAAACTGATATTGAGATAGAGCCCATTATTCTTAATAAACTATTTAAAACCTTAACACAGGCCTATTGATCTTAATACAAGGCCAATCAGTCTTAATACTTTGCCCAATACATGTGATATGAGGTCGATTAATCATGAAAGTAGGCTCTTTAATTTCTATTTGTGACCCATTATTCTTGAAATGGGACCCATTAAATTTTGATATGGGACCCATCGATCTTGATAAGAGACCCATTAATCTGATATGGGGCCTATTCATTGTGATAGTAGACAATATCTTGATATGGGACCGATTAATCATGGCATGGGGGCCATTAATCTTGATATAAGACCCATTACTTTTGATATAATATGGCCCATTAATGGTGATAATGGACAATATCTTGATATGGGACCCATTAATCGTGATATGAGGCCCATTAATTATAATAGTTGGCTGTATCTTGATATGAGATATATTAATTTTGATATGAGGCCCATAAATTTTGATATGGGACCCATTAATCGAGATATGGGGCCCATAAATAGTGATATGAGGCCCATCAATTGTGATAGTGGGTTGTGTCTTGATATGGCACCCATTAATCTTGATATTGGGCCCATTAATCGTGATAGTGGGCTCTTTTATCTTGATTTGGGCTCATTGATCTCGACAAAATTTGGCCCAGATATAAGATAATTTTGACTAAACTTTTTTTTACTATCACCTTCTGCCTTACTGTTGTATGTTTCTTTTTCTTCCTCACTTTCTTTCTGGCCGATTAGCGTCTAAAGAAAGGAATCTGAACTACTACATGTAATTTGTAACTGATTACATAAAACCTTGTAGTGCACCGCCTGTTCACATATTTTTCATGCTTTTCTTCTGTTCCCACTATGTGTTGTTGTCTACATCATTATCATCACCATCATCATGTGCCCTGCCGCATGGCACTGGCGATCAAGGCCTCTATCCCTTGTCGCTGCAAGTACATCTCCCAAGCTCTCCATCCTCAGCCACCCTGCGAGTCCGTCCAATATTTTGCTGCCTGGATCTACTTGTGTTCTCTTTACCTCCAGCTTTTCCGTTGTGACCAGGTGCTGTAACTTCTCTTTCCTCATAAAATGTTGCTTGTCTTTTGCTAATCTTCTTTATTAATGACGTTCTTATTGTCACCATGTGATGATAATAATAATAATAATAATCAATACTACACAACTACTATGGTTATAGCCTATTGGTGATGTTCTCGCATTGCCTTGATGATCATGATCAATACGATATAACCACTATGAACCAGACGCTATTTGTGCAATTGTCTCTTATAAACACTCATCATCATCATCATCAGGTGCCCTGCCGCATAGCGTTGGCGATCATGGACTTCCATCTGTCTCTATCTCTCGTTGCCCTTAGCATCTCCCCCACCCTTCTGGTCCCTAGCCACTCTGCAAGTCCGTCCAGCATTTTCTCCCTGGGTCTACCCAGTGCCTTATCTATAAATATGAACTATCCCATTGATCTGACAGATGAGTAAGCATGCTGTTGTTGAAGTAAAACAATGTTGGGTGCTTCCGACTGCTAAGAGTAAAGACTATAACTATAGTAAGAGGGAAGGTGCTGACAGCTAAGCGAGCTGATGGCAGGGCGGACTGCCGAAAGAGAGATGAAGACCAGAGTATGGCGAGAGAGGGATCTTTCATTTCTCTTGGTCTGGAGGCTGGGCTGGACTTGGTTGTTGTGTGTTGTGTTTCTATGTACCAGGTTTGTCATCTCCCCGCTTTGCCATTCGGATTGAAAACAAGGTAACTGATGACTGGGTCCGAATGGGTCATGCAACGCATGGACAGCCCTCCCCCCCCCCCCCACACACCTTTGCTTGAATAAATGGCTGTCGATTGACGTCGGGAGTTTGGGAGGTGAGTGTCTCAAGAGTGGCGATGCATTGGTGCTCCAGATCCCATCCGCAGCCTCGTGGTGTGTCTTGTTAACTTGTTAACTATATCAATACTATGGGCCAGAGTCTATTTGTCTCTCATAAACACTGACTTATCAGTAAGGGTGGACACTCCCATCGTTCTGACAGATGAGTAGGCATGCTGGTCCTAATCGCCAGGTATGGGTATCCATGTGGGATACAAAATCAGTTCTGGAGGCTTACATTTTCAGTTTCTCAAGACGACGTTTCCGCGATTTGGAACGAATTCCAAATGCACTAGCGCACAGGTGTCATGTGTATGGTTATCATGGCACAAGCCTTAAGCCTGCACATAAACCTATGAGCTGGCCAGGTCCTGAGGCCCTACCTAGCCCAACTGTTACGTAGTCTATAGTTCATACTGATATTGTATCAGCCTATCACTGGAGGCTTACGCTTTTCCGTAATTCCTCTGTGGAATAAAGTCCTGTAGCCAAGGGTTCTGCTGCTGCCGGTCCTCTCCTATCAAATAGTAGCTGTTCTGGGCTGTCTCAAACTTATTTTTTTTGGGAGCAGTGTTTTCCCATTAAATGTTGGTGGTGTTGGCATCACAGCTGAGAAAATTGGCCTTCACAATGTCCATGTGTCACTTAAGTTGTCTTTCCAGGTCACGGTATCCTCGCATTAGCTCTCCGTACAGGAACACCTTTATGATGCGATTATTCTCCGTGTGGACAGACGCGTCCTGTCCAAGAGATTATTGTCCATATGGACAGACGTGTTTTGTCTAACAAATTGTTGTCTGTATAGACAGACGTGTCCTGTCCAACAGATTATTGTCCCTCTGTTGAAGATGTAGACGTTTTGCGTGTATTTTAGGCTTTGGGTTTGATGCGAATGATCTTGCTTTGCTAATGTGTTTGTCCTTGGATTTTGCTGAAAACGATTACAAACAAATTTAAAACAAGCAAGCAAACAAGATAACAAAGAAAGAATGAAAGAAAGAAAGAAACAAACAGCAACAACAACAACAAAAATCTAAAACTGTATAAATTAAACGACTTTATATTGTTTAAAACATGCCACAGACTAGTAGATATGACGTATGTATATGAGTTTTGCTCGATCCATTGTACACAAATCTTGTTCAGTTTTGTCAACGATATTGTAATAATGTTCAGCAATCATTGTCTTTATTTGTGTATTGTCCAAAAAAGAATTAAAAACAAGTTTGAAAAAAGTTTTTAAAAAGTTTTTTAAAAAAGAAAATAAGTTGTCTACAGAGCAGCAGTCTTGTGTCCCTTACCGTACTACTGTCAGCCCGGGGTTACCTCCCACAACACATTCAACAACTAGACAAATTTTGTCAAGAACATCTAAGCTACATCTGCAACATTACGTATAAGAAGAAATGTCCAATTGTGACCTCCCACCACGAAATCAGTCTTAACTATCATTTTGGGCATTTTGAGATATACATATCACTGGAAAGTGTACATTCTGCTGATTATTTTGGTACCTGAATAAAGCTTGTACTCAAAAATAGTAGAAGTTATGTATGTTTAAAGTCATTAAGTTGTATGACAACCGTTTTGAGAAAACGGCCTTTAAAGTTTTTGTGTGCTCTCCTAGACATTTTTCTTAAATTTCTTTATTTGGTGGCTTTGACCCAGTTTGTTTCTAATTTTCGCTGTCATTATCTGAAAGGTGCACCAAAGAGCTTTCCATCAGTATATTACATGTGCGGGTACTGTACAGGTTACGGTTCATAATAAGAGACAAAAATAGGTACTTCTGGTAGGAAATTGCGTTCTTTCTGCTGCGATCAGTGCATTAAAATACCGATTTAAATTGATTAATGATATTTTTTCAAGAAAAAAAATTATGTGGGAGATAGATTATAGTCTACAGAAATCAATTTTGAGAAAAAGTCAAAACATCCCAGATAGACCCTCAGTCACCTTTTCAGCTCCTAGTGCTGTTCGACTGACTGCGAGTTAAGACTGATTTCGTGGTGGGAGGTCACAATTTTCAAGTACTGAAGAAGAGGTGGCTTGCCAAGGATAGAGTCTCTATTCATTGAAGTCCAGCTTCGACAGACAGGGCGCATCGTCCATAGGGAAAACAACCCGATCCCAGAGATGATTTTCTACTGAGAGTTGAAGAGAGACAACACCTGTGACCAGAGAAGAATATAAAAACAATATACAGTGGCACCTCAGGATATGAGTGTCTCGCCATACGAGCAATTCAGGTTACGAGCATAACATACTTGGAAAATCCGCCTCGGTATACGAGCAATCACTCGAGTTACGAGCGACGTTGTGGTTACTTCACGTGCTTCCCGCCGCTGCATCCCGCTCTCAGTGAGCGTCGTTTTCTCTAGCGGAAGCATCTCTGCGTTCATTTGCGCTTTTCAGTGGGGTTTTTTTGTGTGTGTGTGGTTACGTGAAGAAATTTTGTAACCCACGATGTCGTCCAAGAAGATGCTTGTTAAGGATAGTGCTGCTAAGAGGAAGAAGGATACAATTTCCATAGAATTGAAGAAGGAGATCATAGAAAAACACGAACGTGGTCTACATGTGGCTGATCTCGCCAAGTTTTACGACCGTTCGTCATCAACAATCTGCACTATCCTGAAGAAGAAGAAAGAAATTAAGCAGGACTCATTATTAGTGAGGGGTTCATACCCCAGCAAGGTTTTAATTGTGATGAGACAGGTCTTTTTTGGAAAAACAACCTGGTCCCAGTGGGTAAAATTCCCAAGAAGAGAGAGCCCTCCTGAATCAGAGGGGGATTCTCCTTCCCCACAGTAACCCCTCTCCTCCTCCCCATCGTCTCCCTCAAGCCAGCCACGACTCTTCATAAAGGTAAAGCACAGTGCATGTACACTGTATATTATTTATCATTGTTAAATGTTAGAAAAATTACTTTAATTCTGCATAAAATACCATGTTAATTGATTTTTATATTGATATTTTTGGGGTGTGGAACGGATTAATTGGATTTCCATTATTTTCAATGGGGAAATTCGCTCGGAGATCCGAGTTTTTCAAGATACGAGCTACGTCATGGAACGAATTAAATTCGTAACCCGAGACGCGACTGTATACATATTGAAGAGACAACATCTGTAACCGGGGAAGACTATAAAAACAATATATGCATACCTTGAAGGCCAGCCTCATCAGCTGCGGCATCAATATCACCAATTGTTCTTATTCTTACTAAAAACGAGCAAGGAGTGGAACACATTGTCCCAATATGTCATGGAGACCAAAACCATCGAGACTCTTGTGTCAAGGGTGTCCAGAGTGCCCCCCAAAAAAACTCAGAAAAGCTTCTCTTTGTTTTTACTTTAAAACCTTCAGACCCGCTCAAAGTGACAGGACACTCGACATGACGACTCATCATCATCATCAGGTGCCCTGCCGTATGGCGTTGGCGATCATGGACTTCCATCTGTCTCTATCTCTCGTTGCCCCTAGCATCTCCCCCACCCTCCTCGTCCCCAGCCACTCTGCAAGTCCGTCCAGCATTTTCTCCCTGGGTCTATCTGGTGCTCTCTTTCCCTCCAGCTTTCCCGTTGTGACCAGGTGCTCCAAATCCCCCTTCCTCATAAAATGGCCTATAAATGTTGCCTGTCTTTTCCTAATCTTCCTTATGAGTGATCTACTTGTGTCTGCCTCCATCAAGACTGTCTCGTTTGTTTTCTTTGCTGTCCGTGGAACTCTCAACATTCTTCTTAGAAACCACATCTCGGCTGCCTCAATCTTGGTCTGGCTTTGCTTGTTGACTGTCCACGCCTCACATCCATACAACAGTATTGGTTCTATATAACATTCAAAAACTCTCTTCCTGATCTTAACTGATAGGCATTTGTTGGTAAGAATGCTTGTGACATGACAACTGTGATCACTAAACTGGAGAAATACGGAGGAGAACCAGGAAAACAATGGACGTAATAGACCATGCTGGCCACAGAAATACGCGTTGGGCAAAAAAACAACAAGAAAAAACAAACAAACCCAAAATATTTGAACAGTAGAGAACAGCTGCCATTCAGTTCATCAGTAGAATCTGCAGAAGCAGTACGGCACATGCATATTTCCTAGTTAACAAGAAACACCACGAGGGTGCGGATAGGACCCAGAGCACCAATGCCTCGCAACTCTATGGACAATCACCTCCCAATCTCCCGATACCACTCGACAGTCGTTTCCTCAAGTAGAGGAGGGTCGTCCACGGGTCTCATGACCCATTCAGATCCAATCACCAGTTACCTTGTTTACAAACCGAATGGCAAGGTGGGGGAGCTGACAAACCCCATGACATTGCCACACAACGCTCATCAACCAAATCCAAACCCAGCTACCGGACTAAGAGATAACGTAGGGACCCTCTCTTGCCCTACTCTCGGGCTTCATCTCTCTGTTGGGCAGACTGTCAAACCGCCAGCTCACATAGATGCCAACTGTTATTCCTTTAATATGTTCTCAGCATTTAGCAGTAGAAAGTACCGATCTCCGTTCTTCCAGGAAAACATATACACTGAGCAGGGTCAGATATCCATTCTCAGCTGGGTGGAATATACGCCATTCCACCCAGTATACATGCTGTTTCTGTGTGCTTGCTGTAACATTTTCTGTTTGTTTCTCTTGTCATCATACTTGTCGTAGACACGAACATGTTAAACAACCCAGTACACATTATAACGTACGGACACACTATGGCACAACCCAGTAACATTATAATGTATGGACACACTATGGCACAACCCAGTAACATTATAACGTACGGACATACTATGGCACAACCCAGTAACATTATAATGTATGGACACATTATGACAACCCAGTAACATTATAGTGTATGGACACACTATGGCACAACCCAGTAACATTATAATGTATGGACACACTATGGCACAACCCAGTAACATTATAATGTATGGACACACTATAGCACAACCCAGTAACATTATAATGTATGGACACACTATGGCACAACCCAGTAACATTATAATGTATGGACACACCATGGCACAACCCAGTAACATTATAAATGTATGGACACACTATAGCACAACCCAGTAACATTATAATGTATGGACACACTATGGCACAACCCAGTAACATTATAATGTATGAACACACTATGGCACAACCCAGTAACATTATAATGTATGGACACACCATGGCACAACCCAGTAACATTATAATGTATGGACACACTATGGCACAACCCAGTAACATTATAATGTATGGACACACCATGGCACAACCCAGTAACATTATAATGTATGGACACACTATGGCACAACCCAGTAACATTATAATGTATGGACACACTATGGCACAACCCAGTAACATTATAATGTACATACAAGTTATAATTCGCTATGTTAGTTTCGCTTGGAGTAGTTTGAAATATTGTCAGCAGCATTTACATTTCGAAAACGCCGATGTCCAGATATTTTTCATCATAGTTTTTTTATGAGTTTACGTGTGTATGAAAGTATACATGTATGATCGTGCCTATTTGTTTTTCATTTACCTGTTGTTTATGTTGTGCTGTATGTGTAGACATTATTATGAATTCTTGGCTTCATAGGATACTATCATTAAATGTGATAAATGCTCTCTTTATATTTTTATCATTTTATTGTCATCAACACCATCTTGGATTAACTGTGTGATGAATGCTCCCTTTATATTTTCATTATTGTCATTATCATTATTTTTATCAGTATCATCGTCATCATCGTCATCATCATCATCATCATCATCATCATCCTTCTCCTCCCCCTCTTCATTCTCTTCCTCCTCATCATCACCGTAATCATCATCGTCACCAGAACAACATGACGTCACCAACACCGGCGTCACCCCTGACCGCACTGAACATCAGTGACCGCTGTCCGGGTGTGGACTACATCATGAATCAGAGCCAACCGCACTTCACAGTCCTTCAGGCCAACGTGTCAGGCTGTACATCCTGGGCATACGCTGACCTTCTGACACACCAGAGGGTGGTGCGTGGGATGTGTGATGAGTTCACTACTTTCTGTCTCCTGCACGTAGAGGTCCCACTGGGTATGTTCGTACGAGCTCGGGTCCAAAGATTGGCTTATTGGTGTGGGTCTAGTCAGTGGGACACTATGATAATGGAACATAATTCTGATAGAACTTTTATACTAAACTACTGGAACATACAATGCAGTGTTCATTCCATGGAAGAAGATTATATTGAATCAACTACAAATCGCATGTCGTTTGTGCACCATAACATGACTTTGCTTAGACTATACATAGAGGCTGTTGAAAAGCACAGTCTGATTAAAGTATCTATGTCACCTTTCTTTGGGTACATGATATTACCACGTCAGTGTTTCTCTACGTCTCATGACATCTGGGAAGAACTGATAGCGCCCCCTGGCTGTGTCATCATGATCAGTTTTGAGGGAACATCGTACAGGTTTTACAAACCTAACACGTACACAGACCTGATATTCACACAGCCAGATGCACGTCAACGCGTCCTGCGGGTGTGTGGTGAGAATAACTCATCAACTCGCATTTTCCATACATCACATATTCAATTTCATATAAGCGATCTGGGTTTCACACCGATGATTGAAAGTATCAGTCTGAAAATACTCTTTTCTTTTCACCCAGAAGCAGTTACACCTGATAAGTTACCCAGTGGTTTGTTTAACTGTTCTGTCGATCACTATTCCAGCTTTCAGCACCACCTGGACTGTAACCTGAAGTCAGAGTGTGAAGATGGGCAGGATGAAACGGAGCACTGCCCCTTCAGTGGTCCTGGTTGTAAGGGTTTGATGGCTTCACGTAACAAATGTTTCAAATATGTTAAGATAGACGTTTGTTTGCGGCCTGCATTGGCAACATACGAGTGTCAGAAAACGGGTGGACAGCTGGCTTCGATCAAAACCAGACAGGAACAAGACGATTATCTGCACGTCTTTAATCACCGTGACGACTTTGACATGATGGCAGGCTACTCATCAGGTTTCAACGCTGTGGCTTTCATGTACAGCAAGTTCCGACAGTGGTCAGACAAGACCTTCATTTACAACTTCGTTCACTTCACCCACGATAGATACTTTCCAAGAAGACGCGTTTTCTACGGGTCTATAAACTCACGAGCGGCGTTCAGCGAAAATATGTTTGTCTTTTTCGACCGATTTATTTGTCAAGTGAAACTGCAATCACAAGACCTGTATACTGCTCAAACAGTTGAATTCCCTGTTTTATACACAGTCCTGTCCCTTTTGATACAGACACAGCAAGTATTGTTAGATTGTCCAGAGGATCACGCGACGCTTGCGTTTTTGTCCTGTGATCTTCAAGCTCACTGTGGGCAAAAGACGTACACAGGATTATGCACGTTCCGTAACGTGAGCTCTAGGAACACAGACACACCAGCTATTCTTGGAAAGCACAGTAGCTACACCATCACCATGTTTGTCTGTGATGATGACTTAACAACACTGCCTTACACCCTGGTGTGTGACTTCAGACATGACTGTCCAGATCACAGTGATGAGTTATTCTGTGAACATCCTTCATGCAGTGGTTTTCTGTGCACAAATGGTCAATGTGTGATGGAAAGCCAACGTTGTAATGAACACCTAGATTGTCTGGATGACTGTGATGAGTTTCGCTGCTTTGCAAGTTACCGTTGGCTCCACACAGAGGCTAACAAAAAACAACGACTTTTCATCAACTTGGATGGTACAGGTTATTTTACTCAGCAGCTGATGACATCTCATCAGTCTTGTCCTGACACTCATTACTGGTGTACAGAAGACTGGTTGTACTGTCTTCCTGTCTATACTCGATGTAACGGATTCTCTGACTGTACATATGGTGAAGATGAACAAGATTGTGAGACATTCACCTGTCCTGATTTCTATAGATGTCGTAATTCCAAAGTCTGTGTTCACGGAGATCATCTGTGCAATGGCTGGGGTCAATGTCCACAGCGTGATGATGAATGGTTGTGTGACATGACCTGTCCTGAAGGCTGTCTGTGTCAAGGTCACTCTTTCTTTTGTCCCCAGGCGTTCTCCGCTGACCTCTTTCCTCAGCTCCGGTACATGGACGCCACAGGTTCAGGAATGACGCTGACTAATTTCAGTAACAACACAAATCTTATTCATCTGACACTGTCTTTTTGTTCTTTAGTCAATATATCAAGCGTGAAGCTTCCCAACTTACAGCACCTTGATGTCACCTACAACCACCTGACAACTATGGACAATACTGTTTTCTTCCAACTATGCAGTTTAAGAAGTTTGTTTTTAGCGAACAATCCTCTGACTTCACTGATAGGTGAACCATACTTTATGTTTCATTATGCTTTAGTAAACATAGTTGCTTCAAGGACACGTTTCCAGATACTCAACACTAAACCGTTCATGTACTTTCCACAAGTGACGTATTTGGATCTATCATTTTCTGACATTCAAACAATCAGGCCCAGGGCAGTCCAGTCTATGCCACAGCTGACTGTACTGGACGTCAGGGGAAATCCAGTGACCTACTTTCCTTTGGACACACTGTCAATGTGGAATCATCTGAAAAGCATCTTGTCCTCAAACTACAGGCTTTGTTGCAGGAATCTGTTTTCACAACAGTCACACACAATACAGTGTGTATCACCACGACCCGTGTTTTTTTCCTGCCAATTTTTGCTACCCACTGAACTGTACAGGCTTTTCTTTTGGTTACTTTGTGTGTTCTCCATTTTAGGGAATTTGGTTTGTTTCATAGCAGCAGTCGCGGAGAAGAAAATGTTTCGAAGCACTTTCATCACGTTCGTTGCCCATTTGCAGATTGCAAACATCTGCATGGGAATTCATGTCAGCACAGTTACGGTGGTCAATGAAATATTTCATGGAAAATATGTCTACTTTGAAAAAGCATGGACAAGCAGCATGACTTGTAAGGTTGCTGGTCTTTTTTGCTTTCTGTCCAGTGAGGTGTCAGTTCTGATCCTCTCTTTCATTACCCTGGATCACATCATTGTCCTTTGTTTCCCCTCAACTAAGTGGACATTTAATAGAGGTTTGACAGCTGCAGCTTGTGCAGTGGCGTGGTGTGTTGGGCTTTTGTTGTCTGTGATACCTTTTCTTCCTGGACTGTCACACTGGGGCCTTAATGGCCAGTCTGGTCTGTGTCGTCTGGCTATATTTGACACTAACTCCAAAGATGAGTTGAGATGGTTCTTAATCACTGTCACGTTTAACTGTATCCTGTGTTCTGTGGTGGTTGTTGGTCAACTCATCATTTACAGGAGAACGCCAATGCATCCAATCCTAATCGACCCCACAAAGAAACTTATTTATTCTTCAGTCCATCTGTTGATGAAAATAACTGTAACCGATGCTGTGAGCTGGTTCTCCCTTGGTCTGACCAACATATTGACCTTACATGGCAGTGGTGCCTCAGCCGAGGTTCATTTAACCATGATTGTGTTCCTGCTACCACTCAATTCTGCTCTCAACCCACTGCTGTACATATGGTCCGTTGTAACACAGCGACAACAACAAGAACAGGAAAGGAGACTGCTTCAAGTGTTGAAATCACGACAATTGCTAATAGAGAAAAACAGTCATCAGTAAAATGATAAAATGACTCTGTCCTTACCAGAGCCTACATTTTTTGTAGAGCTGCCATTTACATGTCAACCTCTACTTAAAGACCAATGCTGGCTGTGTGTTTGGCTCTGTCTTGTGTGTCTGCATGTTAACGTTTATGTGAGACTTTTTTTCAGGACCACTGCTGGCTGTGAGTTTGGCTGTCTCTTGTGTGTCTGAATGTTAACTTTTATTATTATTATTATTATTATTATTATTATGAACATTTAGTACGCCTAATCAAATTAATGCCCTAGGCGTTAACAATGGCAAAACATATAACCGAAATCACAAGCACGCACACACACGCCCACAAACACACACACGCACACACACACACACACACACACACACACACACACACACACGCACACGCACACACACACACACACACACACACACGCACACGCACACACACACACACACACACACACACACACACAGCACGACATGCAAATACAATGACACATTGACACTAAGACATTATAAAGCCAACATTACGTTACATGGGGGGAGGGGGGCAGAAATTATCAGTTATTTGGGAAACAGATGAGTTTTGAGGGAGCGTTTGAATGTGGACAGAGAGGGTGAGTATCTGAGTGAGCGAGGTAGCTGATTCCAGATAGTTGGAGCTTGATAGGAAAAAGAACGCTGCCCAAACCTTTTAGTGCGGACTATGGGGATACTATAGAGACGGGTGTCGGATGAGGACCGCAAAGCTCGAGATGGCGTGTAGAGATGTAACAGATGGGCGAGATACTCAGGACAGAAAGACTCAATAGATTTGAAGCAGAGACAGGCAATCTTGTAGGATATTCTTTGCTGAACCGGGAGCCAGTGAAGAGAACAGAGCAATGGCGTAACATGGTTAAATTTTGAAGAGCGGAAGATGAGACGGGCAGCATGATTTTGAACTTTCTGAAGTTTGTTAATGAGGTGAGAGGGGGAACCAGACAAAAGAGCATTACAGTAATCAAGACGAGATAGAACAAGTGCACAGACAAGAGTCTTTGTCGTGTCTTCTGAGAGGAGATGGCGGATAGAAGCAATTCGGCGGAGTTCAAGAAAACAAGTCCGACAAACGTTGCTAACATGCAGATGGAAGGACAGGGTTTGGTCAAGAGTTACACCAAGGTTACGGGCAGAATAGGAGAGAGTGATAGACGAGTCAACAAGTGTGATGGAGGTTGGAAGAGAGGGGTGATTTTGGAGTTTGGGTGGGGTGATCAAGATCAATTCGGATTTCTCTTCATTCAATTTCAGTTTGTTTTCAGTCATCCAATCCTTCAGGTCGGCTACACAAGATTGGGTGTTTTGGATCATGAGGGGAAGGTCAGGGAGAGGCCCAGAGACATACAGCTGATTGTCATCCGAGAAAGAATGATGCTGAAGTAGGTGTTCTTGGACAATAGAGGAGACAGGATAGGTGTAGAGAATGAAAAGTAGGGGGCCCAGAACAGATCCCTGTGGCACTCCATAGGTCAGACAGGAAGCATTAGAAGAAAGACCATTGACAGAAACTACTTGCAGACGATCGGTGATGTAAGAATGAAACCAATTCAAGACAGTATCATGGAGCCCAAAAGAGTGATGCAGACGGGAGAGAAGGATAGAGTGGTCAATAGTGTCAAAGGCAGCAGATAGGTCCAAGAGAGTCAAAAGTGATACATTGTTAGAGTCAAGAGTAGTCAGTAAGTCGTTGCAGATTTTGAGAAGAGCAGTCTCGGTGCTATGTGCAGAACGGTAAGCAGACTGAAGGGGATAGACAAGGTTATTGGAATGAAGGTGGTTTAACAGCTGGTTGAGAACAACTTTCTCTAAGACCTTGGAAAGAAATGGAAGATTTGACACAGGTCTATAGTTTTTCAAATTCTCAGGGTCAAGAGTCGTCTTTTTTAGAAGAGGTCTAACAATTGCTGACTTGAAAGAAGAAGGAAAGGAGCCAGTTGAGAGGGAATGGTTGATGATGTTGGTGATGTGAGGAAGAAGAGTATAAAGACAATGGGTGAGGAAAGAAACTGGCAATGGGTCAAGTTCACAGGTTTTAATGCCGGATTTCATGATGATTTTCTTAACAAAGTCCTCAGAAACGGGTTGGAAGGAAGTAAGGGGGATTCCAGAGAAAGGGGGTTCAGGAAATGTTGCATGAGTGTTCGTCGTGGAATCAAGAGAAAGCCTGAGGTTAGCAATCTTGTTGACAAAATAGTCGGAGAAAGCCTGTGGAAGATCAGATGGTGGCAGGTTAGATGGAAGAGGAGAAGAGCCAGTTTTGCCAAGAAGAGTATTAGTGATATTATACAATTGTTTGGACGTGGAGCAAGCAAGAATTTTGGCATTGTAATAGGCTGATTTAGCGGCGTCTACAAGGCTATTAACAATTTTGTTGGCAGTTTGAAAGATTTGCCTATGCACAGTTTTTTATGTCAGGCTTTTTTGAGGACCACTGTTTGCTGTGTGTTTGGCTCTGTTGTGCATCTGCACATCAAACTCTCATAATGTCTTCATCAACATGTTCGGCCTTGTGTGTTGTGTCTCTACATGTCAATCTCTTCATCAGGCATTCCTCAGGATCAGTGTTGGCTTTATGACCATTGTTTTTGAGAAATCATAATAGGCACAATCTTATTATAATTTACACATATCACGCCTAAACGAATATTATCCATCAAGGAATTTCACTTACTTTTTGTTAGGCCTGATCGGTTCAGCGAACCCTCGTTGGCTTTGTGTCTGGCTTTGCTTCATATATGTTTACATGTCAGCCCCTACGTGAGGCCTTCCTTATGATCAGTGATGGCTATGTGTTTGACTGTGCCTCTTGAATGAGTGGCGTGGATGGTATATGACAACTTGTCATAATTTACTGAAAGTTTAAACCCAACGTCTCTGTTCAGTGTTAATCGACTCTCCATGACTTCATTACTTCTGTAAATTTACAACATGCCCCAAATAAAACTATAATCAGATATCTTTCCTGTCTCATTTACCTAGGGGAGGTACTGGCTCTACCTATAGCTCCTTTTTGCTCTGCAGTTCAATGCCATAGCCAGGTTGTCTACATTGCTATCTCCAAAAGAACTTCTCTTTCCATTAGTCATCATTAAGTTCTAGGATAGATGTGGTCGTTGAGGAATGGTGAAATTGGTGGGGGGATCTAACAACAGACAGAATCCGTCATGGACCTAACAATAGACAGGATTATTCATGGATATAACAGTAGACAGGATCCTTTATGGATTGAGAAGCAGACAGGATTCTTTTTGGATGTGGCAGTAGACAGGATTCTGCATAGGTCCAGCGGGAGATAGGATCCTTCGTGGATTGAGCAGTACACAGGATCCTTCGTAGATCCAACAATAGACAAATTCCCTCGTGGATGTAGCAGTAGATAGGATCGTTCATAGATCCAACAATAGACAAATTCATTCATGGATGTAGAGATATATAGGATTGTTCACAGATCCAGCAATAGACAAATTCCTTCGTTGATGTAGCAGTAGATATAATCGTTCATAGATTCAACATAGATTCCTTTATGGATGTAGCAGTAGACAGGATCGTTCACAGATCTAACAATAGACAGATTCCTTCATGGATGTAGCAGTTGATATGGATCGTTCATAGATCTAACAATAGACAGATTTCCTTATGGATGTAGCAGTAGATATGGATCGTTCGTAGATCCAACAATAGAGAGATGCCCCTTCCTGGATGTAGCGGTAAACATGATCCTCCATGGATATAGCGGTAGGTAGGATCGTTCATAGATTCAGCTATAGACAGATTCCTTCATAGATGTAACAGTAGATAGGATCCTTCATATATTCAACAACAGACAGATTCCTTCATGGATGCAGTAGTAGATAGGATCCATCATAGATCCAGTGATAGACAGATTTCTTCATGGATGTAGCATGGATAGGATCGTTCATAGATCCAGCTATAGACAGATTCCTTAATGAATGTAGCAGTTGATTGGATCGCTCATAGATCCAACAATAAACAGATTCCTTCATTGATGTAGCAGTAGATAGGATCCTTCATAGATCCAGCGATAGACAGATTTCTTCATGGATGTAGAGGTAGACAGAAATCCTTCACTGATCCAGCGATAGACAGATTTCTTCATGGACTTACCTGTACACAAGATCCTTCATGGATCCAGCATAGTTTACTTCATTTCTGCTTCTAGGACACATCACCAAACAGGTGAAGCATGCTGAGGTTGGTCTTTTCCTTTCAAGTCAGAGATACAGCCATTCATCTGTCCACTTCATCCATGCCTCCTTCCAACAAATCTTGATGGATGGTCTTGGTGTATGTGTTTGACGACTGGGTCATCATCATCATCATCAAGTGCCCTGCCACATGGCGCTGGCGATCATGGCCCTCCTTATGCATCTGTCCCTTGTTGCCACAAGCACATCCTCCACCCTCTCTGTCTGAAGCCACTCTGAGAGTCCTTCCACTATTTTTCCCTGGGTCTATCTGGTGCTCTATTCCCCTTCAGCTTTCTTGTTGTGACCAGGTGCTGTAATTCCCATTTCCTCATAAAATGGCCTATAAATGTTGCCTGTCTTTTCCTAATCTTCCTTATCAATTATCTTTTTGTGTCTGCCTCCATCAAGACTGAATCGTTTGTTTTGTTTTTTTGCTGTCCATGGAACTCTCAACATTCTTCTTAGAAACCATATCTCGGCTGCCTCAATCTTGTTCTGGCTTTGCGTGTTGACTGCCCACGCCTCACAACCGTATAACATTATCGGTTCTATATAACATTCAAGGACTCTCTTCCTGATGTTAATTGATAGGCATTTGTTGGTAAGAACGCTTTTCATCCTCTTGAATGACTTGGGTAACATGCTTAAACTGAGCAAGACTGCATCACTTCACTGTTGCCAGAAAGAGGCCTTGTAGGTCCACCCAATATGGCGCTGTAATTCCATTAGTGAATGGAGTGAGACTTCGGTGACGTTAAGTCCAGTGAACTGACCATTTCAGCTTCCTGAATTTTTGTATGGTGTTGTAAGATGTTGATCTTGTTTTGAAAGTTACCGTTCATCAAGAGCTGATCATAGCAAACTGTTGTGAAGGCACGCAACTAAGGACATAGTTCAGTTCATGAGAACTCCTGCAGGTGGAGGAAATAGTATAATTCATGAGAACTCCTAAAAGCACACAGCAAGCCAATCTGTTTGGAATACCACTAAAGGTAACGTTTCATACGAGATTATGAAGAAGTATTGTCTTCAAAACAAACGTGGTAAACTATAACGTATCATTACTTCTCTCTCTGTCTCTCTCTCTCTTTATTTCTTTCTTTCTCTCTCTTTCTCTCTCTCTTTCTCTTTTCTCTTTCTCTCTCTGTCTATCTGTCTGTCTATCTCACTCTCTCACTCACTTTGTGCGTGTGTGTATTTTGTGTGTGTGTGTGTGTGTGTGTGTGTGTGTGTGTGTGTGTGTGTGTGTGTGTGTGTGTGTGTGTTATTTTTTCAGTTAGTGGGTAAGTGAATTTAGCGTGCTTCTAGCTAGTTTTGGGTGAATAGTTTTTTGATTAGTGTGTCTATGGGGAAGGTGTTGGTGTTGGTGATGGTTTCCTTTCAGGAAATAATTCTTTTCTGCTGTCGGTGAAGACATCCCCGTTATCAGGGTTCATTACAACGAAATGGAATCATGGCACAACACAGACAGTTGTTATGACCACACGGATCTATGTCCCGACTGGACATGTCGTTATGATCAGCATGAGAAGGACATTTAGGTTCTACACAGTTTTATATGTCGAACTGTGTACACACGACAATAATGGGGATCAAACTGTGGTGTGGAAAGATTGGCCAGAGGAGAAGTATGACTGTGTCTTTTATACACCTATGCTCACCGTACTGTACCACAAATACGCCGGTATATGCCCAAGCGAACCATGTTTCAAACTGTTCTTTTCCTTTCATCTTGAAAACCAAAGACCTCGAAAGTTACACAGTGGTCTGTATAACTGTTCTGCTCCTCACTATTCCAGCTTTCAGCTCCACCTCGACTGTAACCTGAAGATAGAGTGTGAACATGGACAGGATGAAACAGAACACTGTCCCTTCAGCAGTCCTGGTTGTCAGGGTTTGCTGACGTTGTGTAACCATTGCTACAAATTTGTCGGTTTAGCAGATGTGGTTAATGATACAACAAAAGATTTACATCAAGCAGCTAAGGACTATTGCAAGTCTGTGGGAGGTACGTTGGGCATGCCCAAATGTGAAGAGGACTGGTATGGAGCAGTTGAGAACTTAACCAATCCATATCGGTATCTCACGCACATTCTTTGGATGGGACTGAGCACTGGTAACCTCTCTTTACCGAATATGTACAAAAGGAAAGTCCTCAGTGAAGACAGTACTGTCCTTCATCATTCTGTTCGGTTTAAAGATAAAAGCTATCGAGATGGAGGAGAGAAACAGTGTCTTTTCAATATCGGGGGTAAATTTGAAAGGATGTCGTGTGATAAGCCTCTACCATACGATAGTCTAATTTGTGAATTAAGGAAAAATCAGACCCACTATCCACTACAAGCAATAACGTTGACTAGAACTCCTCTTCCTTGGCACACACACCAATCTCTGACGACTTGTCCTGATGATCATGTGACACACACGTTTCTTCTGTGTGGTTCAAGCCAGCATGACGTGTGTGGTCAAGGTCAAACGTCTTCTTGTGTTTTTTCTGATCATTTGTCCGACACGCGTGGTAGGTTTGGTTTAACAGAAGATCAAACCACCTTTGTCCCTTTGTTCATGTGTGTTTCCGACCTCACCACACTGTCATACACCCTGGTATGTGACTTTATACCAGACTGTCAGGATAGAAGCGATGAGTCTTTCTGTAAACATCGTCCTTGTGTCCAGATGTATACCTGCACTAATGGTCAGTGTGTGTCTTATGATGTTGTCTGTGACAGAGATTCTCATTGTCACGATAAATCAGATGAACTGAAATGTGATGGAACCAGATACAAGAAAACTGACTGGGTATTGGCTTTACCATCTCCTGTTCTCGTCCATTTCGATGGTATGAACAGTTTCATTTCAACTCCAATGAAATCCAATGAGTCCTGTCCTGACAGCCATTATCGTTGTCCTGGTGAGCTCAATGACTGCTTGCCTGTCTACACACGCTGCAACAGAATGTATGACTGTATAGGCCATGAGGACGAAGAGGGATGTGATGAACTGATCTGTCCGGGGTTCTTCAAGTGCAGGACTTCCGAAATATGTTTACATGCTGACCACCTGTGTGATGGCTGGCCTCACTGCCCAATGCGTGATGATGAACTGTCGTGTGACGTGACCTGTCCTGTGGGCTGTCTGTGTCAGGGTCAGACATTTTTGTGCCATCAGCCTTTCTCTGCTCACCTGTTCCCATTGCTCCGTTACTTGGATGTCACAGGTACAGGAATGAATCTGTCTGATTTGAGTAATCATACCTATCTTATTCGTCTGATTATTGCCCAGTGTTCTTTGACTGTCCTGTCTCACAGTAAGTTGCCCAACTTGCAGTTTTTTGATCTGACTGGCAACAAACTACAACATGTCAATGTGACTTACTTTGTCAGTTTAGAAAATCTACAGAAACTCTCCATGTCCAATAATCCCATCACCTCACTTTACTCTGATAACTCGTCTGATATTCAGCACAGTGCCTTGACAGTGATAGATTTGTCACACACCACATTGACAATTTTTGACACCAAGGTCTTCTCTAAGTTCTTGAAATTGCACAGACTAAACTTAACGTTTACTAGCATAAATACTGTTAGCACCTGTGGTTTTCAGTTTATTCCAAAGTTAGCTGCACTGTACATGGAAGGCAGTCCCATAAAAACATTTCCACATGACATATTTAAAGATCTTTCCCATCTTCGTGTCATATCGACACTTAACTCTAAATTGTGCTGCAGGGAAATATTACCATTTAACTTTGATGAGACAGCTTGCTATTCCCCCAAAGACGAAATTTCATCTTGTGAAGATTTACTTCAATCAGGAATGTATCGAGGGTTTCTCTGGCTGATCAGCTGTCTGTCAGTGACTGGAAATATCTTTTGTTTTGTTGCGCGCTTGTGTGCACAGAATAAAACGTCTTCAAGCGGTTTCAGTGTTTTTGTCACCAACCTGACCATAGCTGATTTTTTGATGGGTGTCTACATCGCTATTATTGGAGTGGCTGATGAACTGTTTCGTGGTAAATACCTCCATTATGATGATACATGGAAGAGTAGTGTCCCCTGTAAGGTGGCTGGTTTTCTGTCCCTACTGTCCAGTGAAGTATCAGCTTTGACAATCTGGCTCATCACACTGGATCGTTTCATTGTCCTTCATTTTCCATTCAGCACATTTCGATTTGAGAGAACATCAGCAGCAGTGGCTTGTCTGTTGACTTGGTTGGTTGGCTGGCTTGTTGCCTTGTTGCCTTTACTTCCAATGACATCACACTGGGAGTTCTACAGTCAGACAGGTATCTGTATTCCACTCCCTGTCACCCGCAAAACTTTCAAAGGGCAGTTGTATTCCATTGGTGTGTTGATCGTTTTTAATTTCATTCTGTTTGTGCTGATTTCAGTTGGCCAAGCTTTTATCTACTGGTCAATACAAAAAAACGCACTGACAACCAACACAACGAAAGCATCACGAGACATGACTATAGCTCGGCGGTTGATCACTGTGGCCGTTACAGACTTCATGTGCTGGTTTCCCATTGGACTGTGTGGATTTTTGGCTCTGGCTGGTACTCCAATCCCCGAGAGGTGAATGTGGCCTTGGCCATTTTTGTGCTGCCCTTAAACTCAGCTCTGAATCCCTTTGTGTATACCTTAAACACTCTAGCAGAAAAACAAAGAAAATCTAAAGAGGCAAAGCTGTTAAAATGGCTGGAATCTCACTCTGATTTGCTTGATCAGAAATAATCACAATATGGACAGGCTTCAAGTTATACGTGAAAAGGTGATAGTGTCTGTTACCTTAGGTACAATATCATTTTTTAACAACATACAGTAAGAAAAAAATTATTCATTGTAATATTGATGGCACTTTCGTCAAATACATTTAAACAAATAAATCTAGGTTGCACATAACACACAAAGATTTGATTTAAAGACGAAGCAACCTTTTTGTATTTAAGTTTTGCTTTGTTTTATTTTTGTTTATCTCCATTTTTTGATAAATATTATCCATATCATCTGGTAAAGATTTTGTGTGTGTGTTGTGTGTGTGTGTGTGTGTGTGTGTGTGTGTGTGTGTGTGTGTGTGTGTGGTTGTTGTGTGTGTGTGTGTGGAGTTGCATTGTGTTAGCAAGAATTCCTCAGCTGTTTTCTCTTGAATCTTTACCAAATTTCGATCAAATATATGGATAGTGTAGGAGTCACGAATGTATATGTTTGGAAGAAAAGGTGTCAAGGTCAAGGTAACATGGACTCCAAAAGTGCCACAAGTGCCGTCTATTTGTTACTCTACTATAAGTAGGGCATGTTTTTAGTGCCCAGACGTCAAATTTGGGGAGGGGTGGTATTTCTAAAAGATTTGTTTTCCTGCTGTTTTTGATGATGCAAACCCCAAAGTTTCATTGTAAATGGTCGAGTTCCCGGGATTTACACACAGTACCCCACTAAACTCAGCGCTGTCTTGAGAAAACTAAGAGCTAACATTTTGGAACCTCAGTACAAAAGAGTTTGTTTGTTTGCTTGTTTGTTTGTTTTGTTTTGTTATTTTATTTTTCAAACCATAATGTCAATCTGCATTAAATATGAAGTTGTACTCAGTGTTAGCAATGCATCTGAAATGTAACATTCTTAACATTTATTTGAATGTGTTGGGTTGTTCTCGATTGGTGGCTGTTTTTCTTCTGCTCGTGTTTCTCTTTATGGCAGTTTGTCCTTACAGCTGGTATGGGTTTTTTCTTTGTTTCAGTTGTCCTTACAGCTGGTATGGGTTTTTCTCTTTATTTCAGTTGTCCTTACAGCTGGTATGGGTGTTTCTCTTTATTTCAGTTGTCCTTACAGCTGGTATGGGTTTTTCTCTTTATTTCAGTTGTCCTTACAGCTGGTATGGGTGTTTCTCTTTATTTCAGTTGTCCTTACAGCTGGTATGGGTTTTTCTCTTTATTTCAGTTGTCCTTACAGCTGGTATGGGTGTTTCTCTTTATTTCAGTTGTCCTTACAGCTGGTATGGGTGTTTCTCTTTATTTCAGTTGTCCTTACAGCTGGTATGGGTTTTCTCTTTATTTCAGTTGTCCTTACAGCTGGTATGGGTTTTTCTCTTTATTTCAGTTGTCCTTACAGCTGGTATGGGTGTTTCTCTTTATTTCAGTTGTCCTTACAGCTGGTATGGGTGTTTCTCTTTATTTCAGTTGTCCTTACAGCTGGTATGGGTTTTTTCTATTTGCTTCAGTTTGTCCTTACAGCTGGTATGGGTGTTTCTTTTTCAGTTTGTGCTTATAGCTGGTATGGGTGTTTCTCTTTATTTCAGTTTGTCCTTACAGTTGGTATGGGTGTTTCTCTTTATTTCAGTTTGTCCTTACAGTTGGTATGGGTGTTTCTCTTTATTTCAGTTTGTCCTTACAGTTGGTATGGGTGTTTCTCTTTATTTAATTTGTTCTTACAGCTGACGTGGGTGTTTCTCTTTATTTCAGTTGTCCTTACAACTGCTATGGGTGTTTCTCTTTATTTAATTTGTTCTTACAGCTGACGTGGGTGTTTCTCTTTATTTCAGTTGTCCTTACAACTGCTATGGGTGTTTCTCTTTATTTAATTTGTTCTTACAGCTGACGTGGGTGTTTCTCTTTATTTCAGTTGTCCTTACAACTGCTATGGGTGTTTCTCTTTATTTCAGTTGTCCTTACAACTGCTATGGGTGTTTCTCTTTATTTAATTTGTTCTTACAGCTGACGTGGGTGTTTCACTTTATTTCAGTTTGTCCTTACAGCTGGTATGGGTGTTTCTCTTTATTTAATTTGTTCTTACAGCTGACGTGGGTGTTTCTCTTTATTTCAGTTGTCCTTATAGCTGGTATGGGTGTTTCTCTTTATTTCAGTTGTCCTTATAGCTGGTATGGGTGTTTCTCTTTATTTCAGTTGTCCTTATAGCTGGTATGGGTGTTTCTATTTGCTTCAGTTTGTCCTTACAGCTGGTATGGGTGTTTCTCTTTCAGTTTGTGCTTATAGCTGGTATGGGTGTTTCTCTTTATTTCAGTTTGTCCTTACAGTTGGTATGGGTGTTTCACTTTATTTCAGTTTGTCCTTGCAACTGGAATGGGTGTTTCTCTTTATTTTAGTTTGTCCTTACAGCTGGTATGAGTGTTTCTCTTTATTTTAGTTTGTCCTTACAGCTGGTATGAGTGTTTCTCTTTATTTCAGTTTGTTCTTATAGCTGGTATGAGTGTTTCTCTTTATTTCAGTTTGTCCTTACAGCTGGTATGAGTGTTTCTCTTATTTCAGTTTGTTCCTTAAGCTGGTATGAGTGTTTCTCTTTATTTAGTTTGTCCTTACAGCTGGTATGAGTGTTTCTCTTTATTTCAGTTTGTTCTTAAGCTGGTATGAGTGTTTCTCTTTATT
>JAPXFY010000031.1:24495853-24503353 GCA_030674185.1 Monoplex corrugatus | reverse complement strand
CCTAAAGCGAATTAATACATTTTATTAAGTCTTGCCACGTACACACAGAAATGCACAGAGAAACTTGCAGATACAGACACACACATACAGGCACATAGACATAAACACTGACATAGATACAGACACATACACACAAACACACGCATACACACACACACACATACACACACACACGCACATACTCCACACACACACCACACACACACCATATACCACACACAGAGGCACAGACACATACACACACACGCACATACATACACAGACATACACACACACACACACAACACACACACACACACACCACTCATCACATCACACACACACACACACACACACACACACACACACACACACACACACACACACACACACAACACACAAGCACACAACTATATATATATATACACAACACACACAAACATACACACAAACACACATACACACACGCAAGCACACACAAAACATACACACACACACAAACACACACACACACACACAGGCACAGCACACACCACACACACGCACAGACACACATACACACACACACGTACACACACACACACACACACACACGCGATAAAGCGCACAGTTCGTGGTGTGATTAAAGATGAGTTTTATTTCTTAGATAGCCGTACCATATACCAAATAAAAAATACTAATGAGGATGATGATGATGATGGTGATAAAAATAATAAAATGAATTAATAAATAATTTAAACAAATAAATAGATAAATAACGAAACAAACAAATAAATACATAAATACATTTTTAAAAATGCAAAACTAGTGCACATCACAAACAAGTATACCTGGGAAAAATAAATTGATCTAAAAAAAAACATTTCTAAATCTGAATGACGTATTTACTGGAAATACTTGTCAAATACATATTGCAAAATATCTTTATGATCACTTACTTTTGCAAAAAACTAAAATATTCTTATTTACTCAAGTATTCATATTGCCATTGATGTTAATAATACGATCAACGGCGGATGTGAAATTATTATCTGTTGATCTTGATCTGGACTTATGACAAACAAGTATGGTCTTACAGCAATATTTCGTTTCAGTATGACAAAAGAGGTCTAAGTTTCAGCTACATAGAAACACAATTATGATATAAAGAAAACGTTGTATGGCTTGGCTATAATAGTCTGTTGGCTTCCCCCCCCCCCTCCCATTCCCCATATACACTCTTATCCGCATCCAATGGCTTATCTCAGTGCCAGAAAAGAATTCACGAGGAATGACCTGCCACAGACAGTGTGGGGGAAGACAGAAGTTTGTGTTTATTTTGCCGCATTCCGCCAACACACTGAAACGGCAACGTTACCAAAATAACGTTTCTCTGATATACATGTACACAAAGACTGGAAAGGTCATTCTGGATCAAGGTTGAGGTTTTGCTATAAAAAGAAAAAAAGCAACTAAACAGCGAAGCCATGTTGCTCTTGTTCTCGTCGCTACTGTCAGAGTAAATAGACAGATGGGTAAATGAAATGCATGTATATATAAATGAAAGATTAGGAAAAGACAGGCAACATTTATAGGCCATTTTATGAGGAAAGGGGAATTGGAGCACCTGGTCGCAACGGGGAAGCTGGAGGGAAAGAGAGCACCAGGTAGACCCAGGGAAAAAAAAAGATTGGACGGACTTGCAGAGTGGCTGAAAACAGAGAGGTTGGAAGACGTGCTTGCGGCAACAAGGAATAGAAACATATGGAGGGCCATGATAATAATAATGTATAATTACAATATTTATATAGCGCAAAATCTTGATAAAATCAAATCTAAGCGCTGGAAACAGATACACACGCACGCACGCACGCACGCACGTACGCACGCACACACGCACGCACACACACACAATATCCACGAAATATATCACAAATCCTTTTCTGCGTTGATTCTAAATCAGTGCTTCAGGCTCTTGAATTGATGAAATTAGACACTAGATCTGAAATGGTAATAGAAATTAGCCATTTAATTCATTACTTATCCCTAAGATGAACTGATCTTACTTTTTGTTGGATACCATCTCATTGTTCGTTTCATCATAACGATGTGGTTGACAGGGCTGCCAAACGAGGAGCTAAGGGTTCACTAGAATCAAACAACATAAAACTTTCTCCCTCTTTAAATGAATCTTGTAATTTAGTAGACGCCTATGTTTGGAAACTGTTTCAAGATAATCAGAAAAAGTACAATACTAATAGCATGGATTTTAAAATCAGCAAAATCAGTAAACAGTCTACTACAAACAGATATATACAGTCCCTTATGTATAGGTGGAAACTCGATGCATTCAAACAAAGTACACCAGAAATATTGCCTGTCTTTGTGGACAGAAAATTACGACCAGTCATTTACTTTCTTGCATTAGTATAAAGCGATGCATTCCGATACTTTCTACTCGCACAATTTCCGACATATTTGAATCATCATTATTGACATATGAATTTTTCATCAGCCTATCTAAAAGTCCAATAGTTCAATATTTATAATTCGTTCATCTTCCTTTTCATAGTTAGAGTTAGCTAGTTTATTGTAATATTTGTTGTAGTATGCTACTTCATTTGTCATGTTTATGCTTTCCTCCGACATTTGCATTGTCCTTGCTTCTTACTTGTTTTTCACATGGTTTCAGCCCGAATATGTTTTTTTTTATGCTCGAGTGGGCTAAAAGTAATATGAATTTAAACTTGAACTTTTAAAAAAAAAAATATTATTTTCATTTTTATTTTCTTATTTTTTATTTTATTTTATTTTATTTATTTATTTATTTATTTATTTATTTATTTATTTATTTTTTTTTTAAAACCAAGATTGACTATACGTAAACACCTGCATTTACCCTTCCTATTTCTACTCCCCTTCCCAACATCGCTTCGGTTTTTTTTTGTTTTTTTGTTTTTGTTCATTTATTTATCTATTTTGTTTTATCTTTTATTTATCATTTATTTATCATTATTATCATTGTTATGAATTATTATGTTTTACTTATTTATTGGTTGTTTTTTTTGTTTTTTGTTTTTGTTTTTTTGTCTAAAATCACTTAAGTGAGTAGACATTAAACCAATGACCACCACACACACACACACACACACACACACACACACACACACACACACACACACACACACACACACACACACACACACACACATACACGCATGGCTATAAATGGGGAGAAAGAATAAAAGCAATAAAAGCAAGAATAAAAGCAATGGAAAATTATAGAGAGCATATCATATACAATTATATATTATAACAATGTGATTCCCCTCCGAGCGGAGACAGGCGGCAGAAGGGGGGGAGGGGGGTTGAGTGAGGTTAGGATTTTATGCAGAGGAGAAAAGGTGAGTTTTGAGAGCGGACTTGAAGGTGACAAAAGTAAGTTGCTGACGGACTGAGAGAGGAAGTTTGTTCCAGGAGAGTGGACCAGAAACAGAGAAGGCTCGTGGACCATAGGTATTGAGCTTAGTGCGTGGAAAGCGAAAAGTCAGATGATCGGAGGCAGAGCGGAGGGTACGTGAGGGAACATAGATCTCAAGTAGGCTTGACAGGTAATCGGGGGCTGCGTTATTGAGGCTTTTGTAGCACATGGTGTCTAGTTTGTACTGTATGCGCTTTGATACAGGGAGCCAGTGAAGTTGTGCCAGGAGAGGAGATATGTGGTCAGCTTTTTTCTTTTTGAGTACAAGGCGTACAGCATTGTTTTGAATGCGCTGTAGGATGTGAGTGGTGGAGGCAGGAAGACCAGACAGGAGTGAATTGCAATAGTCCAATGCGAGACATTATGAAGGAGAGAACGAGTTTTGCAGTTGTTTCGCTCATCCCGAGGTGGCGGTATCGCCATCCTCTACAACGACTCACTCCATTCCCGCCTATCTTTCTCGCAGTCTCTGCCTTTCTCCCATCCTTCTTTCGAGCACGTTGAAGTATCCTTCCAATCCACCCCTCACCCCATCACCTTCTCCTGTGTCTATCGACCCCCACCTAGCTCTGCCAACAAACTCACCACATCCACGTTTCTCTCTGACTTTGACCAATTGCTTGACCACTACTGCCTCTTACCTGGAAATCTCATCATTCTAGGTGACATCAATGTCCACTATGACAACACTCACCGTTATGACACAAGACATATCATCAACTCTCTGTCCAATCACAATACGACTCAACACATTTCTGAACCAATCCATCAAAAAGGTCACATTCTTGACTGGATCATTTCTCGTGATCACCACAATTCCGCTACTGACAACTGCTTAGTTCTTTCTACCCGTCTAACTTCAGCCCTTCCATCTGACCACTCTGCAATTCTCTGTTCTCTCGACATTTCTCCTCCTTCCCGTACCATGCGCACAGTGACTCGACGTAATCTCAAATCTATCGACCTCTCCACATTTTCATCTGATGCCTCCCGTCTCCTTTCTGAAAAGTCACATAACCTTGCCGATGAATTCTATACTACTCTCCACCATCTTCTGGACACTCATGCTCCAGCCACAACCCGTCTTTTACCTGACCACCCCCCTACCCCCTGGCTCACTCATGAGATCGCCTGTGCAAAACGTGCCCGCCGCAGAGCAGAGCGCCGCTGGCGCAAATCCAAACTCACTGTACACAGGCAACTTTTCCAAGCCTCTAAAACAAAAGTATCCACCCTCATTGCATCAGCAAAAACAAGCTATTTCCAAACCAAAATCCTGAATGCCTCTTCTTCAAAAGAACTCTTTACAACCATGAATCATCTCCTTGGCACACGAAAAGATTTACCTCTCCCAACAAAACATACAAATGAAGAACTTCCATCTGTATTCTCCAAGTATTTCACCACCAAAATACAAACTCTTCGTGACAGGCTTGACAGGACACCCTGTCAACCATGCCCACCTGACCCTTCCTTCTCTGGCACACACCTCTTACTACTTTTACCCCAGTCTCACAAGAAGAAATTCTCAACACAATCAGATCCATGTCGTTCAAAACCTGCGAACTGGATCCTCTTCTAGGTTCTCTCTACTCCGACTGTCTCCCTACTCTCCTCCCATTCATCACTGACATCATCAACACTTCTCTTCAAACTGGAACTGTCCCAGATTCTTTCAAGTCTGCTATTGTTCACCCTCTCCTCAAGAAACACAATTTAGACCCAAATGAACTGAAAAATTACCGGCCTATCTCTAATCTCTCTTTCTTGTCAAAACTCCTTGAAAAAGTCGTCCTCAACCAGCTGAACTCTCACCTGTCTGCCAACAATCTCCTCAATCCTTTCCAGTCAGCCTACCGCCAGTGCCATAGCACTGAAACTGCCCTACTACACATTCTCAACAATCTCCTCCTTGCAACTGATACTGGCAAAGTCTCTCTCCTCACACTCCTTGATCTGTCTGCAGCCTTCGATACCATTGATCATGGTATTCTCCTTTCTAGACTTCATCATACTTTTGGCATCTCTGACAGTGCTCTCTCCTTTTTCACTTCGTATTTATCAAACAGAAAACAAACTGTTCTCATCAATGGCACTTACTCTCAACCTGCATACCTGACCTGTGGTGTTCCACAAGGATCTGTCCTTGGCCCTGTTCTTTTCACTCTTTACACCTCCCCCTGTCCACCATCATCAACTCCACTCTATAAAACACTACTTCTATGCTGATGACACCCAACTTCAAGACAGTGACTCACCTGATAATATACAGCGCCTGTTGACTCGCACCACTGAGTGTTACTCAGACATTAAGAACTGGATGACGTTCAACAAACTTCAGCTTAATGACGACAAGACAGAAGCTATCCTCATTGGCACCCGTCAGAAACTTTCTCAGCTGCCTCCTCTTTCTCTCCCATTATGTAACACATCAGTCCCAATTTCTGATTCAGCTAAAAACCTTGGTGTCTGCATTGACTCTACCCTCTCCATGAACAACTTTGTTTCTCAAACTGCCAGATCTTGCTACTATCATCTCCATCGTATAAGGCTGATCAGGAAGTATCTCTCTGTCGAAACAACTGCAAAAATCGTTCTCTCCTTCATAATTTCTCGCAATGACTATTGCAATTCACTCCTGTCTGGTTTCCTGCCTCCACCACTCACATCCTACAGCGCATTCAAAACAATGCTGTACGTCTTGTACTCAAAAAGAAAAAAGCTGACCACATATCTCCTCTCCTGGCACAACTTCACTGGCTCCCTGTATCAAAGCGCATACAGTACAAACTAGACACCATGTGCTACAAAAGTCTCAATAACGCAGCCCCCGATTACCTGTCAAGCCTACTTGAGATCTATGTTCCCTCACGTACCCTCCGCTCTGCCTCCGATCATCTGACTTTTCGCTTTCCACGCACTAAGCTCAATACCTATGGTCCACGAGCCTTCTCTGTTTCTGGTCCACTCTCCTGGAACAAACTTCCTCTCTCAGTCCGTCAGCAACCTACTTTTGTCTCCTTCAAGTCCGCTCTCAAAACTCACCTTTTCTCCTCCGCATAAAATCCTAACCTCACTCAACCCCCCTCCCCCCTCTGCAGCCTGTCTCCGCTCGGAGGGGAATCACATGGTTATAATATATAATTGTATATGCTATGCTCTCTTAATTTTCCATTGCTTTTATTCTTGCTTTTATTGCTTTTATTCTTTCTCCCCATTTATAGCCATGCGTGTGTGTGAGTGTGTGTGTGTGTGTGTGTGTGTGTGTGTGTGTGTGTGTGTGCGTGCGTGCGTGCGTGTGTGCTTGCGTGTGTGTCTGCTTCAGCTCTTAGATTTGATTTTATCAAGATTTTGCGCTATATAAATATATTTTTATTATTATTATTATTATTATTTCGACAGAGAGATACTTCCTGATCAGGCTTATACGATGGAGATGATAGTAGCAAG
Organism: Monoplex corrugatus; assembly: GCA_030674185.1. Lineage (NCBI taxonomy): Eukaryota > Metazoa > Mollusca > Gastropoda > Littorinimorpha > Ranellidae > Monoplex > Monoplex corrugatus. The sequence continues at coordinate 24,496,464 of JAPXFY010000031.1, read as the reverse complement.
ATCTGGCAGTTTGAGAAACAAAGTTGTTCATGAGAGGGTAGAGTCAATGCAGACAACAAGGTTTTTAGCTGAATCAGAAATTGGGACTGATGTGTTACATAATGGGAGAGAAAGAGGAGGCAGCTGAGAAAGTTTCTGACGGGTGCCAATGAGGATAGCTTTTATGAGGAAAGGGGAATTGGAGCACCTGGTCGCAACGGGGAAGCTGGAGGGAAAGAGAGCAACATGATCGTCAACGCCATGTGGCAAGGGTCTTGATGATGATAATGATAAATGAAATAATTTCTTCACTTTCACGGCGCAAAAGATCCAAGTCAAAACTATGATAGTTGCTCTGTACAGGATTAGAATAGTATTATAATTATACCAGTCCTCTTCGAGTGTAAGGAGTTAAAGGGCCGAAAACTCTTGCTTGACCGGGGTTTCTCCTCTGAGGACCTTCTGCTGTCTGGCTTTCCCCAGAGTTTCCTGCTACTCTCTGTCTCTGTCTGTCTCTGTCTCTCTGTCTGTCTCTGTCTGTCTCTGTCTGTCTGTCTGCTGTTTGTCTGTCTGTCTGTCTCTCTCTCTCTCTCTCTCTCTCTCTCTCTCTCTCTTGCGGGCCCCAATAGCTC
>JAPXFY010000031.1:24478353-24490853 GCA_030674185.1 Monoplex corrugatus | reverse complement strand
ACATTGCCGGTCTGGTATTTTGATAATCATTATCTCTTGGAAAACACTGCAATGTAACAGACAAGCTTGCAAGTCTTGATGTGTGTGTGTGTGTGTGTGTGTGTGTGTGTGTGTGTGTATGTGTGTGTGTGTGTGTGTGTGTGTGTGTGTGTGTGTGTGTGTGTGTGTGTGTGTGTGTGTGTGTGTTTTAGGGACCTACAAAAAGTGAAAAGTCTGTTATTTATATGAAAGGATCAACTTTGAAAACATCGACCATTTCTAGCTTGGAATATTGCTGCTCGTTATTTCGTCTTACTTTACCGAAGACAATTCATATTCATATTCATATTCATATTCATATTTATATTCATATTCATAATTATATTCATATTCGTATTCGTATTCATATTCATATTCGTATTCGTATTCATATTCATATTCATATTTATATCTTTTATCCAGTGGATTTACCATGTGAAATTCGGGCTGCTCTCCTCTTTGAGAGCACGTCCATGCAGTGCTACTCATTTCCCACCCACACACCCACCCCAATAAGGCCTTTAAGGGGAGGGACTCGGGAAATCAACCTATCTCTCTAATGTTTTATACCAGAGCAACCGGGCGAAAGCCCTGCTCGTCTCAATTTTCAATTGCCGTGGGATCTTAAGCGTGCGCAGGCCAGACGGCTCACGGATCTGATTCGGTTTTCGTCCCCTTCTTTCCGAATGACTAGACGTTCAGTTCGATTTTCCGGTCAAACTAAGTAGAAAAATTGAGGCCTCAACGGGAAACGAATCCTGGAACCTCGAGTTTAGTTATTTCGCAGGCGAACGTCTGAACCATTCTGCCATTCTTCTCAATATGGACCCATCCAAAAAAATAATATTTTGATTACAGTCTCTCTAGGACAGGGAGTGAAGGTAAGAGAGACAGACAGCAAGAAGATAAAACAATTACCACCACAAAATCGTTCTTGAATATCGCTAATCTCGAATAGCATTTAGAGTCCCTGCACAGACAAAGGTTAAACGAGCAGAAATAAAATGTCTTGGCAATCTGGTTTTTCATCATCCTCACATTGCCGATAATTGTCGACGGACAAATTGAAGAAAAAAAAAAGAAATGAGCCGATAAAGTTTATTTAGCAGTATTTTTTTTTTCTAACAGAATTGTTGACCTTGCCATTACGTGGATCTTATAGCTACCTTCTTGTACTATGTCCTTTATTTCTTTTTTCTTTCTTTTGACTCCAGCACCCTGTCCACCAGCATCATGCATTGTCAACCGTGCTAACAAAGCAAAAAACTTAACCCTCTGACTCCCTCACCCTATTCACCACCTTTCTGCAGGAAGCTAATGGATAGGGTGAGGAAGTCAAAGGGTCAAGTTTTCGCAGTTGGTGGATAGAGTGCGGAAGTCAAAGCGGGGATCAAAGATATAACGGTCCTCAAATTTGCTCATGAAAATTGTACGTAAAGTTCTGAGACCTTTCTGATCAACAGGCTTCAGCAGTACCATGTCCAAACGTGTCTGTTAAAAGGAGTGTTCTGAGCTTACTGTTTTTGTGCATTGTATCTGCTTCTCTGCTAGCTGAATGGGTAGCGCAAACTATGTTAGATTTGAGAAGTTCAACAACATGGGAGATAACTCCTACGTGACTCTCAAGAGTTATGTCCTTTGGTGTCTGTTAAAATTTATTCAAGATGGATTCACCATGCTCGGACAATTCCATGTGCGCTTTATCGAAATCTGCCAACAGATCTCTGGAAGGCTATTCGTATCTGCGCAAAACTCTATGCGCTGCCCTGGAAAAGTCTTGAAATTGGGAAGAGGGCAGGGACGGAGCGGGGAGGGACGGAGGATGGGGGGGGGGGGGTGATGGACGAGGGAAACGAGACTTATGAAACGCTGAGACGACACCGCAGAAACGATCGGAGCAATTGAGACGGGCAGCGAACACGCTAGGTTTTCGTTTTCTTTCTGGTTTCTGTCTGTCTGTCTGTCTGTCTGTCTTTCTCTTTCTCTATGTCAGTCTGTCTGTCTCTTTCTCTTTCTGTCTGTCTGTCTGTCTGTCTTTCTCTTTCTCTATGTCAGTCTGTCGGTCTCTTTCTCTTTCTGTCTGTCTGTCTGTCTGTCTCTCTTTCTCTATGTCAGTCTGTCTGTCTCTTTCTCTTTCTGTCTGTCTGTCTGTCTGTCTGTCTCTTTCTCTATGTCAGTCTGTCTGTCTCTTTCTCTTTCTGTCTGTCTGTCTCTCTTTCTGTCTGTCTGTCTGTCTGTCTCTTTCTCTATGTCAGTCTGTCTGTCTCTTTCTCTTTCTGTCTGTCTGTCTGTCTCTCTCTCTTTCTCTATGCCTGTCTGCCTGTCTCTTCCTCTCTCTCTCTTTCTGTCTGTCTGTCTGTCTCACTTTCTCTATGTCTGTCTGTCTGTCTCTATCTCTCTTTCTATCTCTCTTTGTTTCTTTCTGTCTGTCTGTCTGTCTGTCTGCCTCTTTCTCTCTGTCTCTGTCTGTTTGCCTCTTTCTCTCTGTATGTGTCTGTGTGTCTATCTATCTCTAACTCTCTCTGTGTCTGTCTGTCTGTCTCCTCTCTCTCTCTCTTTCTCTCTCTCTCCCTCCCTCCCTCCCTCCCTCTCTCTCTCTCTCTTTCTCTCTCTCTCTCCCTCCCTCCCTCCCTCTCTCTCTCTCTCTTTCTCTCTCTCCCTCTCTCTCTTGTCGTATGCTGAGATCGCAGTCCATGCGTCAGACCTCAAGTCTGTGGCTCTATCAACAGAGGCAGACAGCCAAATGGAATAAAGGACAGACTTGTCTGTCTTCGTGAATGGTACCAGCGGAGGTCTACTGAAAAAAAAATCACCATGCTACTAAAGATTACTAGATATGTAATGTTACTGTGTTATTGTCCAAACTCTTCCCCATCTCCAGAACCCGAGGCTGATTCAAAATCAATGGAATCATTGAATGTCAAAGATAAGGGCTCGCTCAGTCTGTGAACTCGATCCACAACAGATTTGTTATTGTCTAAAACTTCTACTGAGTTTTCACAACAGCAAGAAAGAAAGGAGAAAAGAAAGAAAGAAAGAAAGAAAGAAAGAAAGGAGGAAATATAAAGAAAAGATATGAGACATAGAAAAAAAGTGTATGAGACACAAATCCTCTTTGTGAATTTAAGTAGCATGCGGTCGTCTTCTAAAAACTTGTGCGTGTGTTTGTGAAACGGTTGCACTGATTCAGACTGACCGGAAATAATGAGATGTTTGGATTGTTTTTGCTTGTTTATGTAACAAGTAGATGTGTGTGTGTGTGGAGAAATAGAGAGAGAGAGTGAGACAGAGAGGAAGAGAGGAAGAGAGAGAGAAAGGGAGACAGACAGACAGGCAGAGAGAGAGAGAAAAGAGAGAGAGAGAGAGAGAGACAGACAGACAGACAGACAGAGAGACAGACAGACAGAGAGACAGACAAGAGACAGACAGACAGACAGACAGACAGACAGAGAGACAGACAGACAGATAGACAGACAAAGAGAGAGACAGACAGAGCTTGAATAGTCTGATCGTGCAGACCGGTGCTCTATGATTCCATATGAATATACAAAGGACAGTTTTCTTTTTCCAGCCATCAGGGTTTATGCACATGCTTATAACATTCGCGAACATGAACATGGATCTTCCATCGCATGACGTGTTTGATGTAAAACAGATGGCATTTTCCCTAAAGATTACGCAAGGAATAATTATGCTATCAGATCATATTAATCATACGTCCATAAGTTCATTTGCATACGTATGGAATATGCATCCCTTGTTTTATTATCATCATCATTCCAAAGTAGCTCGCAGTCCAGTGCTGAATATCTAAGCAGAGAATATGAGGAGTTTACACATCCGTCCATTCCTAAAAGTTGAACCTAGGACTGACTCTGTCTAGATCGATGTCCTCACCACAAGACTTCCATTCCATTCATACGAAAACAAGTATGATTCAGCTAAGCATCTTTAGAAATATAAACCTAGTTGGTAATAAAATGCTTATGATGGATGGGAAACAAACATTACTGAACGTAAATAGAATAACGTGAAAATACAGGAGGGTCTACTATTGCAGGTGGCTTCATGGCAACTTGAAAACAAGTAGGATTTAGCAGAAATATTTACCTAGTTGGTAATAAAACGCTTATGATGGACGGGAACAAATATTACTTAACGTAACTGGGGTAATATGAGCATAGTGTAGGGTCTTCTATTGTGGGTGGCTTCACTGCACCTTGAAACTATATTTCTTCTCGACAGGCATCAGATTATAGTTTGGGTGTTGGAGACTGGGGGTGATGTAGGGATAATACCACTGAGTTTTAGTTTCACTTTCAGCTTCAAATATTATCAAGACAGCGTTTCCTACCTCAGAATAAAACCTTATACGCGCCAAGGTCCATAGATGCCATGTGATGAAAAAAGATACAACATGGTTATGGCACAAACCAGAGTGCATAAACCCAATGCACTGATAAACAAACAAAAATTGTCCACCCTCCGAGTCATATCACGAGCCCCTTGTTATCAGTATGGCATTTTTTTACTAAATAAACAAAGGGGCCGCAGTAAAAATTTAAAAAAACTAAAACTAAAAAAAGAAATAATAAAAACTGAAAAAAAAAATTCCCAGAGCGTCGAACCCACGAGCCCCCCCCCCTCCCCCATTATCAGCAGGGTTGGCTCAAATCTCACCAACTGATACAACAGGGCCACCGGGCCAGCATTAAAGACTGGACAGGTATCCTTAGCCATAGCAGAAGACGGGACCGAAGCCACTAGGGTAGATTGGAAGATGGGAAGATACTACTGAGCCATCGTGGAAGATAGGAAGAAACCACTGAGCCAGTGCAGAAGATAGGAAGAAACCACTGAGCCAACGTGGAAGATGGGAAGATACTACTGAACCAGCGTGGAAGATAGGAAGATACTACTGAGCCAGCGTGGAAGATGGGAATATACTACTGAGCCAGTGTGGAAGATGGGAATATACTACTGAGCCATCGTAGAAGATGGGAAGATACTACTGAGCCCGCATGGAAGACGGGAATATCTTACTGAGCCAGTGTGGAGGATGGGAAGATACTACTGAGCCAGCGTTGAAGGTGGAAAGACACTACTGAGCCATTGTACAGAATGGGAAGGTATTATTGAGCCAGCGTGGAAGATAGGGACATACTACTGAGCCAAATTGGAAGATAGGAAGAGATTACTGAGCCAGCGTGGAAGATAGGGAGATACTACTGAGCCAGCGTGGACAATAGGAAAATACTACTGAGTGCAACGTGGAAGATAGGAAGAGACTACTGAGCCAGTGGGGAAAACAGGAAGATGCTACTGAGCCAGCGTGGAAGATAGGAAGATGCTACTGAGCCAGCGTGGAAGATAGGAAGAAACTACTGAGCCAGTGCGGAAGATAGGGTGATACTACTGAGCTAGCATGGAAGATAGGAAGATACTACTGAGCCAGCGTGGAAGACAGGAAGATGCTACTGAGCCAACGTGGAAGATAGGAAAATACTACTGAGCCAGTGTGAATGGTGGGACAGATGCTTAGATGACAGTTAGGATGATGGTACAGATAGCACTGAGCTGGTATGGATTATGGAACAGATGGCACTGAGCTGGTATGGAATGATGGGACAGATGGTGCTGAGCAGGTATGGATGATGGAACAGATGACACTGAGCTGGTGTGGATGATGGAACAGATGGTACTGAGCAGGTACGGATGATGGAACAGATGGCACTGAGCAGGTATGGATGATGGAACAGATGGCACTGAGCAGGTACGGATGATAGAACAGATGGCAATGAGCAGGTATGGATGATGGAACAGATGGCACTGAGCAGGTACGGATGATGGAACAGATGGCACTGAGCAGGTATGGATGATGGAACAGATGGCACTGAGCAGTACGGATGATGGAACAGATGGTACTGAGCAGGTACGGATGATGGAACAGATGGTACTGAGCAGGTACGGATGATGGAACAGATGGCACTGAGCATGGTACGGATGATGGAACAGATGGCACTGAGCAGGTACGGATGATGGAACAGATGGCACTGAGCAGGTACGGATGATGGAACAGATGGTACTGAGCAGGTACGGATGATGGAACAGATGGCACTGAGCGGTACGGATGATGGAACAGATGGCACTGAGCAGGTAGGATGATGGAACAGATGGACTGAGCAGGTACGGATGATGGAACAGATGGCACTGAGCAGGTATGGATGATGGAACAGATGGCACTGAGCAGGTACGGATGATGGAACAGATGGCACTGAGCAGTACGGATGATGGAACAGATGGCACGGGGCTGATATGGATGATGGAACAGATGGTACTGAGCAGGTACGGATGATGGAACAGATGGTACTGACGGCAGTACGGATGATGGAACAGATGGCACTGAGCAGGTACGGATGATGGAACAGATGGTACTGAGCAGGTACGGATGATGGGACAGATGGCACTGAGCAGGTACGGATGATGGAACAGATGGTACTGAGCGGTACGGATGATGGAACAGATGGTACTGAGCAGGTACGGATGATGGAACAGATGGTACTGAGCAGGTACGGATGATGGAACAGATGGTACTGAGCAGGTACGGATGATGGAACAGATGGTACTGAGCATGGTATGGATGATGGAACAGATGGTACTGAGCAGGTACGGATGATGGAACAGATGGCACTGAGCATGGTACGGATGATGGAACAGATGGACTGAGGGTAGGATGATGGAACAGATGGTACTGAGCAGGTACGGATGATGGAACAGATGGCACGGGCAGTATGGATGATGGAACAGATGGCACTGAGCAGGTACTGTATGATGGGAACAGATGGTACTAAGCTGATATGGATGATGGAAACAGATGCCACTGAGCCAGTGTGGATGATAGAACAAATACCGCTGAGCCAGTGTGGAAGATGTGGCAGGAGCCACAGAGCAGCGTGGGAGACGGAAAAAAGCTACATGTACACTGAGCCAGTGCAGAAAATGGGGTCAATATCACTGAGTCAGCAGAGAAGACTAATCCAAAGCCACTGAGCGATGGGACAGATGCACTGAGCCAGCGTGGAAGACAAAGCAGACACCACCGTGCCAACATGGAAGACTAAACAGACACCATTGAGCCAGCATGGAAGACACAACAGATACTGAGCCAGCATGGATGATAGGACAGATGCCTCTGTAAAAGCGCAGGAGGCGGCACAGATACCACTGAGCCAGTGTGGAAGATAGGACAGAAGTCACTGAGCCAGTGTGGAAGAAGTGGACAGAAGTCACTGAGCCAGTGTGGAAGATAGGACAGAAGTCACTGAGCCAGTGTGGAAGAAGGGGACAGAAGTCACTGAGCCAGTGTGGAAGAAGGGACAGAAGTCACTGAGCCAGTGTGGAAGATAGGACAGAGTCACTGAGCCAGTGTGGAAGATAGGACAGAACACTGAGCCAGTGTGGAAGAAGGACAGAAGTCACTGAGCCATGTGGAAGATGGACAGAAGTCCTGAGCCAATGTGAAGAGGGACAGAATCCACTGAGCCAGTGTGGAAGAAGGGACAGAAGTCCACTGAGCCAGTGTGGAAGAAGGACAGAGTCACTGAGCCAGTGTGGAAGAAGGGACAGATACCACTGAGACATGTGGATGACGGAACAAGCCACATGCAGCAGCACAGATACCACTGAGCCAGTGCGGAAGACAGGACAGATACCACTGAGCCAGTGCGGAAAACAGACAGATACCACTGAGCTAGCATGAAAGATAAGACAGAGGCCACTGAGCCATTGTGGAAGATAGGACAGAGGCCACTGAGCTAGCATGGAAGATAAGACGGATGCCACTGAGCTGGCATGGAAGATCAGACAGATACCACTGAGCCATTGTGGAAGATAGGACAGAGCCAGTGAGCTCGCATGGAAGATAAGACAGATGCCACTGAGCTAGCATGGAAGATCAGACAGATGCCACTGAGCCAATGTGGAAGAAGGGAGAGATGCCGCCAACGACCCAGTGTCAGAAAAGGACTGGACGGAAAACGAGAATGGCTTGACGGATTCACGTGAAGGGAGAGACGAGAAGAAGACCATAAATATCAATAGTGTAGTGTAGCGTTTGCAGCCAGGCTCTGGCTTCATGTTGACATTGATTTGTTGCTTGTCTGGCAAATCTACTTTTCCTTAAATAGTTCTACTGTCTAGACAGGGGGATGAGACGGAAGGGGAGGTGATGGCGTGGTCGAGGGGGGGTGGGTGGGAGGGAGGAGGTGGGAGTGTGGTGGGGGAGGATGGGAACGGTTAAAAATGATGAAAAGAAGCGATGGTAGAGAGGGACGGGAGAGAACCAGGTTGTAAACCTCATGGATAGACTCTTCGTGTGACCAGAACTTCTAGGAGGATGGAGGCTGGGGAGACGAACATCACGAGACAAAATACGAATGGAAATGCTATACCATACGCTAAAGTACCATACAATACAATGCAGTTCAACGCAGTACAGTACAGTGCAGTACAAAGAAATGCAGTGCACAATCAAATTAACCCTTTGACTCTCGCTTCCCGTCCACCAGCATCCTGCATTGCCAACTAGCTAGCAAAGCAGGACCCCTGGCCAGCTCACGGGTTTATGTGCAGGCTTAAGGCTTGTGCCACGGTCATCATACAATGGCACCTGTAGGTTAGTGCATATGGAATTCGTTCTGAGCTCGGAGACGTCATCTTGAGAAACTGAAACTAGCAAAGCAAAGACTTAACCCTTTGACTCTCTCACCATAATTACCAGTTTCCCATGTAGGAAGCTGGTGGATAGGGTGTGGGAATCAGAACGTTAAGTTTTTGCAGTTGGTGGATAGGGTCATCATTATCAGGTGCCCTGCCGCATGGCGTTGGCGATCATGGACTTCCATCTGTCTCTATCTCTCGTTGCCCCTAGCATCTCCCCCACCCTCCTCGTCCCCAGCCACTCTGCAAGTCCGTCCAGCATTTGCTCCCTGGGTCTACCTGGTGCTCTCTTTCCTCCAGCTTTCCCGTTGTGACCAGGTGCTTCCAAATCCCCCTTCCTCATAAAATGGCCTATAAATGTTGTCTGTCTTTTCCTAATTTTCCTTATGAGTGATCCACTTGTGTCTGCTTCCATCAAGACTGTCTCGTTTGTTTTCTTTGCTGTCCATGGAACTCTCAACATTCTTCTTAGAAACCACATCTCGGCTGCCTCAGTCTTGTTCTGGCTTTGCTTGTTGACTGTCCACGCCTCACATCCGTACAACAGTATTGGTTCTATATAACATTCAAGAACTCTCTTCCTGATGTTAATTGATAGGCATTTGTTGGTAAGAATGCTTGTCATCTTCTTGAATGCTGTTTTGGCTTGGCCGATTCTGCTGGCTATTTCCGATGTGCATCTGCCGTCTGATGAAATGACCGTTCCCAGGTATTTAAATTTATCAACCTGTGTCAAGGTTGTTCCATTTGCTGTTATTTTGCATGAGGGGATTTCATGGTTTTTACTTATCACCAGACTTCAGTCTTCCTGCTGTTTAGTTCCAACAGCAGGTGGATAGGGTACGAACTTCAAAGGGTTGATTAATACATCGCAAATACCATGCAATACAAGCCGATACGAGATAATACAATGCAATCCCAAGCAGTCCAGTCCAAATCAAGATCGAAGGTTCGAACCTGCAGCGTGATAATTGTGATAATTGTTGGCAGATTTGGGTTGGGTGCATATAGAATTGAACTTTTGTTGTTGTTTTATTGTTGTTGTTTACTGTTCATGCTCTCTCTCTCTCTCTCTCTCTCTCTCTCTTTTTCTTGCTCTCTATCTCTCTGTCTGTCTGTCTCTATCTTTCTTGCTCCTCTATCTCTGTCTCTATCTCTCTCTGTCTCTCTCTCTCTCTTCTCTCTTCTCTCTGTCTCTGTCTCTCTTTCTCTCTCTCTCTCTCGGTCTCTCCCTATCTCTCTTTCTCTCTCTTTCTTTCTCTCCCTCTCTCTATCTTTTTCTCCCTCTTTGTCTTTCTCTCTCTCTCGTCTTTCTCTCTCTTTGTCTCTGTTTCTCTCTCTCTCTGTCTCTCTCTCTTTTCTCTCTCTTTCTCTCCCTTTGTCTCTCTGTCTCTTTCTATTTGTGTCTCTGTCTCTTTGTCTCTCTCTCTATCTGTTTATCTCTTCCTCTCTGTGTGTCTCTCTGTCTCTGTCTCTCTCTTTCCCTTCCTCTCTCTCTCTCTCTCTCACACAGACACACAGTCACACACACAGACATACACAGACACACACAGACACACACACACACACACACACAACCAACATGATCACAACAACAACCACCACAACAACCACCATCACTAACCACTACAACCACGGCCAACACCACACCAGCACTGCAAACGGCAGCTTTCTCACATTGTTGACGATGACTTACTAAACAAACCAACTGTCCAAATTACCTCAGGTTCGAATCTGGCGGGCGCTATGTCAACCCTTTGACTCCTCCACTCTATCCATCAACTGCAGAAACTGAATCCTTTGACCCCTTCACCCTATCCACCAGCTTCCTGCAGGAAGGACAAGCGTAGAGGATCGAATTCACAACCTCCATGCTCTCAGTATGGCACTCTAAGCAAACGATGGGTTTATTTTCACAGAGCTCACTGACTCAGCAGCTTAGATTAGAGCGCTGTGCTTACCCCAATGGGGATGCTGGGGGCTCTTTCAGTATAAATAGAATCCCCACCTTCTGGAAATTCTGTGCTAGAAATTTCCTCTTTTCTGTCACTCTATTTATTTCTGCCTTGCTATTTGCTTTCTGTCATTTCTTCCTCTTTTCTGTCACTCTATTTATTTCTGCCTTGCTATTTTGCTTTCTGTCATTTCTTTCTATCATTTTCTGCCTTGTTGGCCCATTCACCTGTATGTGTTCTATAAAGCTTTACATACTTTGTTTTCAGATTGATGTAACAAGTGCATTTTAGGCTCAAAGAAGATATGATGTGGAGATTCAGTTTTGTGTAAATTAGGCCAAGTGTTAATATATATGTTTAAGTGAACTTAGTCATGTTTAAATTTGTGGTTAAGTTTGTTTTTATAACCACCCCTGGTGATATCATCAGAGTATGTGCGCGAATGCATTGAAATGTGTACTTAATTTTCTTTTTCAGACGTTTATATTTTTACCTCTATTGTGACTGCACTTGCCACAGCTGTGCTCTCCTGCTGACCTAGGGCTGCCACAGTGAAATCACTTAGAACTGTCGCTTTTGAGCCATTTTCCATCGATTTTAGACAAAGAAACCGGCAAAACGTAGCTGAAGCGTTCAACGGAATTTTCCCTCCACAAGGGAAGCAACTGTTAACTACAAAATCATTAGCATAACAAAAGTAGAGGGAGTTATATACCCTAGACCGTCTGTCACTATGATCGAAGTAGCCCGTCCTCAGTGAGAGTTCAGCTGTTACTTCAATCGAAGTAGCCCGTCGTCAAAGAGTTAATAAGGTATTGTTTACGGCTTGAGATGGTTTTATACATGATGTGGTTCTGTGCAGTCAGCTGGGCTTTAAACAAGGATAATAACAACATCTGGAAATAACATATTCCGAGTTTAAGGAAAAATGGTTCCCATTCTCAAGACGAATATAAACATAACACGTGTTGTGCATAAAGCATGACCATCATGAACACTCGCTCGAAAGAAATTTAGAATATGATGCCCTCTCTTATTCTGCTGCTGTGATTTAAAGTATTTCAGTGTGAAAATAGTACCAACTCCGGTCAGCTGCCCCTGTGTACTAAAGCACGACTCGGCAATATGTGAAGAACATTGTGTGTGTATGTGCAATGATAAAAAGTCGATCTGTATCTTATATATGTATATATAAAAAAGAAACACCCACTGCAATTTTTCAAACTTAAAACTACTCACCTATGATCTATATTATTCATTCCATATATTTATATAATTGTACATTGAACATTGAATCATTGTTACATGTTTTGATAATGCCATGCCTATATTTAAAAAACAAAAACAAAAAAGGAAAGAAAAGAAAAAAAGAACCTTCTGAGCAAAGGTGAAAAACGGACAATAGCAACAACAAGATCAGGAACCAGAAAAACAGGAGAACAGAATCAGAACGCGCATTTAACACAACAAGACAAGACAGGCGCAAACTTTCGGCTAACTGGCCTTTGTCAAGCGTAAACGCAAGTTCACAAACAAACACCAAAAACAAAAATTAGGAGAAAAAGATTGAAACTTCCCTGCTGCTTCGTCCAGTGGGAGAAGAGGACAAAACAGCAGGGAAGTTTCAGTATTTTTCTCCTGATTTTGCTTTTGGTGTTTGTTTGAAATCTTGCGTTCACGCTTGTCAAAGGCCAGTTGGCCGAAAGTTTGCACATGTCTTGTCTTGTTGGGTTAAATGCGCGTTCTGATTCTGTTCTCCTGTTTTTCTGGTTCCTTATCTTGTTGTTGCTATTGTCCGTTTTTCACCTT
>JAPXFY010000031.1:24428353-24430853 GCA_030674185.1 Monoplex corrugatus | reverse complement strand
TCAGGTTCACAAGTTCTTCTTCTGTGCCTGCTAGTCCGTCAATGTCGTCGGCAAATCGTAGGTTGGTAATCGTTCTGCCGGCAATGCTGACTGTTCCCTTGTGTTTTTCTAATGCGTCGCTCATTATCCTCTCCAGAAATATGTTGAAAAGTACTGGAGAGAGGAGACATCCCTGTCTCACTCCGACTGATGTCCGGAACCAGTTTCCCGTGTTTCCGTTGGAGAATACTGCGCTGTTGGCTTTGTCGTACAGACTCTTGATGACATTTACAAGGTTGGCACTGATGTTGTATTTGTGCATGGTGGTCCAAAGTGCTTCATGCCACACTCGGTCGAAAGCCTTCTTGAAGTCAATGAAGACGTGGTATAGGTCTTGTTGGTGTTGCAGGTATTTCTCCATAAGAATTCTCAGATTGAATATCTGTTCAGTGGTGCTTCTTCCTGCTCTAAAACCTGCTTGTTCCTCTGCGATGATCTTTTCTGCTTGAGGTTTCAGCCTGTTCAGCAAGATTTTAAGCATGACTTTGCTGGGATGGCAGATTAGGCTGATTGTGCGGTAATTTTTGCACATTTGCAGGTTATCCTTCTTTGGCAGTGTAATTATAAGGGATTTTGTCCACTGGGTTGGCCATTCTCCACTGCGCCAGATTTTGTTGCAAATGATGAGAAGGGCATCAATCATGGCCTCTCCTCCAGCCTGAACAAGCTCGGATGGTATGTTGTCCACGCCTGGAGATTTTCCTTTCTTAAGGGATTTCACAGCTGCTTCTACTTCTGCTCGGAGGATTGGTGGGTCGTCATGATTGGTCGACTGCGGTCCGTTTATCACTGCAGTATCACCCTGTGTGTTGTAATTATACAGGTCAGAGCAATACTCTGTCCAACGTGTGAGGATTTCTTGTTCTTCTGTGAGGCATTCTCCTGACTTATCTTGGATTGTGCTTACTCTCCCTTGTTTTGTGGTTGTGAGGTCTTTCACCAGCTGGTAAGCCTGTTTTGTGTTGTTTCTTTCCAAGTGTGCATCGATGTTTCCGCACTGATCTTCTATCCATTTTTCCTTGGCTTTCCTCATGGCACCCCTTATCTTCTTGTTTACTTCTCTATATTTTTCTTTTCCTTCCTGTGAGTTGTTTCTTTCTGGCTTCAAGCTCCTCCTTTCATCGCACAAGTCCAGGATGTCATTTGTGACCCACGGTTTCTTCTTCGGGCGATGTTTGCCTATAATTTCTGTGGCTGTTTCTGTGAGGGCCATGGAGAAGGTGTCAGTGAGTTGCTCAACATTTTCTTCGTCTCCCAAGATGGTCAGTGGAGCGAATTTTCCGCCTATCATTGCCTCAAAAGCTTCTTGAATGTTCGCATCCTTCAATTTCTCCAGGTCGAATCGCAATCTTGTTCCTGCTTGTTTGGCAACCTTTTTAAGGTGTACTCGGAATGTCATCATTACAAGCTCGTGATCGCTTCCAACGTCATCCCCTGGAAAGCTTCTGGTTCTGGCGATGTTAATGCAGGACCGGAAGCGTTTTCTCACCATGATGTAGTCAATCTGGTTGTGACATTCTCCATTTGGGCTGTGCCAGGTCCATCTTCTTGATGTCTTGTGAGGACCGAAGGTGTTAGCCAGCAATAAGTTGTTGTAGCTGGCAAATTCCAAGAGTCGAAGGCCTCTGTCGTTGGTCTCTGTATTGCAGTATTCTCCGGATGTGCCATGCCAGTCCTTCACCGAGTCTTTGCCTACTTTGGCGTTCCAGTCGCCTTGCACTATCAAGATGTCCTTTTTTGGTGTTTTGTCAATGCCATCTTGCAATTGCTCGTAGAAGTCTTCAATTGCGTTGTCTTCATAATCTAAAGTTGGAGCATATGCCTGTACAATGGTGATGTTGAATGGTGATGCTCTGAGCCGTATGATGATGATTCGGCTGGATATCGGGCGACATCCCATCACAGCGTTCACGATGTTCTTGTGTACAAGAAATCCGACTCCATGCAGATGTTTATCTTCTCTACCACTGTAGTATATCTTGTGGCCTTCTTCTGTAGTGGTTTCCCCAAAGTTCTTCCATCTGACCTCACAGAGGCCTATGACGTGCCAGGTGTATCTCGCCATTTCATGGGTTAACTCTTCTACTTTTCCTTCAGTGTTTAGTGTTCTTACATTCCACGTCCCCACTGTTAGGTTGTCTCTTCCTCTGATGTTGTCTCTCCCCTTCGGTTTATCAGTAGTGTACTTTTCACCTCTGCCCTGATGTACAACAGTAGGCGCGGTCCTTGGTAACCCGCGTGACGACCGATGCGGTATGGTATGGACAGTTGTCGTCATTCATGTGGTGTGTCTAGGGCTATTAAAACTTGGCGGAGCCCATCCCTCTCCAAGTTTAGACCACAGCCAATCTCCACCCACACGGCGGCTCGCCTTGGTCTCGGACATGAGGCCGTTGAACACATCATGGTGCACATCCGCCCAGGCCGGTGGCTTCATCAGGGAAGTCGTTCGCCCAGTGAT
>JAPXFY010000031.1:24383353-24388353 GCA_030674185.1 Monoplex corrugatus | reverse complement strand
CCATATCAGGGTTATAACCGTTTCAAAACACACACAGTACTTCAACAGGAAAAACAAAAAAGAAAAGAAAAGAAAGTACATATATCAGTACATTTCCGCGTATAGTCTAATGAGATGCCCCTGGCGTTGACCACTCTGTCCAACTGATTGCAAAGGTGATTTGAAAAACATTCCTGAATACAAATTTAAACATACTTAAGGACAATAAAACATATATAAAAACGGGCCTAAATTACTTAATATTGCTTTTGTATATCTCATTTCCCTAGAGCCAAAAATGCACTTTGTACATGTGCTCTGTTATCAACCCTAAGAGAAAGTACGTAAGACTTCATAGAACTTATACAGGTGAATGGACCAGCAAGGCAGAAAATGATAGGAAGAAATGATAGAAAGTAAAGGAGGAAGAAAGAAACAAAGAGAGTGACAGAAAAGAGGAAATTTCTAGCACAGGTTTTCCAGAAGGTGGGGATACTATTTATACTGAAAGAGACCCCGGAATCTATCTATCTATCTATCCATCTATCTATCTATCTATCTATACATGTATATCTATCTATCTATCTATCTACTTATCTATCTATCTATCTATCCATCTATCTATCTATCTGTCCATCTATCTATCTATCTATCTATCTGTCCATCTCTGTCTATCTGTCCATCTATCTATCTATCTATCTATCTATCTATCTATTTATCAATCTGTCTACTACCTATCTATCTATCTATCTATCTATCTATCTATCTATCTATCTATTATCTATGTATGTAACTATGTATCTATGTACGTATCTATCTATTGTATCTATGTATCTATTATCTAACTATGTATCTATCTATATATATGTGTATATATGTATACATACTATATATATATATACATGTACAGAGAGAGACACAGACAGACAGACAGACAGACAGAGACAGAAAGAAACAGAGACACAGAGCCAGAGACAGAGATATTATACAGGGGTATGGGTCTGACCACTTGTTGTTGCCTCTGAAACTAAAGATGCACGACATGATACATTTTGGAATATAAATTGCTCCTGCTTCTTATTGAAAGGAAAGCAATACGAATTAATAGATGCTGTTATCTTAGAATAATGTATTGAACATTATGATTCAGTTATATTTGATGATTTTGTTTTCATGGAAATGTTTTTTTCAGTGTTAGAGATAAGCTAGTTACGTACATTTTAATTGATGAAAATAAGATATGAATTTATAGCATTGCCACAACCAGGAAAATGTAAAGAAAAAGGAAAAACATTACCAGTAAGATTAAACACTTAGGTAAAAAGGAAAATAAAACTGAAGCAGATGTAAATCTAATGAAAGAAAAAAACCTAGTCCAATTAAGAGAAAGAAAATGCAATCAATTATAATAAAACCAAGAGCGAAATTGATCGCTGAAAGGGAAAAATAAAATATTTCTGTAATTTGGAAAAAAACGCCATTTTACGAGGAAAAGTTTGATTAAACTGACTGACTAAGATGGAGCGCTAATTGATGAACCCCAAAAAATAAATCAAGAGGTAAATAATTTTTTAAAAAGCTATATAGAAAGGGAAAAAATTAAAATTGGTCGAAATAAGCGAAATGATAACAGAGCACGAAATATATTATCTAAAGAAAAAAAAAACCCATTAGAAGGACGAATACGTTTGAAGAAAGAAGGGTTTGCATAAAAAAAATCATGAAAAATGGAAAGGGTCAAGGAACAGATGGATTTGGGGCAGAAGTTTACATATTTGCTTTGAGAAATCCTAGTCTTTTAGTTGTGAAAACCTTACATTAGTTATTTAGAGACGGGAAAACGTCCAGCAACTCGACAAGAAGGAAGTATAACTTGCATTCCAAAAACCTGATAAACCAATAGCAGAGATCTCAACTTTTTCTGGAGCCCAGCTTTATCAATTAAATGCTCATCAGCTCTATCTTCCTTCTGTACATTTTCTACAATGAATTTGTCCAGGTGCTTACGTAATTTTGGACGAACTGGAGACAGTTTCAACTGAAATGGGGTTATATAGACGATTCTTAAGGGTGAGATGGAAAGACAAGAGAAGTGACAAAAGCATACTCGACGAGCTGAAAACCCGGAGGTCATCCTTAATACGACATTGATCTTCTTTGGACATGTGTGCAGAAACAAACAGAAAATGCACTCTCATAAAAGATATCATCCAAGGAAAAATCGACGATAAAAAGGAAAGGGGAAGGCCACAAACAAACTTCCTAAATGTTGATCAAAGTGTAAAAACAGATAGAGTATTTGATCTTATAATAATTCTTGCAAATCATTTATAATTTATATAAATGCAAAGTAGACAAATATACATACTTTCCAAAGAATGCTAAATCAGAGATTCAAAATTGAGCAATCTAATGCCAAAATAAACTGTCACTTGTCCATTTTTAATACTCAGTGGAATAACTACATTAGTACTGCAATGTTCACCCCGTAGAAAACAGATTTTCTTCATGACATGTTCTTGAATATTGATGTACATGATACAACCATCATTGATTAGAATATTGTCTTACGTGTTTTGTAAGTTATAAGTTGTTTTTATGTGAACAATATTTGTCTTGTATGTATAAACTGACATCATTTCTGTTACCACATTGTTTGTTGATGCTTGATTGTCGTTCAGCAAAGGGATGTGGTTTGTGAAACGGGTTCATAGGGGAATTGTTGACATGTACCAGATCTTAATGTTCATGTATAAACTTCCAATGTATAAAATATCATGATGTATATTCTGTATACTATGTGGAGTTCGTGTGTCAACATTGTCTTTTCACGTGTATAAATTTTGTTGTTGTCATTTTTCGTTGCCAAATTATATGTTAGATGTCCGTTTGTTGTGAAACAAAAGATGAATAAAAAAAAAAGTTGAAAAAAAAAACCTTCTTAGGAAACATCACGGAGTGGACAGGTCGTAGCAGTCTGGAGATTTTCAATCTGGTTGATTAAAGACAGACGTGGAGGACAGAGACCCAGACAGCATAGCGAACAGCGAACGTTTCAAGGTGTGATGCTGTAGAAATAATAATGAATGAATGGATGAAGGCAGTTTGCACACTCTCTTTACTTAAGCTTGACTTGAACCTTGGCAAACAAATAGGAAACCGGAACTCTACTTCTATGCCCCCCCCCCTCCTTCTCCTATCATAAAAAAAATAAGTTTGATTAATAAAAAAAAAAGAAACCACGATACTGTTATGTTTCTAAGTACTAAAGTCGCGTAAAAGCCGATTCTGATACTTCAATAATTATTATCAATATCTTTATTAGTATTATAATAATAGTAATAATAATGATGATAATAATGATAATAATAATAATAGTAATAGTAATAATAATAATAATAACAATAATGATAGTAATAATCATAATCATTATCATAATAATAATAGCAGTAATAATAGTAATAGTAATAGTAATAGTAATAACAACAACACTACTACTACTACTACAACTACAACTACTGCTACTACTACTACTACTACTACTATTAATGTTACTATCATCATCATCACCATCATCATCATCATCATCATCATCATCATCATCATCATTAATGTTATTGTTATTATCATTATTATAATTAGTAGTAGTAGTATCACCATCATCATTATTATTGTTGTTGTTATTATTACTATTGGAAGGTATTGTTACTATTATTATCATGAATATCATTATTATTGTTGTTATTATTATTATTATACTATTATTATTATTATTATCATTATTATTATTATTACTGAAAGTGATTATGGCTTGACACCATTTGCTTTGTACTATTTTCAATATTGTTTTGATTCATTTAAAACAAAGCATGTTCTGGAAGATTGAAGCCTTATAAATTCTCTGCAGCGCTTGAAAACACAGCGAAGTAAAGAAAACCTATTTCTATAAATGACTTTAACAGCTTTCTGGAACTTAATCTTTTTTTTTCTCAGGAAAGCTTAGATAAACTAAAAACAATTATTTCTAACTTGTTTCATGAGTCCCAGTGCAACGTATCACATTTATTCTTGATCGTGTTTTTCGAAATTAATGATCGTTAACTTCAAGGTCTTATTTCTTGTCAAATATAGAACTGTTTTTCATTTCGTCGTTTTATTTTCGTTGTATCGAATTTAACATCATGCCGTCTTTGGCGAAAGAGGAAACGGCGATGACTTTAAATTCAACTTGTAAATTCCAGTAGAGAAACATTTTTTTTTTTCTGTGATCATTCTTTACTCTAAATATCATTAATGTCAGTTTTTTTTTTCCTTGTCATTTGTCAATGTGATTTTATTACTGTTTTGCGTTTTGTTAGATTTAATCTGTATGCTTCTTACGTACTGAAAAGCAAATAATATCGTTTAAAGCTAAAACGTTTTAATTTATTGCTGCGTATCTATCTATCTGTCTAAAGCTAAAACAGTTTAATATATTGCTGCATATCTAGCTGTCTGTCTGTCTGTCTGTTTGTCTATGTATGTGTGTGTGTGTGTATGCATGTATGTATGTATGTATGTATGTACGTATGTATGCATGTATGTATATGTATGTATGTATGTATGTATGCATGCATGCATGATGTATGTATGTATGTCATGGTATGTATGTTGCATGCTATGTATGTATGTTGTATGTATGTTATGTATTATGTTGTTGTCTATGTATGTATCATGTATGTATATATTATCTATCTATTATCTATCTGTCTATCTATCTATGCTGTATCTATGCTATCTTCTATGTCTATCATGTTTATCTATCTATCTGTCTATCTGTCTATCTATCTATCTATATTTCTACTGTCTATCTATCTATCTGTTATCTATCTATTATTATCTATCTATCTATCTATCTATTGTCTATCTATCTATCTGTCTATCTATCTATCTATCTATCTGTTATCTATCTTCTTCTATCTATCTATCTGTATTATCTATTATCTATCTGTCTATCTATCTATCTATCTATCTATCTATCT
>JAPXFY010000031.1:24348353-24378353 GCA_030674185.1 Monoplex corrugatus | reverse complement strand
TCATTATTATCATTATTATCATATTATTATTATTATTATTTTTATTATTATTCATTTCATTATTTTGCTGTTGTTATTATTATTATTTTTTATCATTCTTGTTGTTGTGGTCGTTGTTGTTATATTATTATTGTTAATGCTATATCATCATTATCATCATCATTATTATTATTGTTATCATCATCATCATCATCATGACCATCATTAGTATCATCTTTAGTGTTATTATTCTTATCATTGTTATTATTATTGTTACGATTATCATTATTGTTGTTGTTGTTGTTGTCATTATCGTTCCGACTTGTCTTATTATTATTTTTTTCGGTATGTTTTTATTGGTTAAGTCAAAGGGTGTGTTACAACATTGCCTTGTATACAGCTCATGCACACGTGACCCTAGTCAGAATATTTTCTTTTTCAACTCTTTTTTTTTATACTTCGTTTATTTCCTGATCAAGTCCAAAAATGCAACAGTACACATGATTACATGCATGCATTTGTGTTTGCTGAGCTACTCAGTATGGGCTTTTGATTTTTTGAGTTCGTTTTCAAAACCAAAACAAAAAATATAAAGGGACAATGATTTAGATGGGCTTTCAGAATGTCTGTGTATGTGTGCTTGCGTGTGTGCGTCCGTGCACGCGGGCGCATGTTTGTGTGTGTGCATGTGTATGTGTGCGTGCGCCCGTGTTTGTGTATGTGTGCGTGCGCGCGTGTTTGTGTGTGTATGTGTGTGTGCGTGCCTGCGCGCGTGTTTGTGTGTGTGTGTGTGTGTGAAGGCAGAGAGACAGAGAAAGAGACAGACAGAGAAAGAGACAAGACAGAGAGAGAAAGAGAGACAGACAGAAAGAGAGAGAGAGAGAGAGAAGAGCAGACAGAGAAGAAGAGAGAGACAGAGAGACAGACAGAGAGAGAAGAGAGACAGAGAGACAGACAGAGATAGAGAGAGAGAGTTGCAGGTACACGACAAAAGCGGTACTGTCAGTATGGCTAAATGGCCTCAGTTTATTGATCTGTCTTCGTCATATTTATATTATGCATTTATTTCAACCGCTTTTGTCACACTTGTTTGATCGAAATAATTTCACGTCTGTTTAGTTTCTACATCTGAATCTAACCTTCATCCTTTTTTTTACACGTATTTTTAACACGTATATCATTTTCACTATTTCTTTAATCGAAATTATTTCTGTCTGCGAGGTTTTAAATCTCGTTTCATCAATTCGTCTCGTTATTCATTTTGTTTATTTTGCGGCGTGTGTTTCATTTTTATTTTTGTCGTTTATCTTGAAATTCTTTTATGTCTGTGTGGTTTTTATATATTAATTGATTGATTGATTGATTGATTGATTGATGGATGGATGGATGGATGGTTGGATGGATGGATGGTTGGTTGCTTGGTTGGTTGGTTAATTGATTGATTGATTGATTGATTGATTGATTGATCGATCGATCGGTTTGTTGGTTGATTCGTTGGTTGGTTAGTTGGTTGATTGATTGATTAATTAATTGATTGATATATGTACATGTTTTGATGTATACATACATACATGAATACATACATACATACATACATAGATTCATAGATACATACATACATACATACATACATGCATGCATGTATGCATGCATACATACATAATACATACACACAGACATACAGACATACAGACAGACAGACAGACATATATACATGTTTTGATTCTTTTAAGGCTTTGCTGTACAGCACACAGAGAATATACACAGGCTTATGGCTTGTGCCATGCATTTTGGGTATTCTCCATCACATAGCAATAAACAAAACATATTGATAGGGTACATGTATTAAGTGCATTTTTTGCTGTAAGGAAATGTGATGTGCCGAAATAATATAGGTAATTTTGGGCCCACGTTATGATTTAGTGTTTGTTTAAATTTGTAATCAGATTTTTTTTAAACCCTTGGAATAAATTCGGAGTGGTAAATGCAGAGAGCATATCCTAAGATTATGTACGCGAATACATTGACGAGTAATTTGTTTCCAGTTTTTTTCCTTCATTGTGTTGTGTACGTTTTGAGACCGATTATAACCCTGAGCCCCCCCCCCCCCCCCCCCCCCCCGCTGGGTTGCCGGGTTTTTTTTCAGTATAAATATCCCCACCTTCTGGAAATTCTGTGCTAGACTTTCCTCTTTTCTGTCACTTTCTGCCCTGTTGCCCTTATCTGTCATTTCTACTTATTTTCTGCCTTAATGGTCCTATTCATCTGTATTTTTTCGATAAAGTCTTGCGTACTTTTTTTTTGGATTGATAATTGGTACATGTATTAAGTGCATTTTTGGCTCTGAGCAGGTGAGATATGCGGAAGCAATTTTAGGTAATTTATGCTGTTTTTGTTTTGGTGTCCTTATGTATGCTGATATTTGTATTCAGATGTGTTTTTTAAATCTACCCTGTGCGATAAATCGGACAGAATGGTCCTACGCCGGGGGCATGTCCTTAGATTATGTGGCGCGAATGCATTGATATGTGTACTTAATTTTTTTTTCTTGTTAAAGTTTTTTGTGTTTTGAAGCGGTTATAGCCCTGATATGGCTCTGCGCAGTCGGCTGGGCTTTAAAGAACAATAAAAGGGAAAAAAGAGGCTCCGTGCAGTAGGCTTGGGCATTAAAACAAAAATAGTGAAAAATGTATGGTGGTGATTACCCTAGTTTTTTTTTTTTTTTTTCTTTCTCTGAAAACTGTCCAATGGCGGTGGTGGTGACAGTTTTTCTTTTTGAATTTTACATGAACATTGCTGTATGGTAGTGTTTATTACCATAGTTTATTTCACATTAAAGGAAAAGTGGCACTGATTACCACGGCTATTTTTTCTTAAACCTTTCGATGGCAACTGTATCGTAGCATTGATTAATATCAATACTTTAATTTCCGTTGTATGGTAGCATTGATTATAACAATACTTAAATTTCCGATGAAAATTTAAGTTGGGAAATACAGCATTTTTCTTATTTTGATTACTGTAACGTATAAAGTGTGTGTGTGTGTGGTTTGTTTGTGGGTTTTTGTGTTGTTTTTTTGGGGGGGGAGGTTACAGGCAGGGGTTGTGTGTGTGTGCGTGTAAGACAAAGGGGCGAGGTGTGTGCTTTTTTTGTTTTCATTGGGTTGTTGTTGTGTTTTTTTGGGGTGGGTGGTGGTTGTTACAGTGGGTATGGACGGCGGTTATGTCTGCGTTGTTTTTGTGTATGCGTGTTTCCGTTGTGATAGTTTTTTTTTTCCCCGTGGGTGTGGTGGGGTATAGCGGATGTTTGTTTGGCCTTGGGGTGGTGATGGGTGAGTACGCTGTGTGTGCGTTTTCTAATGAAGACTGTGTTGTGTGTGCTTGTGGATGTACGGCTGTGTGGTAAAGACAGACTGCTGTTGATTTAAAATTTATTCGTTCAAAATACGAAAAAATGATTTTTTTACTGTGCCTGTATTTCGTCAATTGAGTTATTTATGAAGCTATTTTTATGATAGTATTTCTGAAAGTTGTAATGGTCCTTTTGTCACGTGAACAATTGATACTGTGTTTTCTAACACTTTCAAGAACCTTTTCAAGATATCGTGCAATTCTTACGTTTTACAAGATATAATGGGATTTTACGTATGACCATACGTATGGGAAAATTAAATTGAGACTTGGAAAGATGTTTTTTTTTTTTTTTTTTTTTTTTTTTCGTTTTCTTTTAATTGTATTTTTAACCCTTTGACCCCCGCACCATATCCACCAATTGAAAAAACGTATCCCTTTGACTCCCTCACCTATGCACCAGCTTCCTGCAGGAAGCTGGATTATGGTGTGGAAGTCAAAGGGTTTAGTTTTTGCTTTGCTGGCATGGCTGACAGTGAAGGATGCTGGTGGACAGGCGGTGGTATTCAAGGTTAAGGGAGCATTATGGGAATTTAAAAGTCGAAACTTGAAAGGGTGGTTGTACGGTTTTTTTTTTTTCCAATTGTCTTTTTGAATAAAAGTGAGGTAATTTGTAGAGTGCTGTTGGCTATGCTTTAGGCAATATGAAACTCTTAACTGCATTTTCCTGCCTTTTGCCATTTAAAGAAAACATTTTACCCTCTGTTGGGATTGAGGTGTGTTGTGTTTTATATTGTTATGTGTGTGGTGGCGCTGTGTTTGTGCTTGTGATGTGTGTGTGGTGTACGTGTAGTTTGTGTGTGCGTGTATGTGTAAGACATGCGCGAGGTGTGCGTTGTTTTGATTTGTTTTTTTGGATGGGGGTGTTGGGTGAACGTTGTTACAGTGGGATATGGACGGTTTGTGGTTTCTGTGTATGCATGTTTTCATCGGTAGTTTTTTTTGTTTTTTTTTTTGTCGTGGGGTTTAATGGATGTTTAGGTCAGTTGGCCTTCGGGGTGGTTGTGGGTGAGTACGCTGTGTGTGCATTTTTTCTAGTGAAAGCTGTGTTGGCTGGTGATACAGACTGCTGTTGATTTAAACATTCGTTTAAGTAAATGAATATATTATTGTGCCTGTATTTCATCAATTATGGGTTATTTGTAAAGCTATTTTTATGACTATTTCTGAAAATTGTAATGAAGCTCCTGTGGAGTGAACAATTCGTACTGCATTTTCGAACTCTTTAAAGAACCTTTTCCAAGATAACACGTTTATGTTGACAAGATATGGGATTTCACCTCGTATGACCATACGTATGAAGGAAATATTTAAAATTGAGACTTGGAAGGATTGTTCCCGTTTTTTTGTTTTTTTTTTTTCTTTTAAAAAAAAATCTTTTTAACCATTTGACTCCTGCACCATACCCCCACCAATTGCAAAATCTTATCCCTTCGACTCCCTCACCGTGCAGGAAGCTGGACGTTAGGGTGAGGGAGTCAAAGGGTTAAGTTTTTACTTTGATAGCGTGGTGACAATGAAGGATGCTGGTGGACAGTGATGGAGTGTTGTGGGAATATATTTTAAATAAATTGAAACTTGAAAGGATGGGTTTTTTTGTTTTGTTTGTTTTTGGTCTAATTAAACGTGAGTTAATTTGTAGTGTGCTGTTGGCCATGATGTTTAGATGTCGGGCTGAGCTATAAGCAATATGAAACCTTTACTGCATCATCCTGCCTTTTCCATTCTAAGGAAAACATTTTACCTTCTGTTGCGGAGTGTGTGTGCTTCGTTGTGTGTGTGATTGTGTGTGTGTGTGTTTATATTATCTGGTGTGTGTGTGCGCACGCGCACATGTGTGTGATGCGTGTGTGTGTAATTGTGTCTGTTTATATTGTGTTGTGTATGTGTGTGTGTGGGCACGCACGCATGTGTGGTGCATGCGTGTGTGGGTGTAAGACAATGTGCGAGGTGTTTGGGGGAATGGGGCGGTTGTTACAGTGGAAGGATTGGTCTTTTTTTTTCTGCTTTTTCAATTCATTTTAACCCCTTTGACTCCCGCACACTATCCACCAATTGCAAAAACGTATCCCTTTGACTCCCTCACCGTATCCATCTTCCTGCAGGAAGCTGGAGGTTAGGGTGAGGGAATCATGGTTAAGTTTTTGCTTTGCTAGCATGGTTAACAATGCAGGATTCTGGTGGACAGGTGGTGGTATCAAGGGCTAAACGGAGTGTTGTGGGAATTTTTTAAAAAAACTAAATTGAAACTTGAAAGGGATGGTTGTACATTTTTTCCCATCTTTTTAATTAAATGAGTTAATTTGTGGGGGGGGGGGGGGGGGCGGTTGTTAGTGTGTGGTTGTGTTGTGTGTTTATATTGTCTGTCTAGAGTGTGTGTGCACGCGCATGTGTGTGGTGTGTGTGTGTTGGTGTAAGACGTTGCAAAGGTGCGTGCTTTGTTTTTTTTTGTGGAGGGGGGCGGGTTGTTATAGTGGGATATGGACGGTGGTTACGCGTCCTGATTGTGGTTTCTGTGTATGCATGTTTTCGTCGTAGTTTTTCTTTAGTTTTGTTTTTTTGTTTTTTCTTAGGTGTGGTGGGGTGTGGCAGATGTTTAGGTCAGTTGGCCTTGGGGGTGGTGGTGGGTGAGTATGGTGTGTGTGCATTTTCTAATGAAGACTGTTGTGTGTGCTTGTGGATGTATGGTTGCGTGGTAAAGACAGACCGCTGTTGATTTAAATTTGTTTCGTTAAAATTTTAAAAATAAATTTATTGTGTGCCTGTGTTTCGTCAGTTATGGGTTACTTATGAATCTATTTTTATGACCGTATTTCTGAAAGTTGTAATGAAGCTCCTTTTGACAAGTGAACAATTCGTACTGCATTTTCTAACACTCTTTAAAGAATCTTTTCAAGATAGCATGCAAGTTTTACATTTTGAAAAGATATAATGGGATTTCACGTCGTATGACCATGCGTATGGGAAAATGCTTAAGTTGAGACTTGGAAGGATTGGTCGTTTTCTTTTTTTTTTTTTTTTTTTTTCTTAACCCTTTGACTCCTGCACACTATCCACCAATTGCAAAAACGTATCCCTCTGACTTACTCACCGTATCCATCATCTTCCTGCAGGAAGCTGAAGGTTAGGGTGAGGGAATCATGGTCAAGTTTTTGCTTTGCTAGCATGGTTAACAATGCAGGATTCTGGTGGACAGGCATGGTAGTCAACGGGCTAAACAGTGTTGTGGGAATTTTTTAAAAACTAAATTGAAACTTGAAAGGATGGTTGATCTTTTTTTCCCCATTTTTTTAATTAAATGATTAATTTGTAGTGTGCGTGCTGTTGGCCGTAATGTTATCTAGATGTCGGCTGTTTATAAGCAATATGAAAATCTAACTGCTTTTCCTGCCTTTCGCTATTTTAAGTATATCATTTTACCCTCCTTTGGGTGATTGTGTATTTGTGTTTTATGTTGTCTTTGTATAGTGTGTGTGTGTGTAAGACATGTGCGAGGTGCGTTTTCTGTTTTGATTTTTTTTGGGTGGGTGGGTGGGTGGTGGAGACGGTTGTTGTGTGGTGCACGCGCATGTGTGTGTGGTATGTGTGATTGTGTGTTGTGTGTGTGTGTAACGCTCTTTAAATCTTTTCAAGACATATCAATTTTTGACGTTTTTAGAAGTTATTACTGGAATTTCAGCTCGTATGATCATGCGTATGGGAAATTGTTTAGAGACTTGTATGGATTTTTTAAAAAAGTTTTAACCCTTTGACTCCCTTACCCTATCGCCATTGCGAAGCTATCCTTGATCCTCACCTATCCACAGCTTCTGAGGAAGTGGAGGTTAGGGTGATTGAGTCACATGGTTGACAGTGAAGGATGCTGGTGGACAGGCGGTGGTAGTCAAAGGGTTAAACGTGGAGTATTATGGGAATTACAATAAACTGAAACTTGAAAAGGTCGTATGTTTTTTTTTTCAATTCTTTTTGATTAAACCCATGATATGGCTCAAGTAGTCGGCTGGACTATAAGCAATATGAAGTGAAATGAATTTTTAATTAAACGTGGGGTAGTTTTCAGTGATGTTGGCCATGATAATGTTGGAGACGTCGGCTGTGCGATAAGCAATATGAATTCCAACTGCATTTTCCTGCCTTTTGCAACTTACGGAAAACATTGTCCCGTCTGTTGAGTGTTTTGTGTGTTTGTCTTGTGTTTTTGTGTCTGGTGTGTGCGCGAGCGCGCATGTTTTGGGTGCGTACGTGTGTTGGGTGCGTGCCGTGCGCGAGCGTGTGTGTGTGTGTGGAAGAGCATGTGTAAGGTGTGTGCTTTTGGAGTTTGGGTGCGTGCGTGGAGGGGGGAGATGGACGGTTAATGAGGTATGGACGGCGAATGTGTCCAAGTTATTTGTGTGTATGCATGTTTTCGTTGCGGGTTTTTTTGTTTTTGTTTTGTTTTCTAAGTTCATGGGTGAGGTATTGCGAATGTTTAGGTCAGTTGGGGCCGGCGAGTACGCTGTGTGTGCATTTTCTAATGAAGGCTCTATTGTGTGTGAATGTGGATTTACGGTTGCTTGGCAAGGAAGACTGGTTTAAAATTCATTCGTTAAAAATAAACAAAAATGCCCTTTTGAGGATGCCGGGGGTTTCTTTCAGTATAAATAGTATACCCACCTTCTGGAAATTGTGTGCTAGAAATGCCCTCTTTTCTGTCGTCTGTTTTTGTCTTCCACCTTTGCTTTGTCATTTCTTCCCATCATTTACTGCCTTGCAGGTCCATTCATCTGTACGCGTTCGATCAAGTCTCCTGTACTTTAACTTAGAATTGATTATTGGGTACATGTATTAAATCATGTTTTGGCTCTGGTACAATGAGCTATGCGGAAGCAATTTCAAGTACAGGTCTATTTTTGGTTTAGTGCCCTTATAGTTTAAATTTGTGTTCATGTATATTTTTTAATCCCCTCTGCTTCCCCGTTGGGTTGCCGGGGGCTCTTTCAGTATAAATAGTATCCCCACCTTCTGGAAATTCTGCGCTAGAAATTTGCTCGTTTCTGCCTTGTTGCCTTGCTTTGTCATTTCTACTTATTTTCTGCCTTAATGGTCCATTCACCTGTGTTTTTTCGATTCTTACGTACTTTTTCTTCGGATTGCTGATTGGGTACATGTATTAAGTGCATTTTTGGCTCTAAGGCGGTGAGATTACCTAAATTTCTTCCACATATATAATAATATATTGTAATTATTAATAATTATTATATGTGGAAGAAATTTTAGGTAATTTATGCCAGTTTTTTTATATTTTTTGTATCCTTATGTATGCTTATGTTTGCATTCAGGTGTTTTTTAAATCTCCCCTGTGCGATAAATCGGACGGAATGGTCCTACACCAGGGGCATGTATTAAGATTATGTGCGCGATGCATTGATATGTGTACTTAATTTTGTTTTTTTTCCTGTTGAAGTTTTGTTTTGAAACGGTTATACCCTGACATGGCTCTGCGCAGTCGGCTGGACTTTAAACAATAAAAAAAAGTGCATTTTTGGCTTAGGGTGAGATATGCGAAGCGATTTTAGGTATTTGCTGTTTGTTGTGCCCTTATGTATGCTAATATTGTATTCAGGTGTTTTTTAAATCTCCCCTGTGCGATAAATTGGACGATGGTCAACGCCGGGGGCATGTCCTTAGATTATGTGCGCGAATGCATTGATATGTGTACTTATTTTTCTTTTTCCTGTTGGGAGTTTTGTGCGTTTCGAAGCGGTTATAGCCCTGATATGGCTCTACGCAGTCGGCTGGGCTTTAAATAACAATGTTAGTATTCAGATGTTTTTAAACTGTGTGATAAATTGGACAGAATGAACAACGCCAGAGGCATGTCCTTAGATTATGTGCGCGAATGCATTGATATGTGCACTTAAATGTTTGTATTTCCTGTTGAATTGTGTGTTTTGAAACGGTTATAGCTCTGATATGCTCTACTGAGTCAGCTGGACTTTAACCCTTTGACTCCGCACCCTGTACACCAGAATCGTGCATTGCCAACCATGCTAGCAAAACAAAAACTTAACCCTTTGATTCTCACCCTATCCACCAGCTTCCTGCAAGAAGCAGGGTTGGATGGAGTCACAAAGTTTTTGCAGCTAGTGGATAGGGTAAGGGAGCCAAAGGTTTAAACAACGATAATGTGTGAGGGAGAGGGCTGTCCAAGTCGAGATGAATTATTGTTTGGGGGAAGATAATTGTGTGACATGTATTGACGGTAGTAATAAAAGTATTTTGTCGAGTGAAGATTCAGACTGCGTGTTGTCTTTCGAGTTTTATCCGTGAGATACCCCTACCCTCGTGTTTACCTTGCTGTATTAATGCAAATGTGTTCTTGTTTTTTCTAATGACCGTTTATGAAATTGCAACATGGCGTTTGCCTGCGTGCGTGCGTGTGTGTGTTGATCTAATCAATGTCCTGGTTGTTAATAGGCTGACCTTTAAACAAATTGGATGAGTGGTCCGACTGGAGTTTGAATTGGCCTGTCCAGTATTCTAGGGCGTGTGTTGGAGATTGGAGGCGTGTGATGGAGATTGGAGGCGTGTGATGGAGATTGGAGGCGTGTGATGGAGATTGGAGGCGTGTGATGGAGATTGGAGGCGTGTAGATATAAACGTGAGAAACTTTATGCATGATTTCCTTATGATCGTATTGTGATCAGCTTTCATTGAACAGTTTTACAAGAAGTAGGCCTACAAGTATATAGATTTTAACCAATCCTTTGTCAGAAGTCCAAAAATGTGACCGCCCGCGTTCAAGCAAAGGAAAAAAAAACAAAAAAACACGAAAAAAGAATCAGAACGGTAAATGCAACCAGACAAGACAAAGATATAAATTAAGTTAAGTTTAATTGAATAATTTGAAGGGTAACATTTATAGAAAATGTGTATATGCGGTAAGATAGATTTTTTAAGTTTAAATGTGGTTTCTTAGAAGAATATTGAGTTCCATGGACAGCAAAGAAAACAAACGAGACAGTCTTGAAGGAGGCAGACACAAGACGAACATTAATGAAGATAAGGAAAGGACGAGCAACATTTATAACATTCTATGAGGCAAGAGATTAGAGCACTTGGTCACAATAGGAAAGTTTGTAGGGATAGAGAACACCTGGTAGACCCAGGGGGGAAATTGGACGGACTTGCAGAGTGGCTGAAGAGAGAGAGGGTGGGAGATATACTTGCAGCGAAAGGGATAAGTCGTATGAGGGCCATATCGCGACGCCATGCGGTAGGGCACATGATGATGATGATGATATGATAGGAGGGATTCGTCAGGCAATTCCATACGCGCTCCATCCAAATCTGCACACCTTGGAATCTGCACAATTTACCCTCTGCATTGGTCGGATCCAGAGCAACGGCGTATATCCTCTTTGTGCTGCCACGCGATTTCCGTCAGGCACCGTAACTTCTGGATGCTGCATGGATACATCCAGGGTAGTTGTTTGTCCTTAAAACTTACAGGTCTCCATGGTCTACATACAATACAATAAATACAATACAACACAGTGTAGTGCTATTTGTTGTAACGCTGGTAAAAAAAAAACTGGGGATTTTATGAAGACAGACGGTACCATCTGTGTCGTGAAGACTGCTCCGTCTTACCTTGACGCCCCCGTCAAACTGGTCACGTCAGTCTTCTAAACTCGGTGACGTGAAATATATATGCTTGTCTGCACGTACCTTCTATTTTAATACACGTCATTTACATGTAACCAAGACTATTCCAGTGACAGTCTGATACATATCATCATGTATCCTGCCGCATGGCTTTGTCGATCATGGCCCCACATATGCATCTATCCCTTGTCGCTGCAAGTACATCTTCCACCCTCTCTGTCCTCAGCCACCCTGCAAGTCCGTCCAATATTTTTTCCCTGGGTCTACCTGGTGTTCTTTACCTCCTGCTTTCCTGTTGTGACCAGGTGCTCGAATTCCCCTTTCCTCATAAAATGTTCTATAGATGTTTGTCTTTTCCTTAATCTTCCTTATCAATGTCTTCTTGTGTCTGCCCTCAAGATTGTCTCATGTATTTCCTTTTTTAAAATTTTTTTTGATACAATACCAGTATAACATACAGACTAGGTAAAACGTAGTCTAGGTAACTCCTCAGGACCTGGCCAGCTCATGGGTTTATGTGCAGGCTAAATAAGGTTTGTGCCATGATCACCATACACATGGCACATGTGACGGTAAGTGCATATGGAATTAGTTCCGAGCGCGAGATGTCATCTTGAGAAACTAAAAACTAAAAAAAAAACCACCGTCCTATCTGAAAAGGTAATATAGATCGATCTCGGATTCTGGTATAATAATAAAATCTAGAAATCAATATTCCACGCTTCCGATTCGTGATGTGCCATATGCGTTTTGTCTATACAAATATTGTTCGTTTACACATGTTAATTTTACAAAACCACCACAAAATAGACATCGCAGTTACAACAGCAGTGAAGTCACAAGGTCATGAGCAGTATCGGTTTCATCACTAACTACAAGCAACTAGCTGCAATTTATCCCTTTGACTACCGCACCGTATCCAAGTGAAAAATTTCACCCTTTGACTCCCTCACCTATCCACCAGCATCCTGCAGGAAGCTTGGAAAGGGCGAGGGAATCGAAGCTTGAAGTTATTGCTTTGGTGGCATGGTTGACCATGCAGGATGCTGGTGGCCAGGGTGCAGGAATCAAAGGGTTAAATCAGTGGCTGTCCGCATTCAAGCAAATAGCAATCATAAGTACACAAAAAATATCAGAATGCGTATTCATTGGGCAGAAAATTTATTTGTACTTGTTTGTTTGTTATAACAGATACGCGTTCAGTTTGTATTTGTTTTTGTGTGTGTGTGTCGTTATTTCTTTTAACGTCTATTCACATATATGCTTTCAGACGAAAGAAAATGAAAAAAAAAAAAAAAAAATGAATAAATAAATGCTGAACTAACCAACCAACTCTGTGTGTGTGTGTGTGTGTGTGTGTGTGTGTGTTCATTTCTTTTAACGTCTATTCACATATGTGCTTTTAGACGAAAGAAAATGTTTAAAAAATGGAACTGAAAATAAATAAACAATAAATAGTAAGTAAATGAATAAATAATAAGTAAATGAATAAGATAAATATATATAATCATAACTAACCAACTCGTTGTGTGGGTGTGGGGGGGGGGGGGGGTCACTAACTACATCACAGAAATCTCCACATTGCTCTAAGAGTGTAAAACATGGACACCACTTGCTGACATACAGGTAAGATGATTCGGACAGTTAAATTTCCTTAGAAAACATTTCCGTCAAAATGTTAAGCCTTTACGGGGCAAGATTGCATTTTGGGTGCACTTTCTTTGTAACAGTTAAGTTATCCCCTCCTACAACACCACACCACACACACATACACACTAAAAATCAACAATATATATATATATATATATATACACACAGACAGACACATACACACACACACCTCGCTCTCTCTCACACACACACAAACACTGACTCACATACACAGGCCACACACACACGCATGAACACGACCAAAAACAAACCACAAAATTAATGACCGTATACGAATAAGTTTACGTTGAAAATATGTTTGGTCTGACCCGGGCTATTTTTAATCCTATCCTAACTTTACACACATTTCCGAGTAGAAGACACGGGCAACTCAAAATCGGTCGGTCAGAATCATATTGCGGTTATTCCCTGTTATAAGATACGCACAAACTATAAATCTCCAGAGTTCCCTGGAAGAAGAGGTCCTTGAAAAAAAGAACAAGAATCGTGTTCATTTTAAAGAGGAAGTGACATGAGCACATGAATCCGTTGTTTTTTTTGTTTTTTTTTTTTTTTTCTTCCTATTTTTTTTCTTACTATCAGCCCTCGTTTGTGGAAGTTCTACAATAATACAAGTATATGCTGATAGAGAATCTTTGTCAATACAAGTGGACGATGATAAATTGAAATATGGAGAAGAACAGGAAGAACAAAGAGAGAGGGGAGAGAATGATTTGTAATACGTGTTGTGTGCAGGTCTTACAACAGGGAATGGCCATCAGTATTATATTATTATATATTATTGTTTGATCTTATATTATTATTATTATTATAATTGTTGGTATTATTGTTATGATTATGATTATTAATTGTTTTTATTGTAATTACTATTATTGTTATTATTATTATATTTTCATTATTTGTATTGATGAATTATTACTAGTACGTGTTTGTACATATTGTACATCAGGGAATAACTGCAGTGTGAGACCTGATTGACCTATTTAGAATTGCACGTATCTTCTGCTTGAAATATATGTGACGATTAGGGTAGGATTGAAATAGCCAGGTCAGACCGAATACATTTGAATATATTTTCAGCGTAAGCTTATTAGTATATTGTCATTAATTTTCTGCTTTGTTTTTGCGTGTGTGTGTTTGTGTATATGGTGTGATGTGCGTGTTGTGTGTGTGTGTTGTATGATTGTACGTGTGTGTGTGAGTGTGTCTGTGTGGTGTGTGTGTGTGTATACTGTGTGTGTGTGTGTGTGTGATTCTTCGTGTGTGTGTGTGTGTGTGTGTGTGGTGTGCATGTTCGTGTGTGTGTTGCGTTTGGTTGTGTCTGATTGTGCGTGTGAGATGAGTGTGCGGTTTTGTGTGATTGTGTGTGTGTGTATGATTGTACGTGTGGTGTGTGTGTGTGTGTGTGTGTGTTTAAAGAGAGAGAAAATGAGAGGTTTGTGCGCATGTGTGAATGCGTTTTTGGAGGAGGGGGGATAAATGTGTGTGTGTGAGAGAGAGGAGAAAAGAGGAGAAGAGAAAGACGACAGACAAAAGACAGACAGACAGATGGGCAGGCAGACAGAGACAGGTGGGACAGAGAGACGAGAGAGAGAGACAGAGACAATGACAGAGAAGAGAGAGAAAAGACAGAGAAAGACAGACGAGAAAGTGTGTGCGTTTGTACGTATGTGTGTGTATGTGTCTGTGCATATACGTGAGAGAAACAGAGCAAAGAGACTAGCGGAAACATGGACAGTCAAAGCAGCTTAATTTTTTTCAAGCTCAATTTCATACGAATGGAACCTCTCTTTCTATCTCGTTTTCTTTCTATCTTTTTCCGTTTCTTTCTTTCGTTTTGAGATAGACTGACATGACAGCCAGTCAGACTCTCTCTCTCTCTCTCTCTTTCTCTCCTCCTCTCTCTCTCTCTCTCTCTCTCTTCTCTCCCTCCTCTCTCTCTCTCTCTCTCTCTCTCTCTCTCTCTCTCTCACGTATACACATACACAAAATATTTTACAATCCAATAATTTCTTCATTTTCAGAAAGGAATTGGCAATCAGTATTTTGTTGATGGAGGGGGAGAGGAGAGAGAGAGAAAGAAGAGAGAGAGAGAAAGAAAGAAAGAGAGAGAGACAGGGACAGAGACAGACAGAGATAGAAAGAGAGAAAGATGTCTGGAAAAAATAGATCATTTTTACTGTAAAATACTATGGCTATATTCTGTTTTTCTGGTTATTTGATTTTTTGTTCTGCAATTTCTTTTTGAGGTCCTTCAAGAAAATCTGGTATATTTCGTGGATTCAGTTTTTCCCCTTGCAACCAAATTATTTTTCTTCTTTCGTTAAAGAATTGTTCAACTGTATTTCAGTTTATCTGTATAGATATTTACACGCACACACGCACACGCACACGCACACACGCACACGCACACGCACACGCACACATATGTATGTACATATATATATATATGTACACACATATATATATATATATATATCTATATATACACTGCATATGTATATTATATGTATATACAAAATATACGCTGCATATCTATATGCATGTATACGTATATATCTATCTATCGTCTATCTGTCTATCCATGTATCTGTCTATCTATCTATATGTGCATTGTCATACATACAGAATTGTATATCTATCTATCTATCTGTCTCTCTCTCTATATATATACAATATATATGTATATATAACATTATATATATATATATATATATATATATATATATAATATATATTATACAAGGGGGTGCAAAAGTAGGTATACAGTAAGTATCACATCATTATTATTATGCTCAATTCCGCTCTCGATAAGAGGGTGTGTGAATACCGACGACAAGCAGTTTGAGTATCTGAGGGATTAAGGCTGTGCTTGTTATTACATGTATATGCAATATTCATTTGTTTGTAAATAAATGCAATGAGTATTGTATGTGTATTGTATATATATATAATGCATATACATACACACACATACACTTCTTGCGATTTTCCATCTTTTGCATGCAGATATAGATAGATAGATTAGATAGATAGATAGACAGATAGATAGATAGACAGATAGACATACATACGCACATACATTTCTTGTGATGTTCTCTGTACTAATGTTTAGGTACTACAGAAGTTCTGATGATTATTTCATAACAAATCCAGTTCCTTGCAAACATATCCAGGTTTCACACACACATAGACTTAATGACTGATCAGAACAGGAAAACTAATATCCACATTGTGCTTGCAATGCTAGAAATGGCCTGTCGCTGACAAACCACACACTCTCACAATAACTCTATGTTGTCATCCTTTCCTGCACTTTCGCTTTTACCTCATTATGAGCAATATATTATGCACCGACCCCTCATGCTCTGGGTAGCGGATAAAAAAATTGATCTCACCTCCACGTTCACTGAGGCGTTGTTGGTATGTGCTGTCATGACTTTCTGCACTCACACTTCACCTCATTATGACGATTACATTATGTGCTACCACCCCCCCCCACCCCCCCCCACCCCCCCCCCCTCACACACACAAGCTCTGGGTAGCGTGAAAATAAAAATTGTCATCTCCAAGTTTACTGAGGCATTGTTGGTATGTGCTGTCATGATTTTCTGCACTTATACCTTCACCTCATTATGACGATTATATTATGCGCTAATTTCCTTCTCCCCCCCCCCCCCCCCCCCACACACACGCACATGTTCTGGGTAGCGGATATTAAAACTGATCTCACCCCCATGTTCACTGAGGCATTGTTGGTATGTGCTGTCATGGGTCTCTGCGCTCACACCTTCACCTCGTTATGAAGATTGCATTATGCGCTACCCTTGAGATCTATGTTCCCTCACGTACCCTCCGCTCTGCCTCCGATCCTCTGGTTTTTCGCTTTCCACGCACTAAGCTCATTACCTATGGTCCACGAGCCTTCTCTGTTTCTGGTCCACCCTCCTGGAACAAACTTCCTCTCTCAGTCCGTCAGCAACCTACTTTTGTCTCCTTCAAGTCCGCTCTCAAAACTCACCTTTTCTCCTCTGCATAAAATCCTAACCTCACTCAACCCCCCTCTGCAGCCTGTCTCCGCTCGGAGGGGAATCACTTTGTTTTAATATATAATTGTATATGATATGCTCTCTATAATTTTCCATTGCTTTTATTCTTGCTTTTATTGCTTTTATTCTTTCTCCCCATTTATAGCCATGCGTGTGTGTGTGTGTGTGTGTGTGCGTGTGTGTGCGTGCGTGCGTGCGTGCGTGCGTGTGTGTCTGTTTCAGCGCTTAGATTTGATTTTGTCGAGATTTTGCGCTATATAAATATTGTAATTATTATTATTACCCCCCATCCCCCCCACACACACTCACACACACACACACACAATGCTCTGGGTAGTGGATGATAAAATTGATCTCACGCCCAAGTTCACTGAGGCATTGTTGGTATGCGCTGTCATGATGATTTTTTGTAGTTATACCTTCACCTCATTATGACGATTACATTATGCGCTAAACCCCCCCCCCCCTCCACACACACACACACACAAGCTCTGGGTAGCGTGAAAATATAAATCGATGTCACCCCCAAGTTCATTGACGCATTGTTCGTATGTGCTGCTGATTCTCTGCACTCACACCTTCACCTCATTATGACGATTACATTATACGCTAACCTCCCTCACCCACCTCACACACACATACTCATGCTCTGGGTAGCGGATAATAAAACTGATCTCACCTCCATGTTCAAATAAAGTATTGTATTGTATTGTATTGTATTGTATTGTATTGTATTGTATTGTATTGTATTGTATTGTATTGTATTGTAATGTATTGTATTGTAGTATTGTATTGTATGTATTGTATTGTATTGTATTGTATTGTATTGTATTGTATTATATTGTTTTGTATTGTATTGTATTGTATTGTATTGTTCACCGAGGCATTGTGGAATTTGCTGACATGATGATTTTCTGGTCTTACACCCCTCACCTCATTATGACGATTACAGTATACGTTAACCTCCCCCACCCACCTCACACACACACACACACACAACACACACACACACACACGCACACGCACACGCACACGCACACACACACACTCATGCTCTGGATATAGGGTTAATAAAATTGATCTCACCTCCATGTTCACCGAGGCATTGTTGGTATGTGCTGTCATGATTTTCTGCACATACACCCTCTACCTCACTATGAAGATCACATTATTATGCACTGTTCTCAGTCCTCAGAGAATCATCATCATCATCAAGTGCCTTGCCACATGGCGTTGGTGATCATGGCCTTCCATATGCATCTGTCCCTTGTTGCAGCAAGCACGTCTTCCGCCATCTTTGTTCTCAACCACTCTGCAAGTCCGTCCAATATTTTTTCCCTGGGTCTACCTGGTGCTCTCTTTCCCTCCAGCTTTCCTGTGTGACCAGGTGCTCCAATTCCCCTTTCCTCATAAAATGACCTACAAATGTTGCCTGTCTTTTCCTAATCTTCATTATGATTGATCTTCTTGTGTCTGCCTCCATCAAGACTGTCTCGTTTGTTTTCTTTGCTGTCCATGGAACTCTGAACATTCACCTTAGAAACCACATCTCAGCTGCCTCAGTCGTGTTCTGGCTTTGCTTGTTGGCTGTCCACGCCTCACAACTGTTTTACATTATCGGTTCTATATAACATTCACGAACTCTCTTCCTGATTTAAATTGGGAATAGGATAATAAAATTTGATCTCCAAACCCCGTGTCCACTGAGACACTGTGGACTATACGCACCGTCATCATTTCACCTGCATTGACAACCGCATAGTTATCATCATGAACATCGCACAAGGCAGTAGTCATGTCCTCTGGAAACGAACATGGATAATGAAATTAATCCTGCCCGCCATGTTCGCTGGGTTGATGCAATAAATTGGGCTAGGGCTGGCTACCCTCTGGTGAGAAGTTGATAATTTCTGTTACTTCCATATGAGAGATGAGTGGTGTGTGTGTGTGTGTGTGTGTGTGTGTGTGTGTGTGTGTGTGTGTGTGTGTGTGTGTGTGTGTGTGTATGGTGTGAGTGGGGTGGGTGTGTGTGTGTGTGTATGGTGTGTGTGTGGAGAGTGAGTGTGTGTGTGTGTGTCTGTGTGGTGTGTGTGTGTGTGCGAGTGTATGTGTGTGTGTGTGTGTGTGTGTGGTGGTGGAAGTGGTGGTGTGGTGTGTGTGTATGGTGTGTGTGTGTGTGTGTGGGAAATAGATTGTTGTGGTGTCGTGTGTGTAATGTGTGTGTGTGTGTGCGTGCGCTTTTAACCCTTTGACTCCTGCTCCCTAACCACCAATTGCAAAAACTTAACCTTTTGACTCACTCACCCTATCCACCAGCTTCTTGCAGGAAGCTGGTGGAGAGGGTGAGGGAGTCAAAAGGGCTAGCATGGTTGACAATACAGGAT
Organism: Monoplex corrugatus; assembly: GCA_030674185.1. NCBI lineage: Eukaryota > Metazoa > Mollusca > Gastropoda > Littorinimorpha > Ranellidae > Monoplex > Monoplex corrugatus. Next base: position 24,359,212 of record JAPXFY010000031.1, on the reverse strand, counting down.
ACTGATGGACAAGATGCAGGAATCAAAGGGTTAGGAAGGTGAACGAAGGATGGTGACCTGATGAATGATATTGAGAAAATGCATAGTGTTTCAGATTGTGTTTGGGATTTTTATCCAACAGATTAATATCATTCTTCTATACTGGTGAAGCATTGAAAACGTGCAGGACTGGAGAACAATGTAGTGGGAAAAACATAATTAATGATATTGTATTCCCTTTGCCTTTCAGATATACATTTCATGTGAAATAGGTTTACATGAAAAAGAATATGCACATATATGTGCACGCTTTACCAACACTCACTCACACACACACACCACACACAACACACACACACACACACACCACACACACACACATACACATATACACACAGGCACACACACACACACAGACACACACACGCACACACACATACAGACACACACTCAAACACACACACTCACACGCACATACACATCTGAACCCACACACCCACATACACACACACTCACACGCACATACACATCTGAACCCACACACCCACATACACACACACGCACATACACATCTGAACACACACACACACCACACACGCAAACACACACACACACACACACACACAGATGTTTGCTTGCACGTCTGCATGCACACATTTATTTAAATCATTCAGACGCATAGATATTAGATTAATTACCACCGCAAACACACACACACAAACACAGACACACACCACACACCACACACAGTACCCAAAGTATGGCATGGAGGATAACTGCAAACAAGCGAAAATCAAATGGAATGAGCAGATAAAATTACGTAGAAAAGAATTTATAACAGTCCAACGACATGACACTTGAGTATTCACAACATAGTTATACCATTTTAGGACATTTGATAAATATTGCTGTTTTTAATTGACCCCCCCCCCCCACACACACACACATATGCGGACGCTCGTTCTCTCTGTTTGTCTGTCTGTCTGTCTGTTTGTCTCTCTCTCTCTCTCTCTCTCTCTCTCTCTCTCTCTCTTTGTCTCTCTTTTTGTCTCACTGTCTCTCTGTGTCTCTCTGTGGGGTGTCTCATTGTCTCTCTCTCTCTATCTGTCTCTCTGTCTCTCTCTTTGTCTCACTGTCTCTTTGTCTGTCTTGTCTCTCTCTCTCTCTCTCTGCCTCTCTGTCTCTGTCTGTCTGTCTCTCAATTTATCTGTTTTATGCACACACACACACACACACATACACACACACGCACACACACGTACAACACGCACACATACCCCCCCCCCCACACACACACTCTCTCTCGCACACACACACACACACACACACACACACACACACACACGTACCTCCATCACACACACACATACTCACTCACTCACACACATACACGAGAAGAGAGACGTAATGATTGTTGAGAAGAATCCTGCTGTGCGCGCATTGGCCTTCTTGCTGCTAGACACCACGACCACACACCGGCAACCACACATATTCCCCAATAACTCTGCTATGTCACTGTTCCCAGCACGTGTGTCCTCACATCGTTATAGACATTACATTGTGCATCAATCATCGTCGTCTGGAAACTGAATAAAGGGGAACCATCCTCCACGTTCTGTGAAAGCATTGTGAGAGGTTATGATGAATCTATGGCGACAAGCTCTCCTATTTTTTGTTGTTGTACTTGTCCTATTGTAGCCAACAAATGCCTATCAGTTAACATCAGGACGAGAGTTCTTCAGTGTTATGATTATAGAACCGATATTGTTGTTGTACGGATGTGAAGCGTGGACAGTCAGCACGCAAAGTCAGAACAAGACTGTTCAGTTCAGTTCATATTGTTTATAGCCCAGCCGACTACTAGAGCCATATCAGGGCTAACACCACGTTCAGAACAAGACTGAGGCAGTTGAAATGTAACCGGTTTCTAAGAAGATAGTTAAGCGAGTTCCATCAGACAGCAAAGAAAACAAACTTAACATTCTTGAAGGAAGCAGACACACAAAAAAGGACGTGAATGAAGTAGATTATGAAAAGACAAGCAGCATGTACGGGACATTTTATGACGCAAGAGAAATTAGAGCACCTAGTCACAACAGGAAAGCTGGAGGGAAAGAGAGCACCTGGTAGATCCAAGGGAGAAAATTTTGGGCGGACTTGCGCAGTGGATGAAGACAGAGAGGGTGGGAGAAGTATTTGCAGCAACAAAGGATAGATTCGTATTTGAGGGCCATGATCGCCAACTCCATGCGGCAGGGCACATGATGATGTTGATGTGGCCTCCTGGGAGGAACAGACAGAACGTTAGGAAATAATACTGATGCGATGCATTATTTGGAGAACTTGAAGTGACACACTGTTGGGGATATCTTGTTAGTGATACCAGTGTTCCATGTTTCTGTAGTAGAAGATGAAGCATTCTGTAGTGGAGTTCTGAGTTTGTTCTGAGTTTGTTCAAGAGAGATTCATCATGCTAGGAAAATTCCATACGCGCTCCACCCAAATCTGCCAGCAATTATTTGGCAGAATTCCCCGATCCTGCGTAAAACCGTATGCGCTGGCAAGGTCTTGAAATGGGGAGGGAGGGGAAGAAACCTATGAAACATTGAGCTGGCACCACCACCAGAATGATGATAGTAAGCGAAGAGTACAACCCTGTCACACAGTCTCAGTCTTAGATGGAACTCCATAGTATCATGATTATCATCCTCATCGCCATCATCATCATCATCGCATTGTAAAAGATGTAAAGCTGTGCCAGCTTTTCTGGTCATTAAAGTGACGTAGGAAAATGGAAAAAAAAAAGCAAAACAAAAACAAAAAGAGGAAAGAAAGAAAGAAAAAGAAGGTGACCACAAAGTCAACGTCTCTAAGTGCAATGATCATTAAAAAGTGACCACAAAATAATCTCTGTAAGTGCAATGATCCTCAAAAACGTCACCACAAAGTAAATCTCTATGAGTGCAATGGTCCTTAAAAATTTTACCACAAAGTAAATCTAAGTGCGATGGTTCTTAAAAAAAATGACCACAAAGTCTATCTAAGTGCAATGATTCTTTTAAAAAAAAAGTGACCACGAAGTAAATCTGAGTGAGATGATCCTTTAAAAAATGTGAGCACAAAGTAAATCTTTTTAAAAGCAATGATCCTGATAAAACGAGCACAAAGTAAATCTCTATAAGTGCAGTGATCCTTTATAAAAGTGAGCACAAAGTGAATCTCTAAATGCGATGATCCTTTATAAAAGTGACCACAAAGTAAATCTCTTTAAGTGCAATGATCCTTAATAAAAGTGACCACAAAGTAAATCTCTTTAAGTGCAATGATCCTGATAAAAGTGAGCACAAAATAATCTCTAAATGCGATGATCATTAATAAAAGTGAGCACAAAGTAAATCTCTAAATGCGATGATCCTTAATAAAAGTGACCACAAAGTAAATCTCTATAAGTGCAGTGATCCTTAATAAAAGTGAGCACAAAGTAAATCTCTAAGTGCAGTGATCCTTTATAAAAGTGACCACAAAGTAAATCTCTTTAAGTGCAATGATCCTTAATAAAAGTGAGCACAAAGTAAATCTCTAAGTGCAGTGATCCTTTATATAAAGTGACCACAAAGTAAATCTCTATAAGTGCATGATCCTTAATAAAAGTGAGCACAAAGTAAATCTCTAAGTGCAGTGATCCTTTATAAAAGTGACCACAAAGTAAATCTCTTTAAGTGCAATGATCCTTAATAAAAGTGACCACAAAGTAAATCTCTATAAGTGCAGTGATCCTTAATAAAAGTGAGCACAAAGTAAATCTCTAAGTGCAGTGATCCTTTATAAAAGTGACACAAAGTAAATCTCTTTAAGTGCAGTGATCCTTTATAAAAGTGAGCACAAAGTGAATCTCTATAAAGTGCAGTGATCCTTAATAAAAGTGAGCACAAAGTAAATCTCTATAAGTGCAGTGATCCTTAATAAAAGTGAGCACAAAGTAAATCTCTATAAGTGCAGTGATCCTTAATAAAAGTGAGCACAAAGTAAATATCTAAGTGCAATGATCCTTAATAAAAGTGAGCACAAAGTGAATCTCTATAAGTGCAATGATCCTTTATAAAAGTGAGCACAAAGTAAATATCTAAGTGCAATGATCCTTAATAAAAGTGAGCACAAAGTAAATCTCTTTTAGTGCAATGATCCATAGATAAGTCAGCAGAAAGTAAGTCTTTAAGTGCAATGACCCTTAGAAACAAACAAACAGAAACAAAAAAAAAAGAAAAACTGTATCCATGTTGCACTAGTTCTGGCAACAACTGCCTGGCACTGACAGCCACACACTCTCACAATAACTCTGTGCTGTCATCATTCCCAGCAGTACACCCTTACCTCATTATGAACATTACGTGCGCGTGTGTGTGTGTGTGTGTGTCTTGTGTGTGTGTGTGTGTGTCGTGTGTGTGTGTGTGTGTGTGTGTGTGTGTGTGTGTGTGTGCGTGCGTGTGTGTATGTATGTGTGTTGTGTGTGTGTGTGTGTGTGACTGAGTAAGTGTATGCATGTGCGTGAGTGCTTGCGTGTGGTGTGCTGTGTATGTGTGGTGTGTGCGTGTGTGTTGTGTGTGTGTGTGTGAATATGTGTTGTGTATGTGTCAGTGAATGTGAGTGTGTGTTGTGTGTGTGTGTGGGTGAGTGTGTGTGTGTGTGTGTGTGTGTGTGTGTGTGTGTGTGTGTTTGTGTGTGTGAGAGAGAGAGAGAGAGAGGAGAGAGAGAGAGTGTGTGTATGTGTTTTTAAATGTGTGTGTGTGTGTGCTGTGTGTGTGTGTGTGTGTGTGTGTATGTGTGTGCTGTGTGTGTGTGTTTAAATGTGCGTGTGTGTCTGCACCTTTCTTTTTTAAAAGCCATTGAGAGTGTTAAGAATCACTATATGTGTCTATTCTACAAAGTCTGTACATTTCTAGAGAGCACAGTTTACTCAGGCATAACGCATATGAATTTTTGATATTACCAACAAATGGCGTGTTTATGACGCAGTGTGTCATACAACAAGTACTACACACTGCTATATGCTCGAAAGCAAAACAAAACAATGAACCTAAAGTGGCTCTGTTGCATATCATTCTACCCCATGTATGTATGTGCACATATGGATGGTATTAATGAGAGATAAGCAATAAATGCGAATAAAAAATTCATGTTGTGTATATTACAGCCTAGCGGGCCTACTCCTATAATAAGCCGAATCTGCAAAAAAAAACAACCTAGATAGCGTACAGGGTTTATGTGTACGTTTATGGCGCTCGCCATGATTAGTTTTATCTCATATAACATACGTTACATGGAAGAGTACACATTTCTGTTTCTGAATCTGTAGCGCAGTGACGATGTTTTGAGTAAACCGATACAAAGCCAGGATGGAAATGGTTTACTGATTGTGTGGGTCACTGCAGTATGTGACGACAACACCAGGGAGACGGAGAAAGAAAGGGAGAGAGAGAGGAGGAGAGAGAGGAGAGAGAGAGAGAGAGAGAGAGACAGACAGACAGACAGACAGACAGACAAACTGACAGACAGACGGACTGACAGACAGAGACAGAGAGAGACGAGAGAGAGAGAGAGAGAGGAGGGGGGGGGGAGGAGGACAGACAGAAAGACAGACAAAGAGAGAGAGATGCTGTGTGTGTATGTCTGTGTGTGCGTGAGGGAGAGAGAGAGGGGGAGAGAAAGAGAGGGAGACAGACAGAGAGAGAGACAGAGAGACAGAGACAGAGAGAGAACAGACAGATAGACAGACAGTCAAAGAAACAGAGAGACAGACACAGACAAAGAGGAAAACAGACAAACAGACAGAGACAGACAGACAGATAAGACAGTCAGAGAAACAGAGAGACAGACACAGACAGACAGAGAGAAAAACAGACAGAGAGAGAAGAACAGAGGGACAGAGAGACACAGAGAGAGACACAGAGAGAGACAGAGAGAGAGAGAGAGAGAGATAGAAAGAGAGAGAAAGGGGGGGGGGGATAAGAGACTGAGAGACACAGAGAGGAGACAGTGAGAGAGACAAAGAGAAAGGATGATTCACGCTAAGGCGTCTTCTAGGGTTACTGCATAAGTTTGTGTTTGTGTATGTGTTAATGTAGTGAGTGAGTGTGTGTGTATGTGGTGTTGTGTGTGTGTGTGTGTGTGTGTGTGTGTGTGTGTGTGCGCGTGTATGTGTGTGTGTATGTGTGTGTGTGTATATGTGTGTGTGTTTGTGTCTGTGTGTGAGTGTGTGTATGTGTGTTGTGTGTGTGTGTGTATGTGTGTGTGTTTGTGTATGTGTGTGTGTTTGTGTGTATGTGTGTGTATGTGTGTGTGTTTGTGTATTTGTGTGTGTTTGTGTGTCTGTGTGTGAGTGTGTGTGTGTTGTGTGGTGTGTGCGCGCGCGCGTTGTGTATGTGTGAGTGCGTTTGTATGCTGTGTGGTGTGTGTGTGTGCGTGTGTGTGTGTTTAAATGTATGTGTGTGTGTGTGTGTGTGTCTGCACCTTTCTTTTTTAAAAGCCATTGAGAGTGTTAAGCATCAAAATATGTCTACATATATTCTACAAAGTCTATACATTTTTAGAGAGCACAGTTTACTCAGCATAACGCATATGAATTTTTGATATTACCAACAAATGGCGTGTTTATGACGCAGTGTGTCATACAACAAGTACTACACACTGCCATATGCTCGAAAGCAAAACAAAACAATGAACCTAAACTGACTGTGTTGCATATCATTCTACCCCATGTATGTATGTGCACATATGGATGGTATTAATGAGAGATAAACAATAAATGCGAATAAAAAATTCATGTTGTGTATATTACAGCCTAGCGGGCCTACTCCTATAATAAGCCGAATCTGCAAAAAAAAAACCTAGATAGCGTACAGGGTTTATGTGTACGTTTATGGCGCTCGCCATGATTAGTTTTATCTCATATAACATACGTTACATGGAAGAGTACACATTTCTGTTTCTGAATCTATAAGCGCGCAGTGACGATGTTTTGAGCAAACCGATACAAAACCAGGATGGAAATGGTTTACTGATTGTCTGGGTCACTGCAGTATGTGACGACAACACCACAGAGACGGAGAAAGAGAGACGGGTGGGGGGGGGGGAGATACAGAGACAGAGAAAGAGAGAGAGAGCGAGAGAGAGAGAGAGAGACAGGCAGACAGACAGACAGACAGACAGACAGGCAAACAGAGACACAGAGAGAGACAGACTGACAGACAAAGAGAAAGAGAGATAGTGAGAGAGAGAGAGAGAGAGAGGGAGAGAAAGACAGACAGACAGACAGACAGACAAAGAGAGAGAGAGACTGTGTGTGTATGTCTGTGTGTGCGTGAGGGAGAGAGAGAGAGGGAGAAAGAGAGAGGGAGACAGACAGAGAGAGACAAACAGAGAGAGACAGAGACAGAGAGAGAGACAGATAGACAGACAGAGTCAGAGAAACAGAGAGACAGACACAGACAGACAGAGAGAAAAACAGACAGACAGACAGACAGAGAGAAGAACAGAGGGACAGAGAGACACAGAGACACAGACAGAAACAGAGAGAGAGAAAAGAGAGAGAGAGAGAGACAGAGAGAGAGAGAGTAAGAGAGAGAAAGGAGAGGGGATAAGAGACTGAGAGACACAGAGAGGAGACAGTCAGAGAGACAAAGAGAAAGGATGATTCATGCTGAGGCGTCTTCTAGGCTTACTGCATAAGTTTGTGTTTGTGTACGTGTTAATGTAGTGAGTGTGTGTGTGTGTGTGTGTGTGTGTGTGTGTGTGTGTGTGTGTGTGTGTGTCTTTGTGTGTGTGTTTGTGTGTCTTTGTGTGTGTGTTTGTGTGTGTGTGTGTGTTTGTGTGTCTTTGGTGTGTGTGTGTGTGTGTGTGTGTGTGTGTGTGTGTGTGTGTGTGTGTGTGTGTGTGTGTGTGTTTGTTTGTTGGCTCTTGAATATCTGCACCTTTCCTTTAAAACCTTTTACCAAAAGAAACTAAAGTCATTTAGAGTGCTCAGAATCAACATATGAGGTCTATTCTACAAAGTCTATAAATTTCTAGAGAGCACAGTTTACACACACATGATGCATATGAATTTTTGATATTACCAACAAATGGCGTGTTTATGACGCAGTGTGTCATACAACAAGTACTGCACACTGCTATATGCTCGAAAGCTAAACCAAAACTAAACCTAAAATGACTGTGTTTCATAGCATTCTACCTCATATATGTATGTGCACATAAAGAAAGTATTACTGAGAGATAAGCAATAAATACGAATAAAAATTCATGTCATTCATGTCGTGTATATTACAGCCTAGCGGGCCTACTCCTATATTAAGCCGAATCTGCAAAAAAAAACCCTAGATAGCGTACAGGGTTTATGTGTACGTTTATGGCGCTCGCCATGATTAGTTTTAACTCATATAACATACGTTACATGGAAGAGTACACATTTCTGTTTCTGAATCTGTAGCGCGCAGTGACGATGTTTTGAGTAAACCGATACAAAGCCAGGATGGAAATGGTTTACTGATTGTCTGGGTCACTGCAGTATGTGACGACAACACCACAGAGACGGAGAAAGACAGACGGGTGGGGGGGGGGGGGAGATACAGAGACAGAGAAAGAGAGAGAGAGAGAGAGAGAGAGAGACAGGCAGACAGACAGACAGACAGGCAAACAGAGACACAGAGAGAAGAGACAGACAGACAAAGAGAAAGAGAGATAGCGAGAGAGAGAGAGGGGAGGGAGGGACAGACAGAAAGACAGACAAAGAGAGAGAGAGACTGTGTGTGTATGTCTGTGTGTGCGTGAGGGAGAGAGAGAGAGGGAGAGAGAGAAAGAGAGAGGGAGACAGACAGAGAGAGACAAACAGAGAGAGAGACAGATAGACAGACAGAGTCAGAGAAACAGAGAGACAGACACAGACAGACAGAGAGAAAAACAGACAGACAAAGAGAAGAACAGAGGGACAGAGAGACACAGACAGAGAGAGAGAGAAAAGAGAGAGAGAGAGAGACAGAGAGAGAGAGTAAGAGAGAGAAAGGAGGGGGGATAAGAGACTGAGAGACACACTGAGAGGAGACAGTGAGAGAGACAAAGAGAAAGGATGATTCACGCTGAGGCGTCTTCTAGGCTTACTGCATAAGTTTGTGTTTGTGTATGTGTTAATGTAGTGAGTGTGTGTGTGTGTGTGTGTGTGTGTGTGTGTGTGTGTGTGTGTGTGTGTGTGTGTGTGTGTGTGTGTGTGTATGCGTATGTGTGTGTGTGTTTCTTCATCTGTGTCTCTGTGTATATAATTATTCACATGTGTGTCTATGCGTGTGTGCGAGTAAGTGGGAGAGTGTGCATGCCTGTGGGTGCATGGATATGTACCCACGTTATGCGTGTGTATATGCCTGCGTTCGCGCGGGCGTGTGTGTGCACGTGTGTGTGTGTGTGTGTGTATGTGTGTACGTGTGTGTGTGTGTGTGTGTATGTGTGTGTGTGTGTGTGTGTGTGTGTGTGTGTGTGTGTGTGGTGTGTGTGTGTGTGTGTGTAAATTTTCCCTTTAAAAACAATGTTTATGAATACAGTCATTCGTTATTGCCAAGCTAACCAACTTATATGTTAGTTGGTAGGTGAATAAACTCAACAAAATGTATAGTTAATTTGCACAATCGTGACACTGGTCATGAATTATGTCATCTCACCGTACATAAATTGCATGGAGTAGTGTTTATTTGCCTCTTTCTGAATCATCACAGAGAGAGAGGGGGGATAAAAAGAGAGAGAGACAGAGAGAGAGACAGAGAGAGACAGATAGAGACAGAGACAGAGACAGACGCAGAGACAGACAGAGACAGAGACAAACAGACAGACACAGAGAGACGGAGAGAGAGAGAGGGAGAGGGAGAGAGAGATGGGGAGAGACATAAAAAAGAGAAACAGAGAGAGAGGGGGGAGAGAGAGGGAGAAAGAAAGAATCAGAGAGAGAGAAAGGAGAGAGAAAAAGAAAGAGAGAGAAAGAGAGAAAGAGAGAGGTAAAGACAGACACAGAGAGAGATTAATTTAAAAGAAAAACAAAACGTACACACAAAACATACACATGGAATTTATAGCCAAGGTGATGAATTATACCTCCCACAAATTACATGATATGGAATAGTGTGTATGTCTGAATCACCAGCACTCAGTGACGATGTATTGAGGCAAGTGACACAGAACGAGGATTGAAGTGGTTTGCTGGTTGTCTGGGTCACCACAGTCCTGTGATGACAGTGAGGGAGACAGAGTGACTCACTGTTAGGTATATCCATGGTTTACTGGTGTGTATGTATGTGTGTGTGCGTGTGTGTGTGTGGGGGTGTTGTGTGTGTGTGGTGTGTGTGTGTGTGTGTGTTTGGGGTGTGTTTGTGTGTGTGTGTGTGTGTGTGTGTGTTGTGTGTGTGTGTTTGTGTGTGTGTGTTGTGTGTGTGTTTGTGTGTGTGTGTGTTGTGTGTGTGTGTGATGTGTGCTGTCCGTTTGTGTGTGTGTGTGTGTGTTGTGTGTGCGTGTGTGTGTGTGTGTGTGTGTGTTTGTGGTGTGTGTGTGTGTGTGTGTGTGTGTGTGTGTGTGTGTGTGTATGTGTGTGTGTGTATATGTGTGTGTGTTTGTGTCTGTGTGTGAGTGTTGTGTATGTGTGTATGTGTGTGTGTGTGTATGTGTATGTGTTTGTGTATGTGTGTGTGTTTGTGTGTCTGTGTGTGTATGTGTGTGTGTTTGTGTATTTGTGTGTGTTTGTGTGTCTGTGTGTGAGTGTGTGTGTGTGTGTGTGTGTGTGTGTGCGCGCGCGCGTTGTGTATGTGTGAGTGCGTTTGTATGCTGTGTGTGTGTGTGTGTGGGGTGTGTGT
>JAPXFY010000031.1:24335853-24343353 GCA_030674185.1 Monoplex corrugatus | reverse complement strand
CAATCTCTACTACTCACCACCATTGTAGACACTTTAAAACTGGAGGTAGGCTTGGTATGAGAGTTGGGACAAAATTTGTCGAAGTTATAAAAAAAAAAAAAAGGTAAAAGAATTGAAGGCAGGCAATGTTTGTATTCAACACTACTTAACGTTGATCTTTAGAAGTTATCCTCGGGATTCCAATTCCAGAGAGCTGAATGCTGTGTGCCCAAGAACAAATCTGACCAATCCCTGTTCTTTAGTAAATGTCACGAGCTGGCAAATTCGACAGAGACTTGACTGTTGCGAGCGCAAATAGTAAAAGGATTGATTTCTGTAACTTCAGAAAAAAAGATTGACCTACAGTCTTTGGATTCCTCAAAGCTGAGAGAGATTGAGGGAATGAGAATAAATTATAAACGTGTATACAAAGAGAGAGAGAGAGGGGGGGGGGGAGAGAGAGGAGAGAGAGAGAGAGAGAGAGAGAGAGAGACAGAGAGAGACGAGAGAGACAGAGAGAGACAGAGAGAGACAGAGAGAGAGAAACACACACAATCCCCCCCACACTCACACTCACACTCATACGTACGCACACTCACACATGCGCGAAAGCAGATACGCTCACCCATTGCATGCGCTCGCACGCACGCACGCACGCACCACACACGCAACGATATAATCATATAATAATAATGTAATGATAATAATAATATGACGATGATGATGAAAATGATAATAATAATGATGATAATAATAATAATAAAAATAATAGTGATAACAATAGTAATAATAATAATGATGATAATAATTATAATAATAAGCAGAAAGAAGAAGATAAAGAAGAAGAAGAAGAAGAATCATTATTGTAAATGCCATTCTCCAAAACTCGTATAAATCCGCGCGCGCGCGGCACGCACACACACACACACACACACACACACACACACACACACACGACCACGCACGCACACACACACACACACACACACACACACACACGGACACACACACACGGACACACACACACACACACACTCACTCACACTCACTGACACACACACACACACATATGCACACACGCACACGGATACACGCACACACACACACACACACACACATACGCACACACGTACACGGATACACACACACACGCTCACACACACACACACACACACACACACACACCACACACATACACACACATACAACCTGCACACACATCAAAATAGTACATTAAAAACAAGCACAAATAAATACACACAAACAATGTCTAACGGTACATCCCTCCCATATAAGATCATGAACGAATACATAAAGAGTAATTGCATAAGACTATAATTATAACATATTTAGAAGTGGAATACATAAAGTGGATAAACAACTTAAACATCAACAGTGGAAGACGTGGGTGCATAGGTAAGCCTTTAACAGTGCCTGTTTCTGTGTAGATAGATAAATCCAGTGCCTATTTATGTGTGTATAGGTTAAGTCTTTAAGAATGTTGAGAGTTCTATGGACAGCAAAGAAAACAAACGAGACAGTCTTGATGGAGGCAGACACAAGTAGATCACTCATAAGGAAGATTAGGAAAACACAGGCAACATTTATAGGCCATTTTATAAGGAAGGGGGATTTGGAGCACCTGGTCACAACGGGAAAGCTGGAGGGAAAGAGAGCACCAGGTAGATCCAGGGAGAAAATGCTGGACGGACTTGCAGAGTGGCTGGGGACGAGGAGGGTGGGGGAGATGCTGGGCAACGAGAGATAGAGACAGATGGAAGTCCATGATCGCCAACGCCATGCGGCAGGGCACCTGGATATGATTCCTGTGTGTACATAGCAGGAACTAGACTAGCTGTAAGACAAGCCCAATGGGACCTAATGTTACTATCCTTGAGTAAGAAGTATTTTGAAGGCTGAAGTTTAAAGTCTGGATAGATAGGTGTCTAACAGCGCCTATTTCTGTGTGGAGGTTAATTCTTTGACAGTACCTATTTTCATGGATATGTAAGTCTTTAACAGTGCCTATCTAATTGGATATATGTGAGTCTTTACAACGCATATTTGGATGGACATTTAAGTCTTTACAGTGCCTATTTCTATGGATATGTAAGACTTTACAGTGTCTATTTTTGATGGATTTGTACGTATTTAATAGTGTCTCTTTTGATGGATACGTAAGTGTTTACAGTGCCTATTTTGTCTTTAACAGTGCCATATCTTATGGGTATGTATGTCTTTAATAGTGCCTACTTCTGAGTCTTTAACAACGCCTATTTCTAACTGATAGGTAAGTCTTTAACAGTACCTATTTCGGAGTCTTTAACAATGCTTTTTCTAAGTGGATAGGAAAGTCTTTAACACTGCCTATTTCTGTGTAGTCTTTAACATGCTATTTCTGTGGATGGGAAATCTTTAACAGTGCCTATTTCTGTGTTGATGGGAAATCTTTAACAGTGCTATTTCTGTGTGGATAGGTAAATCTTTAACAGTGTCTATTTCTGTGTGGATAGGTAAGTCTTTAACAGTGCCTATTTCTGTGTGGATAAGTAAGTCTTTAACAGTGCCTATTTCTGTGTGGATAGATAAGTCTTTAACAGTGTCTATTTCTGTGTGGACAGGTTAAGTCTTTAACAGTGCCTATTTCTGTGTGGATAGGTAAGTCTTTAATAGTGCCTATTTCTGTGTGGATAGGTAAGTCTTTAACAGTGCCTATTTCTGTGTGGATAGGTTAAGTCTTTAACAGTGCCTATTTCTGTGTGGATAGATAAGTCTTTAACAGTGCCTATTTCTGTGTGGATAGATAAGTCTTTAACAGTGCCCATTTCTGTGTGGATAGGTTAAGTCTTTAACAGTGTCTATTTCTGTGTGGATAGGTAAGTCTATAACAGTGCTTATTTCTGTGTGGATAGGTAAGTCTTTAACAGTGCCTATTTCTGTGTGGATAGGTTAAGTCTTTTACAGTGCCTATTTCTGTGTGGATACGCAAGTCAATAGCAGTGCCAATTCCTTGTGGATAGGTAAGTCTTTAACAGTGATTTCTTTCTGTTGGATAGGTTAAGTCTTTAACAGTAATTATTTCTGTGTGGCTAGGTAAGTCTTTAACAGTGCCAATCTGTGTGGATAGGTAAGTCTTTAACAGTGCCTATCTGTGTGGATAGGTAAGTCTTTAACAGTACCTATTTCTGTGTGGATAGGTAAGTCTTTAACAGTGCCTATCTGTGTGGATAGGCAAATCTCCAACGGTGCCTATTTGTGAATCATCGGTGGCCAGTGGCAATATTTTGAGCAAAATGACAGAGAGTGAAGATGGAAGCAGTTTCATGATTGTCTGGGTCACTGCAGTCTGTGGAGAGAAAGAGACAGATAGAAGATGACTCACGGTAATATATACTGCTGTTCATTCTTGGTTTACAGCTCTCTGCCTCTCTCTGTCTCTTTCTGTCTCTGTCTCTGTCTGTCTGTCTCTCTGTCTCTCTGTCTCTGTCTGTCTGTCTGTCTGTCTCTCTTTCTTTCTTTCTTTCTTTCTCTTTTCCTCACTCTCTCTCTCTCTCTCTTCCCCTCTCTCTCTTTCGCTCTCTCTTCTTCTTCTTCGTCTTCTTTTTCTTTTCTATGTCTGTCTGTCTGTCTGTCAGTCTCTCTCTCTGTCTCTCTCTCTCTTCTCAAACTGTCTATAATGTCTCTCTCTATGTGTATGTTCATCTTTCTTTATTTTAAGATTTTTTCCAAGTGATTTTATACAACAAGATCAACAACAAACAAACAAGAAAAGAAGCAAAGACACACAAAAAAGAAAGAAAGATAGCAAGAAAGAAGGAAAGAAGGAAAGAAAGAAAAGAAAAAAAGAGAAAATAAAGAAAGAAAGAGCGAACGAACGAAAGAAAGAAACCAACAAGCAAATATGCAAGAACTTACTTAATTTTACTTTTTCCTTCCGCTTGTACCGGTGGGCGTCGCGGGGAGATACAGTCGTCTGTCAGCAGCAAGGCGGGTGGCCTGGAGAAGGGACATCTAATATAATATAAGGAATAAGCAAGAAAACAAGCAATAATACACAAATATATAAATACATCGACGAAGAAATCAAGAAATCGATGATTAATAAAAGACAATACATAACGCGATGTCACTCACGAAATTGAAACCCGCACGCATTCGCGTGCGCGTTTGTGCGTATTTGTATGCAAACTGATCATAAAGGATTAAGTGTTCCGCTTAACAGGATCGGTTTCTATACGAATAGCTGTTATTAGCATACATGTTGTCCATATGATCTTTATCTGCTCCCCCGTGGGGATGCCGGGAGCTCTTTCAATATAAATAGTATCTCCACCTTCTGGAAAATCTGTGCTGGAAATTTCCTCTTTTCTGTCACTCTCTTTGTTTCTTTCTTCCTCCTTTGTTTTCTATTATCTCTTCCTGTCATTTTCTGCCTTGCTGGTCCATTCACCTGTATGTTTTCCATGAAGCCTTACATACTTTCTCTTAGGATGATAATTGTGTACATGTATTAAGTGCACGTCTGGCTCCATGGAAATGTGCTATACATCAGCAGTTTTAATTTTAGTAATTCAGTCATTTTTTTAATGTACGCTTAAATATTCCTAGCTATGTTTATATGTGTATTCAAGTTTGTTGTGTTGAAATCTTCTGGTCATACCAAAGAAATAAGAGGGAGGCAGGAAGAATTTTTATAAAATCAACCAAAGGACGTAACTCTTGAGAGTCACGTAGGAATTGTCTTCCATGTTGTGGAACTTCTCAAATCTAACAAAGTTTGCGCTACCCATTCAGCTAGCATAGAAGCAGATACAAAGCATAAAAACCGTAAGCTCAGAACACTCCTCTTCTGGTGATAAATTGGACGGAATGGTCAACATCAGGCACAAATCCTTAGAGTGTAGTAAACAGCGAACGCATTGATATGTGTACTTAATTTTCTTTTCCATGTTTTTTGTTTTGTTTTTTGATCCAACCAGATGTTGTGTACATTTTGAAATGGCTATAGCTCTGGTATGATTATGTACAGTCAGCTGGACTTTAAACAATAAGAACCAGAATAAGAATAATTCTTACCTGTTTATGTCTCAATAAGAATAATCCTTATTTATATATCTGTTGGTATCAAAGCCAGATTGGTCAAGAATCTCACTCTTTTCTGCTCAACATGTATTCAGCAGAAATGTGGTTTCTAAGAAGAATGTTGAGAGTTCCATGGACAGCAAAGAAAACAAACGAGGCAGTCTTGATGGAGGCAGACACAAGAAGATCATTCATAAAGAAGATTAGGAAAAGACAGGCAACATTTATAGGCCATTTTATGAGGAAGGGGGATTTGGAGCACCTGGTCACAACGGGAAAGCTGGAGGGAAAGAGAGTACCAGGTAGACCCAGGGAGAAAATGCTGGACGGACTTGCAGAGTGGCTGGGGACGAGGAGGGTGGGGGAGATGCTGGGGGCAACGAGAGATAGAGACAGATGGAAGTCCATGACCACCAACGCCATGCGGCAGGGCACCTGATGATGATGATGACGTAGTCATTAACCCTTTTGACTCCTGCACCCTGTCCACCAGCATCCTGCATTGCCAACCATGTCAGCAAAGCAAAAATGTAACCCTTTAACTCTCTCACCCTATCTACCAGCTTCCTGCAGGAAGCTAGTGGATAGGATGAGTGAGTCAAAGGGTTAAGTTTTTGCAGTTGGTAGGTAGGATCCGGGAATCAAAGGGTTAAGCTTTCATCTTTTAGTATTACATTCCTGTTTTGTAATTCATACGTCCATAGTGTAGATCACTATCAATACACACGTAAAAATAAGAAGATTGAAACAAATCGGCAATGTTGCTATCGGTTTGTTTTGACCTTTCCACTAAGTTTAGTATATCTACATGTATTCTGTGATGTTTTTTTTTTATATGACAGAGGCTATTTGGCCCAAAATTTGTGCCTGTCTTCTTCTGTATGCCATATACGCATTCTTAATCTTTTAAGTGTATTTCTTGGTATCTGTTAGGAGTAAATTAATCCATTTATGAATTAACGCACATTGCTGTTTGGCTGTATTTTGAATTTTTTAAACTGGCGAAAATGAGTTACCTGCTAACATCTGATAATAGAGACAAAGGTTTGTCAAAAGAAATGTATGAGACCCTTGCGTGAAATAGTTTCTTCACTCTAAATCTGTCTTTTCACAGAACTTTGTTTTAATTGCTGGGGTGTCTTTTACAGGGGTTGTCGTGTCCCGTTGCACCGGAAGAAGAGTGATGTTTAAACGGAATACGAATCCACGTGAGAGTTGGACCATGAGTTAAATAACATTCAAGTTGACTTGACGTAAAATTGTAGTTTAATGTTTGTCATATTTTAGTGTTTCTTCCTCGCCACTGCTCCTCGTGCTGAAGTGATTTACATGAAGCTGGTGCCGATATCACGTCATAGATCTGTCTCAGCACATCATTCCGTGCGTGTTTATTCCATTTTGGGGTCTTCTTATGTTTCTTGACTACGGATGTGGCACAGTGGATAAAATCAAGCACACGCCATTTGTGGAATTATAGAGAACACCAAGCAATAGATATTGATTTCTTTTTTTTTCTTCTGTTTACTCACATCATTTGAAAATATTGGATTTTTTTTCTATTTACTTAATCCTTTTAAAATATTTGATATAGTTTTCTATTTACTCATTCATTTGAATTTTTTTTTTTTTCTATTTACTCAGTCGTTTGAAACTACTTTTGAAATACACCTACTAGTATGGCCACCTCTAATTTGGCGTTGTAATTGAACTAATTTGATTATTTAGGTTCTGTATGTATGTGGGTGTGTGAAAAATGCAAACAAGTGTCGAAGCTTGCATTCCTGCCATGTTTTCTCCTACGTGATTAGGAAAATGTATCACATTTATTTGCCTGAATTTTTTTTTCCAGAGCCCGTTTTTGTTTGAGCATGACTATACCTGAAACGGCCGGTCGGGTAGTCTGTACGAAAGATGTAATTTTCATCAAATTCTCTTTGTTGTCCTTAGAGCTGTTTTCATGTACCTCTAGTTAGACCGTTGCTTGGTTCTTTTACGGTAAAACTTGCTCTGGAGACTAGGGGTCCTCTTTTTTATTTGTTTGTTGTTGTTGTTGTTTTTTGCGTTTGCATTCTTAATCTATTTTTGTGTGGTCTGGTATCTATTAGGACTAAATCAATCCATTTATGAATTACGTGCACATTATTGTTTGGCTGTATTTTGAATTTTATAGACTGAAGAAAATGAGTTACTGGCTGACATCTGATAATGAAGGTAAACGTTTGTCAATAGAAATATATGAGGCCCTTGCGTGAAATAGGTTTCTTCACCCTAAATCTCTTTTTTTTTACGGAATTTTGTTTTCATTGCGTAGGTGTCTTTTATAGGAGCTGTCATGTCCCGTTGCACCGGAAGAAGAGCGATATTTAACCCTTTGACTCCCGAACCCTTCTGACAAGTTTCGTGCATTGTCAATCATGCGAGCAAAGCAAAAAAAAAAAA
>JAPXFY010000031.1:24320853-24323353 GCA_030674185.1 Monoplex corrugatus | reverse complement strand
AGAGAGAGATGGAGAGAGAGACGGAGAGAGACACAGAGAGAGACACAGAGAGGACAGAGAGAGAGAGGAGACAGACAGACAGACAGACAGAGAGAGACAGAGAGAGAAACAGAGACAAAGAGAGAGAGACATAGAGATAGGGAGACAAAGAGAAAGAGAGAAGAGACAGAGACAGACAGACAGGACACAGACAGCAGACAGACAGACAGACAATATCATGGCCCTCCATATGAATCGTTCCACTGTCGCTGCACAGAGAGAGAGAGAGAGAGACAGGACAGACAGACAGACAGACATAGCCAGAACAGAAACAGAGACAAAGACAGAGGACAGAGAGACAGAAACAGACAGACAAACATGTCCAGACACAAAAGAGAGAGAGAAGACAGACAGACAGAATAGAGCAGTATAGGGCAACAGATGGTGAATGCCATTATTCATCAGTTCTCTTTGCCCACTGTTTGACTTCCTGCCAACTTGACCTTCTCTCTTTTTTTTCCTCTAGTTCTTCTTCTCTTCTTTTCTCTCCCTCCCTCATCTTTATCTCTCTCTCCCATATTCTGTCTGTTGTTTATGTCATGGATTGTCTTCCCTTTCTCCTAAATGATTTCTCGTATTGTGTGTTTTGTTGTGTGATGCTTTTTAGTGAATTTACCGTGTGTGTGTGTGTGTGTGTGTGTGTGTGTGTGTGCGTAGCGGTGTAGTAGGTGTGTGTGTGTGCGCCGGGGCTGTGTGTGTGTGTGTGTGTGTGTGTGTGGTGTGTAGAGAAATGGAGAGAGAGACAGAGAAGCAGACAGAGACAGACAGACAGACAGAGAGAGTTTTGCTTAGAAAACTTAAGAAAACTGACGGTTTGAAAAACAGGACTTGGACACAGGCAAAGTTTGTTCCCATTACAACTTGGTATTGATTCCAGAAGTTGACTTTGGGATTCCAGCTCTAAAGAACTGAATGCTGTGTGCACAAGAACAAGTCTGACCAATCTCCACCCTGGTGTAAATATCACGTGCTGGCAAATACGATGGAAACTTGAATACTGCGTGTGCAAATAGTGACAGTTTGCCTCATGTAATCTGAGAGAATGATTGACCTAGTTTCAGCACGATCAAAAGCGATTCAGAGTGAATTACAAGTGAGTAAGACAGACAGAGAGACAGAGACAAAGAGACATAGACAGAGAGACAGAGAGAGACAGAGAAAGTGGAGAGACAGAAACAGAGACTGCAAGAGACATAGAAATATAGAGAGACAAAGAGAGACAGAGAAATAAAGAAAGAAAGAGAGAGAGAAATTGAGAGAGAAAGACAAAGAGAGAGAGACACACACATGCAAAGAAAAAGAAAGAAAGAGAGAAAAAAAGGAAGAAAGATAGATAGATAGATAGATAGACAGACAGACAGATAAATAGATAGATAGATAGATAGATAGACAGAAAGAGAGAGACAAAGACAGAGACAGAGAGATACAGAGAGAGAGAGAGAGATAAAGAGGGAGAGAGACAGACAGACAGACAGACACAGAGATACAGACATAGAGAGAGACACAGAGAGAGAGAGAGAGAGAGAGAGAGAGACAGAGAGACAGAGAGACAGAGAGACAGACAGAGAAAGAGATAGAGAGACAGAGAAAGACAGAGAGAGACTGAGAGAGAAAGATAGAAAGAGAAAGAAAGACAGAAAGAGAGAGAGACACACACACACACAGAAAGAAAGTAAGAGAGAGAGTGAGACAGAGACAGAGACAAAGAGAGAGAGAGAGTTTTGCTCAGAAAACTTAAGAAAACTGACGGTTTGAAAAGCAGGACTTGAACACAGGCAAAGTTTGTTCCCATCACAACTTGGTATTGATTCCAGAAGTTGACTTTGGGATTCCAGCTCTAAAGAACTGAATGCTGTGTGCACAAGAACAAGTCTGACCAATCTCCACCCTGGTGTATATATCACGTGCTGGCAAATACGATGGAAACTTGAATACTGCGTGTGCAAATGGTGACAGTTTGCCTCATGTAATCTGAGAGAATGATTGACCTAGTTTCAGCACGATCAAAAGCGATTCAGAGTGAATAACAAGTGAGTAAGACAGACAGAGAGACAGAGACAGAGAGACATAGACAAGAGACAGAGAGAGAGACAGAGAAAGTGGAGAGACAGAGACAGAGACTGTGAGAGACACAGAGACATAGAGAGACAAAGAGAGACAGAGAAATAAAAAATAAAGAGAGAGAGAGAGAAAGACAAATAGAGAGAGACACACACATGCAAAGAAAAAGAAAGAAAGAAAAAAAGAGAAAGAAAAATAGATGGATAGATAGATAGATAGATAGACAGACAGACAGACAGACAGATAAATAGATAGATAGATAGATAGATAGATATATGGATAGATAGATAGATAGATAGATAGACACAGAGAGAGAGAAACAAAGACAGAGACAGAGAGATACAGAGAGAGAGAGAGATAAAGAGGGAGAGAGACAGACAGACAGATAGACACAGAGATA
>JAPXFY010000031.1:24303353-24308353 GCA_030674185.1 Monoplex corrugatus | reverse complement strand
CTTTCTCTGTCTGTCTGTTTCTCTGCCTCTGTCTCTGTCTGTCTGTCTGTCTCTCTGTCCATGAATCATCGATAGTTTTATCTTAAAGACTAAAACAAACGACGTAACATTATATTCCCATCCTACAGCATTTTACAGACAACACAAAGAAAAGGCAGCGCCAAAAAAAAAAATAATAATGTTTGCGGACAAGAAAGAAACTTGGAATGCGAAGCAAACAGTTTTGCACCAAAATAAAACCGTGCACACGCGGTTCATCTGTTTAACCCCTCAACACAACAGAATGACACGCACGCCTGTTGCTGTCAGACACATTCCCCTGCCAACAAGCAGACCCTTATGTCACTCAGCATTCCCCTTTACACAAATACAAGAACAAACAGAGGCTCACGGCAAGTAAGCAAGCAAGCAGGCAAGCACACACACTTATACACACAGACACATACACAAACACACACACACACACACACACACACACACACACACACACACATACATACATACCCGCACACAACGCAGAGAGAGAGAGAGAGAGAGAGAGAGAGCGAAGGGGAGAGAGAAGGGAGGAGAGAAGAGAGAAGAGAGGACAGAGGGGGAGAGAGAAGGAGAGAGACAGACAGACAGACAGAGAAAAGAGAGAGAGACAGATAGACAGAGAAGAGAGAGACAGACAGACAGACAGAGAAAGAGAGAGACAGAAGACAGACAGATGACAGACAGAGCAAAGACAGACAAGACAGAAGAGAAAGAGACAGACAGAGAACAGAACAGACAGACAGAAAGCAGACAGAGAGAAGAGAGAGAGAAGAGAGAGAGAGAGAGAGAGAGAGAGAGAGAGAGAGAGAGATGTTACACTATTCAGTATCACAATATTTTAAGACAACACAAGGAAGAGCAGCACCAAAAATAATAATAATGTGTGCGAACAAGAAAGAAACTTCGAATGCGAAGAGAGAGAGAGAGAGAGAGAGAGAGAGAGAGAGAGAGAGAGAGAGAGAGAGAGAGAGAGAGAGAGGGAGACGCAGTGAGAGAAGAGCGAGAGGGAGGGAGAAAAGAGAGAGAAGAGAATGAGAGAGAAAGAGAGAAGGGGAAGAGAGAACAGCGAGAGTGAGAGAGAGAGAGAAAGAGAGAGAGAGCGAGAGAGAAGGAGAGAGAGAGTGAGAGAGATGCACACACGTACAAACACACATACACACACACACACACTCACTCACTCACACACACTCACTCACACACACACACACACACACACAAACACACAACACACACACACACACACACACACACCACACAGATAGCCAGACAGAGAGAGACAGAGACAGAGGGAGGAGGGAGGGAAGGAAATAGGAAAGGGAGAAAGAATTTGAACACTCTTTTCTATTATTCAAGAACAGTAACATAGGCTTCCAGTGGATGTGTCTTACAACCAGTCCTTGCTCTTCCACTCAATTCTAATTATAAGCACACAAGCATAGAAACAAAATCCTTCAATTCTAATAGATGGATGAATTAGAAACAGAGCAAAAAATAGCTATGAAACAGATTATAAAACAATTACAAAGGTGTAAACTAGGATTAGAAGAAATGTAAGCATGGATTGGAAAAAAATTGTGAGGGATTCAGATTCACATAATTTATTCTGGTTGATAAATTTAAATACCTGAGAACGATCATTTCATCAGACGACAGATGCACATCAGAAATAGCCGGCAGAATCGGCCAAGCCAAAACAGCATTCAAGAAGATGACAAGCATTCTTACCAACAAATGCCTATCAATTAACATCAGGAAGAGAGTTCTTGAATGTTATATAGAACCAATACTGTTGTATGGATGTGAGGCGTGGACATTCAACAGGCAAAGCCAGAACAAGATTGAAGCAGCCGAGATGTGGTTTCTAAGAAGAATGGTGAGAATTCCATGGACAGCAAGGAAAACAAACGAGACAGTCTTGATGGAGGCAGACACAAGTAGATCACTCATAAGGAAGATTAGGAAAAGACAGGCAACAGTTATAGGCCATTTTATGAGGAAGGGGGATTTGGAGCACCTGGTCACAACGGGAAAGCTGGAGGGAAAGAGAGCACCAGGTAGACCCAGGGAGAAAATGCTAGACGGACTTGCAGAGTGCCTGAAAACAAGGAGGGTGGATGAGATGCTTGGGGCAACAAGAGATAGAGACAGATGGAAGTCTATGATCGCCAACACCATGCGGCAGAGCACCTGATGATGATGATGATAATTTATTCAATAAATACCATGACACTTCATGAAGCTGTGAAGAAACCTACAATTCACAAATATGCACTGTTTTAACTAAAACACATTGTTTAGAACAGAAGGAATTGGAGTATCTATATGGCACAGAAGCTTCTGAATTTAAAGGAGATATGCAAATATGTCACAGGCTGTTTCAATATTATCTTCTTTGAAGGATACAATAAACAAGCTCAGTCTACGTAATTAAGATTTTTATGTAAAATGAAGGGGGTGGGGGTGGGGAGTCAATTCATCTTTACAGTTGCTCAGTTCTGGACAACAAAAAACAAAATAACAAATCAACTTTGTCGTATCTTGCCTTTCTAAATAACGGACAAATAAAGTGCGTGCGTGCGTGCGTGCGTGCGTGCGTGCGTGCGTGCGTGCGTGCGTGCGTGCGTGCGTGTGTGTATGTGTGTGTGTGTGTGTGAGAGAGAGAGAGGAAAGAGAGAGAGAGAGAAAGACAGAAGAGAGGGGGGGGGGAGGGAAGGAGGAATGGAGAAAACACACACGCAGGCACATGCACCCCACCCCCCCCCAACACACACACGCAAAAGCTCAACCCCACACACGTACAAACCTACATACATACACGCAGATACACACACACATACGCACTCACACACACACACACACATACATACACACACACACACACACACACACACACACACACACACACACAATTACACACACGCACTCACGCACACGCACACGTACATATGAATAGAGAAAAAATAAGAAACAGAGACGTAAAGATGATTCAAGTTCAACAAGAAAAAGAAAATGAATAAATCATAATGAAGTGATTTTTTTCTTATACCCCTGGCTCCCACGTCCTATTATTAGAAGACAACGTATGACAAGTTTTCATAGATTCTGATAGACACGAAGAACAACAGCAACAACAACAACAAAGAAAAGCTATCTAATCATTTACAGACAGTAATTTGGAAGCCGATGGGAACGTTTCAAACTAACTTAGTTAACAAATTCGTCTTTCTGTATATGAATAATTGATGTCTTTCTAGTGTTCTTTGTAATTTCTATAATTTTGTGATATGAATGACACCATACCAAAATGAGATAAAGAGGATAGTAGAAATGATTGGGAAAGAAGTGGAAGATTTAGCTTCCACACTATATCACCCACAGTTCCGCTGAAGAACAGTTTCAGTTTCAGTTTCAATTTTTCAAGATGACTTCTCCGCGCTCGGAATGAATTCCATATGCACTAACGTCACAGGTGCCATGTGGTGGAGAAGAACCAGAATGATCACGGCACAAGCCCTAAGCCTGCATAGCAAACCCAAGAGCTGGCCAGGTCCCGAGGTCCTACCTAGATAGTTCCATAAACCTGGGTTATTCATATACAGAAAGACGAATTTGTTAACTAAGTTAGTTTGAAACGTTCCCATCGGCTTCCAAATTACTGTCTGTAAATAATTAGAAACTGAAACTGTTCTTCAGCGGAACTGTGGGTGATATAGTGTGGAAGCTAAATCTTCCACTTCTTTCCCAATCATTTCTTCTATCCTCTTTATCTCATTTTGGTATGGTGTCATTCATATCACAAAATTATAGAAATTACAAAGAACACTAGAAAGACATCAATTATTCATATACAGAAAGACGAATTTGTTAATTAAGTTAGTTTGAAACGTTCCCATCGGCTTCCAAATTACTGTCTGTAAATGATTAGATAGCTTTTCTTTGTTGTTGTTGTTGCTGTTGTTCTTCGTGTCTATCAGAATCTATGAAAACTTGTCATACGTTGTCTTCTAATAATAGGACGTGGTAGAGGAGTGAGGTGGCAGAGACCTCAATTTCCCCGCGGCCAGTACCACGAGGGCGGCGCCCACCATCTCTCCCTCGATTCAAATTCATATTCATGTTCACATTTTTTAAAACAAAGACGTCAGAAAAGCAAGAAGGCTAATTGGTCTTCAAGGGGTGACCTGGGAAATCAACCTCTCTCCAATGTTTTATACCAAGACAGCTGGTCAATGCCTTGCTCTTCACGATTTTCAACTGCCGTGGTATCTTTAGCGTGCGCAGCCAGAAGGCATACGGGTCCGACTCGTTTTTCGTCGCCTTCCGGACAACTAGACGTTCAGTTCGATTTTCCGATCAAACTGAGGAGAAAAGTCGAGGTCCCTACGGGGAGCAAACCCTGGAACCTCGAGTTTAGTTATTGGCAGGCGAACGTCTGAACCATTCTGCCACTCTTCTCCGTTCTCCCACTGAAGACGTCTGCACAAAAGCTGGAACATCATTTTTGAGATGAGTGTCTAACTTCCAAGTTCTGAAGAAATGTGCCTCGCAAATTATATGGTGTCTATTCATCTGCCAGCTGCATTGGACTTGAGACATTGTCCATATGAAAGATAACCATATCCCAAAGATGCTTCTCTGTGGATGGCTGAAGCAAAAACATCGTATCAGGAGAAGACCACTAACGCGATAGAAGGTTTTATTGAAGGCCAGTCTCATCATCAATCATCTCATCACATCATCATCATCATGCATCATCGTCGTCGTCGTCGTCGTCGTCGTTGTCGTCGTCGTCGTCGTCATCATCATCATTATCATCTATCATCATCTCATCATCATTCTCATCATCCATTCCCATCATATCATCATCATAACCACTATCGTCGTCGTCGTCGTCGTCGTCTCATCTCTCGTCATCTCTCATCATCATCATCATCATCATCATCATCATCATCATCGTCGTCTCT
>JAPXFY010000031.1:24290853-24295853 GCA_030674185.1 Monoplex corrugatus | reverse complement strand
GAAGAAGTAGAAGAAGAAGAAGAAGAAGAAGAAGAAGAAGAAGAAGAAGAAGAAGAAGAAGAAGAAGTAGAAGAAGAAGAAGAAGAAGAAGAAGAAGAAGAAGAAGAAGAAGAAGAAGAAGAAGAAGTAGAAGAAGAAGAAGAAGAAGAAGAAGAACAAGAACAAGAAGAAAAAGAAGAAGAACAAGAAGAAGAACAAGAAGAAGAAGAAGAAAAAGAAGAAGAAGAAGAACAAGAAGAAGAACCAGAAGAAGAACAAGAAGAACAAGAAGAACAAGAAGAACAAGAAGAACAAGAGGAACAAGAAGAAAAAGAACAAGAAGAAACAAACAAAACCCAAAGGATACAGAAGAAAACATTGCTCCATTATCTGCCAAGGCTGTTGGAGTAATTGAGATGGAATGAAGTGGGAATAGATGAAAAGCTGTCTGAGTCTGAAAGGAAGGTTGGCTCAGAGTCCTGGGGGAAATATGGGGTTGTAGCCAGAGGTTGACGCCCCAGCATGACCAGAACTCACACTGATGATGAAGTGGGGCAGACACTGTTTCCAGCAGTTCTGTCAATGACTGGGAATTATTCATGGCCCATACAGTGACAGGAAAATATTCTCTCCTTGACTAATTTGGTCCATTGCTATTACTGGTATTTCGTTTTCCAATTCTTTGTCTATCAGACTATGGTGCTGGTCAAACAATGACCGTCTGTCTGTTTCCTGTCACCTTGATTTTGAGGAATGAGACAGATGTTTCGATTTGTTTTCTTAATGCATTGTATTTTCTTGTCAGCTGGAAGACAAATCATTGTACGTGTGTCTGTGGGAGGCAGAGGATAGAGGGGAGTAATAGGGTGAGACCGATGGGATTGTTCAATGTTCTTTGGATTTATGTATTGGGTTTTCCTGTTGGCTGGAAAGAGAAATCAGCGTATGAATGTGAATCTGAGGATGGGGTTGGTTTTGAGGCGATGATGTGGCATGTAAATGCAATAGTGGTATCAGCGGTGATGGTGGTGATGATAGAAGTGGTTCTTGTTCATGTCCTTCGTCTTTTTCTTTGTTCTTCTCTTTGTATGTCTCCTGCTTCTTCTCCATCTTCCTCCTGCACCAGGGCTATCCTCTTTTTGTTCTCCTTATCATTACATCTCTTATCTTCATCCGACTGATTATCGTCCTTCAGTTTATCATTTTGTTCATTTTTTCTCTTTCGCTTTCCACTTTCATTTCTTTTTATCTGATTGTCAACATCAATATCATCAGCATCATGACACCACAAAAAAATCTGATGGATACAGAAGAGACCATTGTTCCATTATCTGTCAAGGCTGTTGGAGTAATTGAGATGGAACGTCTTGGGAATAGATGAAAAGCTGTCTGAGTCTGAAACGAAGGTTGGCTCAGAGTCCTGGGGGAAATATGGGGTTGTAGCCAGAGGTTGACGCCCTAGCATGACCAGAACTCACACGGATGATGAAGTGGGGCAGACACTGTTTCCAGCAGTTCTGTCAATGACTGGGAATTATTCATGGCCCATACAGTGACAGGAAAATATCCCCCCCCCCTTCCCTTGACTAATTTGATCCATTGCCATTACTGGTATTTCGTTTTCCGATTCTTCATCTATCAGACTATGGTACTGGTCAAACAATAACTGTCTGTCTGTTTCCTGTCAACTTGATTTTGAGGAATGAGACCGATGTTTCGATTTGTTTACTTAATGTATTGTATTTTCTTGTCAGCTGGAAGACAAGTTATTGTACGTGTGTCTGCGGGAGGCAGAGGATAGAGGGGAGTAACAGGGTGAGACTGATGTTCTTTGGGTTTATGTATTGGTTTTTCCTGTTGGCTGGAAAGAGAAATCAGCGTATGATTGTGAATCCGAGGATGGGGTTGATTTTGAGGTGATGATATGGCATGTAAATGCGATAGTGGTATCAGTGGTGATGGTGGTGATGGTAATGGTGGTTCCTGTTCATGTCCTTCGTCTTTTTCTTTGTTCTTCTCTTTGTCTGTTTCCTGCACCTCCTCTATCATCCTCCTGCACAAGTGCTATCCTTATTTGTTCTCCTTATCAGTTCATCTCTTATCCTCATCCTTCTGATTATCCACCTTCAATTTATCATTTTATTCATTCTTTGCTCTGTTCACTCTCCACTTTTTGTTCCTTTTCTTCTGATTATCATCAACATCAGCATCATTAGCATCATGACACTTCAACCACAACCTTCACTAGTCTCATTCATCATCATCATCATCAGGTGCCCTGCCGCATGGCGTTGGCGATCATGGACTTCCATCTGTCTCTATCTCTCGTTGCCCCTATCATCTCCCCCACCCTCCTCGTCCACAGCCACTCTGCAAGTCCATCCAGCATTTTCTCCCTGGGTCTACCTGGTGATCTCTTTCCCTCCGGCTTTCTCACTGTGACTAGGTGCTCCAAATCCCCCTCCTCATAAAATGGCCTATAAATGTTGCCTGTCTTTTCCTAATCTTCCTTATGAGTGATCTACTTGTGTCTGCCTCCATCAAGACTGTCTCGCTTGTTTTCTTTGCTGTCCACGGAACTCCCAACATTCTTCCCAGAAACCACATCTCGGCTGCCTCAATCTTATTCTGGCTTTGCTTGTTGACTAGTCTCATTATTAAACATGAAGCTTTCATTCATTCATTGAATTTCTTCTCTTTCTTTCTGTTATCATTCAGCTTGCACTACCACAGGTGTTATGGGCCCCCCGTGAGGATGCCAGGGTCTCTTTCAGTATAAATAGTATCCCCACCTTCTGGAAATTCTGTGCCAGAGACTTCCTTTTTTCTGCCACTCTTTGTCTCTGCCTTGTTCCTTTCCTTTCTGTCATTTCTTTCTATCGTTTTCTGCCTCGCTGGTCCATTCACCTGTATGTGTTCGATAAAATGTTACGTACTTTTTCTTAGGATTGATACTTAGGTACATGTGTTAAGTGCATCTTTGACTCTAGGGATGTGAAATATGCGGAAGCAATTTTAGGTAATCTATGCCCATTTTTACATGTTTTAGTGTCCTTAGGTATGCTTAAATTTGTGTTCAGGTGTGGTTTTTTTTTTAATCCCTTGTGCGATAAATTAGACGGGGCATGTCCTTAGATTATATGCGTGAGTGCATTGATATAGGTACGTAATTTTCTTTTCTTCTTTTTTTTTCCTGTTGAAGTTTTGTATGTTTTGAAACGGTTCTAGCCCTGATATGGCTCTCTGCAGTCGGCTGGGCTTTAAACATCAAGAACAGGTGTTAATGGGACAAAGAGCCAACAGCCAGCAGACAGCCAGAAGATCTGGGGAGAAACATTGCCATGCAGCGTCACAATCGTCCCTAAACCGTCATCTTCTTCTTTTTTTTCAAACATGTTTTTATTCCTTTTCAAATACATAGCATTTACAAACATCTTGAAATGTATACAATGCATAATCAACAGATCTAACAAAACGTAGAAAAAAGCATGCAGTCGTTGCATTATGTATAGAGAGAGAGAGAAAGAGAAAGAGAGACAGAGACAGACAGACAGACAGACAGACAGAGACAGAGACAGAGACAGAGACAGAGACAGAGTCAGAGACAGAGACAGAGACAGAGAGAGAAAGAAGAGAAAGACAGAAAAAAGAGAGAGAGACAGGAGAGAGAGAGAGAGACAGGGAGAGAGAGAGAGAGAAAGAGAGAGAGAGGCAGAGATATTTTATATCAAGATATCGATCAGGAAGACACACAGGCAGTAAAAACACACGTTGTACTTTGAAAGTACAAAGCAGCTAACTCTCAAAAGACGTTGTTCAAATGATTTTCTATATTTTAAACAGTCTGGGTCACTCTGACTCTGAGCACCTGTGATATCCGTCAGAACCAAAGAATTTAAAACTACCCCCTGGATAGAATGTTGTGACGCAAACACGCCAAATACGTTATCCATGAATAGCGAGAGATATTTCAACAATGTCTTTTTATACACATGCGTGCGTACATGTGCTCTTGCGATGACGTATGTGCACACATTACACAGACACACATAGAACCCTATCAGTCACCACACACACACGCACGCACGCACGCACACACACACACACACACACACACACACACACACACCTAACACACACACACACACACACACACACAAACGCGCGCGCCCGGAAAGCTGTGAAGATATGCCAGAGAAGGCTAACAGAGACAGACAGATTGCAGACAGAGAAAAAACAACTGAGACAGAAGGTTAGATAAAGAAAGATATATATTCAACAACAAAAAAATAGTGTGCTTTGTTCATATAATATACATCATTAAAAAAATTCCTCATAATCCTGACGTTGTAGCGAAGTGAGGAGGTAGAGATCTTTACGTTTTTCAGGGCTTACATTGTGAAGTCAGTATCAATCTCTTCACCTTCGCTACTTCACCTCTCCTAAAATCAAAATCAAATATTGTCAGGCACCCATAAACACTTGAGCAGACTAGGATCTGCATGCGCAATGTATGTATTAAACTTGTCTTGAGCCTGGAGTACACGCACTTATGGTACCGCCGGGAGGAAACCAAAGTTTGAGAAAAGTTGACAAAGCGTAAAATTAGGAGGATTCAATTTTAGGTTGAAAAAAATAAAACAAACAAGAAAAACCCCCAATAACTTGGCATTGCTTTCAGAAACCAGAAAGAAAAAGAAAAAAACACGAAAAAAACCACAAAAAAACCCCCTTGAAACTCTGTGCAGTGGACGGAGCAGCAGGGAAGTTTCAGTCTTTTTCTTCTAATTTTGTATCTGGTGTTTGTTTGTTTGTGATCTTACGCTTGACAAAGGCCAGTTGGCCGAAAATTTGCGCCTGTCTTGTCTTGTTGCATTAAATAAGCGTTCTTATTCTTTTTTTTTAGTGTTTTGTTAACTGGTTCCTGTTTGCTTGAACGCGGGCAGTCACACTTGTTTGGGATTTAAAAATTATAGAATTGAGAGCGTTCAATTTTGTTGTTGTTAAAAAACAAACTTGGC
>JAPXFY010000031.1:24283353-24285853 GCA_030674185.1 Monoplex corrugatus | reverse complement strand
CAGAGAAGGATCGTGGACCATAGGTATTGAGCTTAGTGCATGTGGCTTGAGAGTGGGAGACAGGGACTGCACTCTAAGCTTATTTTCATAGCACATCCTGATATCAAGCAACCCTGAGAGATACAGACACCTGTGGTGTTGGTCGGGGTATTTTAGCAAAACACTTATCGATGCATTGGTGAAGTGGATGAGACTCGGCTATAGATTCCAGTTCTTCCAATAAGTCCCTACCATACTCGACTCTGAGTGGGGGCTGAAAAATCCAACAACTGTTGTGATAAAGTCTGTAGGATTTCAATCCACGGACCTCCAGTTCATAGCTTGCTGTTTTAAGACACTGCGCCATAGCACCTGGTATGATAAAGACTATGTTAAGTATCTGTGAGTAAATAAAAGCAAAGAAGTGTACCAGAAACGTTCTTTAGTGCTTAACTGGTTTGTAGTCATAAACTTTGCACGGTTAGAAGATTCTCTGGTCAATGACCGACTGGGTTTTTTTTCTCCATCAAGTCTTTAGGTGCTTAACTAAATCAGGATATCCATTAGTGGCCAGACAGTTTGGTCAATCATTGGTGTACGTTCATGTCCTTAACTTTGTGTTTTCCTGGTTAATGCACTTTGATAATGTGCGTGATGCTGCCATTAGGGGGCTGGACCCTTTAACGAGGATCTGCAAGGATAGGTGCCACTCAGACAAGGTGCTCTGCTTCTGACCGATGACTGCAGCCATTGTGGCACCATACACACACAAACACACACACACACACATACACACACACGCAAACACAAACACACAAACACACACAAGCACACACACACAACACACACACACACACACACACAACACACACACACACAACACACACACACACACACACACACACACACACACACACACACACACACACATGCCCTACTGACACAGATTCCGTAGACTTGAATCAACGTCCAATTTATGTACAAAACTACACCATAACACACACAGGGAAGGACACCAGAGACGGATACGTTTAAGACCTTCCATGCCAACGCCAGCTTTGGCTTCCACCCAACTGAATGAGGAAATAGAAAGATGGTCCACAGTGTGGTTCAGGTTACCAGACACACACCGATGTTTCTATTTCTCCCCATTATCGCCCCTGTCGCCATGGAAACGCAAACGGAAACGGAAACGGGTTCTTGTACCCCGATTTCATGGTGTGAGAGACTGCAATTGCTTTATGGTCAGGAGAGGTGACTGATGGCTGTGTGTTTTGGCCAGTGGCAGTCTGGAAATGCAACAGTATCGTCTGGAATGTAATGGTGGTATATTCAAATTTATACAGTGAAACAGATTGGGGGACATGAGTAATTTTAGTGCATGTAAAGCGAACCAGTATAACAAGATTTTCTTTCTTCGCTGTGCCGTTCTCTATGCCATTTACATGTAAACGGTGACAGAAGCTGGGACAAGTTTTTAGTATGTGATGAGAATAATGAGGATGGGGATGATAATTATCATGATATAATAAGAATAATAATAATAATAATTACAATATTTATAAAGCGCAAAATCTTGATAGAAATCAAATCTAAGCGCTGGATATACACATACGCACGCATGCACAAACACACACGCACCACACACCACACACACACACACACACACACATACACACACAGACACACACACACACACACACACACACACACACACACACACACACACACACACATGGCTATAAATGAGGAAAAAGAAGAAAAACAATGGAAAATTATGGAGAGCATATTGTATTCAAATATATATTACAATGTGATTCCACTCCGAGTGGAGACAGGCTGCAGACGGGGTTAAGTGATCAGGATTTTATGCAGAAGAAAAAAGGTGAGTTTTGAGAGCGGACTTGAAGGAGACAAAAGTAGGTTGCTGACGGACTGAGAGAGGAAGTTTGTTCCAGGAGAGTGGACCAGAAACAGAGAAGGATCGTGGACCATAGGTATTGAGCTTAGTGCGTGTGGCTTGAGAGTGGGAGACAGGGATGCACTCTAAGCTTATTTTCATAGCACATCCTGTGATCAAGCAGGCCTGAGAGATACAGACACCTGTGGTGTTGGTCAGGGCATTTTAGCAAAGCACTTATCGATGCATTGGTGAAGTGGATGTGACTCGGCTGTAGATTCCAGTTCTTCCAATAAGTCCCTACCATACTCGACACTGAGTGGGGGCTGAAAAATCCAACAACTGTTGTGATAAAGTCTGTAGGATTTGAATCCACGGACCTCCAGTTCATAGCTTGCTGTTTTACCTGATATGATAAAGACTTTTTAAGTATCTGTGAGTAAGTGAAAGCAAAGAAGTGTACCAGAAACGTACTTTAGTGCCTAACTGGTTTGTAGTCATAAACTTTGCACAGTTAGAAGATTCTCTGGTCAATGACCGACTGTTTGTTTTTTCTCCATCAAGCTTTATGTGTTTAACTAAATCAGGATATCCATTAGTGGCCAGACAGATTGGTGAATC
>JAPXFY010000031.1:24273353-24278353 GCA_030674185.1 Monoplex corrugatus | reverse complement strand
AATAACAAACAAAAACAAACAAACAAACAAACAAAAACAAACAAACAAACAAACAAAAACAAATAACAAACAAAAACAAACAAACAAACAAACAAAAACACACACACAAAAACGCCCACTGTTAGTGCTGATATCGTCTTTTATTGTTGTGTCCAATGCTGTCAAGGCCGCATTCAAAGTCTGCACGCTCCATCAAACGAGTGACGTCATCGCCTGGCAACTTGCCGTTTCTATGACGACAGCTTCCTGACAACAGGGGACTGCACTGCACCCTCGTCACCTTCATCGCAGCCGTCATCAGTCATCTCCCCTTGCACCGTGTGCTATCCCGGAAGTGAATTATCTGTCCCTGATGTGGCGGTGTGAGTGACGTCATTTGAAAGGAAGGTAAATGGGGGAGAAAGTGATGGGAGAATAGGGGAAAGGGGTGGAAAGTGCGGGATAGGAATGACCTGTTCTCATCGTCATGTAATTCTGCTCTCGGCATTCAGACATTTTGATTAGTGATTGGCCCTGCCTGTCTTTCTCTGTTTCTGTCCCTTTCTCTCTGTGTGTCTGTGCCTTTCTCTGTCTATATCTGTCTGTGCCTTTCTCTGTCTATATCTGTCTGTCTGTGCCTTTCTCTGTCTATATCTGTCTGTCTGTGTTTGTCTCTCTCAGTTAGATATAAAACAGCATTGCTATGCTTATGCTACTACCTTCAAAGAAACACACACATACACACACACACACACACACACACATATATATATATATATATATATATATATATATATATATATATACATATGTGTGTGTATCTACATATATATGTATAACTTGTTGGTTTTCCTGTCCTTCTTGTTCTCTTTTTTGCATAATGCGGTGTATGTGTATGTGTGTATGTATGATTTACATGTGTACGTGTGTGAATGCTATTGTTACTGTCAAAATCGTTTTATTCATCAACATTGTCATTAATACAATTATTAAATGACAATCACTATCCATATCTAATTATCATCAATACAATTTTGAAATGACAATTATTATCTATATCTAATGTATCAACAAGATTGTCTTCTTCATTTTAATGTTTATCAAAACATTTGGTTCGTTATATAGTTTTGTATTATTTGGCTCGATTCGTGATCATATTTTGTAGTACTTATCCACTTTGAGTTTGATTTAATTCAAAACACGAATTTTCTTTACTTTATCTAACGACTGGTTGTTTCTGTTTCAACAGCTTGTGTCATTTCACTCTTTTTTGTTTTGATCTAATCTGATTACATTTTGTCCATAAATTGTTCACTTGTTTAGCTTGTTGTTTGTATTAACAATTTATAACAGTGGTGAATGGAACTTTTTATACTCTCTCTCTGTCTCTCTCTCTGTCTCTCTCTCTGTCTCTCTCTCTCTCTCCTCCTCCCCCCCCCCCCCCATTTCTCCAGATCATTTCTCTGTTTCTCTCTGTTTCTATATGTATATATATACATCAACAAGCAAAGCCAGAACAAGATTGAGGCAGCCGAGATATAGTTTCTAAGAAGGATGTTGAGAGTTCCATGGACAGCAAAGAAAACAAACGAGACAGTCTTGATAGAGACAGACACAAGCAGATCATTCATAAGGAAGATTAGGAAAAGGCAGGCAACATTCATAGCCATTTTATGAGGAAAGGGAAATTGGAACACATGGTCACAACGGGAAAGCTGGAGGGAAGGAGAGCACCGGGTAGACCCAGGGAGAAGATACCAGACGGACTTGCAGGGTGGCTGAAGACAAGGGTGGAAGAGATGCTTGAGGCAACGAGAGATAGAGACAGATGGAAGTCCATAATCGCCAACGCCATGTGGCAAGGCACCTGATGATGATGATGATGATGGTATACATACATACATACATACATACATAACATATATATATACATATATATATATATATATATATTATATGTTGTGTGTGTGTGTGTGTGTGTGTGTGTACCCACGCATACTTACGCACTTTCCTTTCTTTTGACTGTCTGGTCTGCCTCTCTCACTCTTCTCTATCTTCTCTCTGTCTCTCTCAATATCATTTTCTCTATCTCTGTGTCTCTTTGCTTCTCTGTTTCTGTCTGTGTCTCTCTCCCTCTCTCTGTCCTTCTCTCTCTGTCTCTGTCTGTCTGTCTGTCTCTTTTCTCTCTCTTTCTCTCACTCTCCCTTTTCTATCTTCTCTCTCTCTCTTACTCTCATTTTTTCTCTTTCTGTCTATCTGTCTGTCTGTCTGTCTAGTCTGTCTGTCTCTCCTTTTCTCTCTGTCTCTCTGTCTCTCTCTCTGTCTCTGTCTCTCTGTCTCTGTCTATCTCTCTCTATCAACCATAGTTTTATCTTAGAGATTGAAATAAAAGAAACAACGTTACTCCCCAGGGACAGTTTCGGACAAGAGTTGACAGACAATAAAGACAGCAATGAATAGAAACTAATCCGTAACTCAGCATCATTGTGAAAAACAAAATTAAAAAAGGGGGTGGGGGTGAGGGTGGCGAGGAGGTCGAAGCACCACAAATAATGTTTGTGGACTAAAAAAAAAACAAACAAACAAAAAAGAAAAACCAAACAAACCTGGAATGCAAAGCAACAATTTTTGCACCAAAATAAAACGTGCACGCACGGTTCATCTGTTTAACCCCTCAACACAACAGAATGACACGCACGCCTGTTGATGTCAGACACATTTCCCTGCCAAAAAGCAGACGCTTATATCACTCTGCATTTCACTTACGCGAATACTCGAACAAACAGAGGTTCAAGAGCACACACACTTACCACACACACAAGAACACATGCACACATACACACACATACACACACACACACACACACACCACACACACACACACACACACACACACATACACACACACACTTGCACATTGTCCAAGCAAACACACTCACACACACACACACACACACACACACACCACACACACACACACTGAGAAAGAGAGAGGCGGGGAAGAGAGAGAGAAAGAGAGACAGTGAGTGTATATATATATATATACACACACACGCGTGCGCACACGCACATACACACACGCATGCACACACACATACACACACACGCGCGTGCGCACACACACACACACACACACACACACACACACACGCACACACAAACACACATATGCTTACAGTTACACACACACACACACACACACACACACTTGCACATTGTCATGCAAACACTCATCACACACACACACACACACACACACACACACACACACTGAGAAAGAGAGACGGGGGAAGAGAGAGAGAAAGAGAGACAGTGAGAGAGAGAGAGAGAGGAAGAGAGAAAGAAAGAGAGAGAGAAAGAAAGAAAGAGAGAGAGAGAGAGAAAGAGAGAGAGAGAAAGAAAGAGAGAGAAAGAGAGACAGAGAGAGAGTTCAGACTTCAGAATACGTTATAACTAAAAAAAATAAATAAATAAAAGCATTAGGTCCCAATTGACCTGTCTTACAGGTAGTCCTTGCTATTTCACACACAGAATATCAGCATTAAAGAGAGACACAGAGAGAAAGAGAGTGAGCGAGGGAGAAGCGAGCGAGAGAGGGGGGGGGGGTGGTGGCGATAGACAGAGACAGAGACAGTGACAGAGAGAGTTCAACAAGAAAAGTAAAATCAATGAATTGTAACAAAATGACGGGGTTTTTTTTGTGTTTTTCTTTGTTTTTGTGGGTTTTTTGTTTTTGTTTTTTTGCTTTGTTCATTCCTTTAATTCGTATGTCAAATCAGATTAGGACAGAGTGAGACAAATATTCATGCATTCTAATAGACATGATATCTTCATGGAATATATGCATCAGCAATTTTTTAAAAAAATGCTTCTTTATCAGTTATATGATGATAAGCCAGAAGTCAATGGGACATTTCAAACATGTTTCACAAACTCATGTTTATGTATATATCATGTATGTATGGAGATGCATTTCCAGTGTTATTTGCAATTCCTGTCATTTTATGGCACGAAAAACGTCACATCAAAGGGAGATAAACAGAAAGGAAGAAATGGCAGCGAGAGGAATTTAAGATGTCACTACAGTAGTCTGCCATTACGTTTTGCCCAAAGCTGTCTGGGCAAGATTTACTGCATCATGTGGCAAGATCGCGCGTGCAACTTTCAAGTTTTGATCCGAAGTAGTGAGCCTTGCCAAGTGAAGAGTTTACAATCTTCAAACTCTGAAGTAGTGTGCCTTGCCAAGTGAAGAGTTTACAATCTTCAAACTCTGAAGTAGTGTGCCTTGCCAATGTAGAGTTTGCAATCTTTAAACTCTGAAGTAGTGTGCCTTGCCAAGCGAAGAGTTTGCAATCTTCAAACTCTGAAGTAGTGTGCTTTGCCAAGTGTAGAGTTGCAATCTTCAAACTTTGAAGTAGTGTGCTTTGCCAAGTGTAGAGTTTACAATCTTCAAACTTGAAGTAGTGTGCTTTGCCAAGTGTAGAGTTTACAATCTTCAAACTTTGAAGTAGTGTGCTTTGCCAAGTGTAGAGTTTACAATCTTCAAACTTTGAAGTAGTGTGCTTTGCCAAGTGTAGAGTTTACAATCTTTTAAACTTTGAAGTAGTGTGCTTTGCCAAGTGTAGAGTTTACAATCTTCAAACTCTGACGTAGTATGCTTTGCCAAGTGTAGAGTTTACAATCTTCAAACTCTGAAGTAGTGTGCTTTGCCAAGTGTAGAGTTTACAATCTTCAAACTCTGACGTAGTGTGCTTTGCCAAGTGTAGAGTTTGCAATCTTCAAACTCTGAAGTAGTGTTTTTGTCAATTGTAGAGTTTGCAAAATTAAAACTTTGAAGTAGTGAGCCTTGCCAAGTGTAGAGTTGCAATCTTCAAACTCTGAAGTGGTGTGCTTTGCCAAGTGTAGAGTTTGCAACTTCGAGCTATGAAGTAGTGTGATTTGCAAAATGAAGAGTTTGCAAGTTTGCAATCATCAAGTTCTGAGTTGTGTGCTTTGTCAGGTGTAGAGTTTACTATCTTCAA
>JAPXFY010000031.1:24258353-24263353 GCA_030674185.1 Monoplex corrugatus | reverse complement strand
ACGCTGAACACGACACTGTAAAGGACCAGACAGTCCATTAACAGCACTTACAAGCAAGAGGTTGTAAGATGAACTTTCGATTTCTTCTTTTTTTTATATATTGATTGAAAAAGAGGTGCTGTATCGATGGACTGGAAGACACTCAACATCTACAAGATGACTCCACGCCAGGGTTCCTACGCAAATGCTGACAACAGCTTCGTCTCATTGCAATACGTTTGGGTAAAAACATACGGAAAAAGAAAGAAAGAAAGAAATTGAGATAGAATGAGAGAGAGAGAGAGAGATAGAATGAGAGAGAGAGAGAGAGAGATAGAATGAGAGAGAGAGAAGATAGAAGAGAGAGAGAGAGAGAAGATAGAATAGAGAGAGAGAGAGAGATAGAATGAGAAGAGAGAGATAGAATGAGAGAGAGAGAGATAGAATGAGAGAGAGAGAGATAGAATGAGAGAGAGAGAGAGATAGAATGAGAGAGAGAGAGAGATAGAATGAGAGAGAGAAGATAGAATGAGAGAGAGAGAGATAGAATGAGAGAGAGAGAGATAGAATGAGAGAGAGAGAGAGAAGAATGAGAGAGAAGAGAGAGAGAAGATGATAGAGAGAGAGAGAGATAGAATGAGAGGAGAGAGAGATAGAATGAGAGAGAGAGAGATAGAATGAGAGAGAGAGAGAGATAGAATGAGAGAGAGAGAGAGATAGAATGAGAGAGAGAGAGATAGAATGAGAGAGAGAAGAAATAGAATGAGAGAGAGAGAGAGATAGAATGAGAGAGAGAGAGAATAGAATGAGAGAGAGAGAATAGAATGAGAGAGAGAGAGAGATAGAAGAGAGAGAGAGAGAGATGAATGAGAGAGAGAGAGAAGAATGAGAGAGAGAGAGATAGAATGAGAGAGAGAGAGAGATAGAATGAGAGAGAGAGAGAGATAGAATGAGAGAGAGAGAGAGAAGAATGAGAGAGGGGAGGAGATAGAATGAGAGAGAGAAAGAGAGAGAGAGATAGAATGAGAGGAGAGAGAGAAGAATGAGAGAGAGAGAGATAGAATGAAGAGAGAGAGAGAGAATGAAGAGAGAGAGAGAGAATAGAATAGAGAAGAGAGAGAAGAATGAGAGAGGAGAGATAGAATGAGAGAGAGAGAGATAGAATGAGAGAGAGAGATAGAAGAGAGAGAGAGAGAGATAAATGATGAGAGAGAGATAGTGAATGGAGAGAGAGAGAGATAGAATGAGAAGAGAGAGAGAATGAGAGAGAGAGAGAGAAGAATGAGAGAGAGAGATGATAGAATCGAGAGAGAGAGAAAGAGAGAGAGAGGAGAGAAGAGAGAGAGAGAGAGAAGAGAAAGAGAAGAGAGCAGACAGAGAGAGAAAGAAAGAAAGGAGGCAAGCAGAGATAGAGAGACAGAGAGCAAGAGACAAGACAGACAGACTGAGAGAAACAATAAGGAAAGAGAGAGAGAGAGAGAGACAGAGAAGAAGAGAGAAGAAGAGAAAGAGACGAGAAAGAATATAGGGACAGAGAAAAGACAGAGGAGACAGAGACGAGAGAGATACAATAACAGTGAGTATTTCAACTGCGTTAGTAATCTACTTGTCTGCCGAGAACTGAAAACAAACTAAACAAAACAAACAAAAACTAAAAACTTCAGACGATATACTTAATCAAAGGGGAAAAGAAAATAACATTCCTGTCGTTGAGAGAGAGAGAGAGAGAGAGAGAGAGAGAGAGGAGAGTGTGTGTGTGAGAGAGAAGAGAGACAGAGAGAGAGAAAGAGACAACAGAGAGAGACAATCAGAGAGAGAGAGAGACTGACAGACAGACAGACAGAGAGACAAAAACAGAGAGAGACAAGACAAGACAGAGACAGAGAGACAGAGGACAGAGAGAGACACAGAGGCAGAGAGACAGAGAAACAAACGAGACAGACAGACAAGACAGAGAGAGACAGAGAAAGACAAAGAGACAGAGAGATAGAGAGAGAACAGACAGAATGAGAGAACGACAGATACATAGATAAGGACAGACAGACAGACAGAGACAGACAGACAGAGAGACAGAAGACAGGAGACAGAGACAGAGACAGAGACAGAGAAGCAGACAGACAGACAGACAGACAGACAGACAAGACAGAAGAAGCAGAAAAAGTCAGAAGACAGCAACCAGAGAGAAGCAGTGAAGTTTTACATTAATATATCGATCAGGAAGA
Organism: Monoplex corrugatus; assembly: GCA_030674185.1. Classification (NCBI taxonomy): domain Eukaryota; kingdom Metazoa; phylum Mollusca; class Gastropoda; order Littorinimorpha; family Ranellidae; genus Monoplex; species Monoplex corrugatus. The sequence continues at coordinate 24,261,152 of JAPXFY010000031.1, read as the reverse complement.
CACACAGGCAGTAAAAACACACGTTGTACTATGAAAGTATAAAGCAGCTAACTCTCAAAAGACATCCAAATGATTTTCTAATATTTTAAACAGTCTGGGTCACTCTGACACTTAGCACCTGTGATATCCGTCAGAACCAAAGAATTTAAAACTACCCATGGATAGAACCTGTGACGTAAACACGCTAAAAATGTTACCCATAAACAGCGTGAGATATTTCAACCAACATGTTTTTACACACACGCGTGTGCACATGTACTCGTGCAATGACGTATGTACACATACCACACACACATACAGAGACCCCCTTTCCCTTCTACAACACACACGCACGCACACACACACACCGCGCACACACACCACACACACACACACACACACACACACACAACATACACACACACACACACACATACACACCAAAACACACACACACACACACACACACACACACACACACACACACACACACACACAACACACACACACACGTAGCGAAGATATTTTGACAGAAAGCCAAAAAAACAGCAAACACCAGAAATAGACAGAGACAGAAGATAGAAACGAAAGATATATTTCTCAGAAGTACATGTAGTGCACTTTGATCATAAATATACATTAGGAACAGGTAGAAGTTTTCCCCTAACTCTGAGGTCGTAGGGAGAATGAGGTGTATGGATTCTATTTTTCTCAAGGCCAGCATATGAGGAAGTAGCCATCCATTCTCACTCGTTGCTTTTCCTTTTCTGAAGCTGGTAGGCTCAGGTAATCGTTCACAGCTGTGTACCACTGAAGGCTGGCACAGTGTCTCTCTTAGCTTGAATGAACTGCACATGCGATTGAAGCAGGTTCTACTTCTCTACCAGCAAGACTTTGTTGTACGAAAAATCTGATGACCTCATTAGAAAAATAGTCACCGACAACAAAATTTGTCTAAATACAATACATATGGAGATTATGGAAGTCATTATAACTATTCATCATGAGAAATGACAGTGAGACAGATGCTGAAAATGGCTGAGGACAAATGAAACGAAACAAACAAAAATAGAGACAGACAGACGACAGACAGAGACAGAGAGAGAGAGACAGAGAGACTCAAAAGAGAGACAGAGAGAGAGAGAACAGAGAGAGAGACGACAGACAGACAGAGACAAGAAGAGACAAAGACAGAGGCAGATAGACAGAGAGAGAAAGAGAAGTAGAAGAGACAGACAGACAGAGATAAAAGAGAGAGAGAGCACAGCAGAAAGTCAACAGAGACAGAGACAGACAGAAAGATAAACAACACAACTCTCTATCATCACTCGTTGCATTTCCTTTCTGAACTCAGTGGGTCAGGTAATCGTTCACGAGGTATCGTTATAGTCACTGAAGACTGGAGCACAGTGTCTCTCTAAGCTTGGGAAATTGAACCTGTGCATACAGACTAAAAGACAGAAGCTCTACTTCTCCACAACCAAGACTTTCTGGTACGAAAAATATGGATGACCTCATTAGAAAATAATCACCGACAACAAAATGGTTTCAAATACATACACATATGGAGATTATGGGAAAAGTCATTCATAACTATTCATTAGAGAAATAGACAGGTGGAGGACAGATGGTGAGAAAGGCTGGGAAACAGAATGAAAACAAAAACAAAGAGAAAAGAGAGAGAGAGAGAGACAGACAGACAGACAGACAGACAGAGACAGACAGAGAGACAGAGAGGCATCAAAGAGAAAGACGAGAGAGATAAAAGAAGAGAGAGAGAGAAACAGAGAGAGAGACAGACAGACAGACAGACAGAAAGAAAAGGAAAAAGTGACAGAAAGAAGAGACAAGCAAGACAAGAGACCAGATGATAGACAGACAGACAGACACACAAAACAGACAGACAGACAGTCAGACAGACAAAGGAGAGAGAGAAAGAGAGACGCAGAATGAAGTTTTATATTGACATATCGATCAGGAAGACACACATGCAGTAACACAACACGTTGTACTTTGGAAAGATTATGTCAAAATGAATTTTCTACATTTCAACAGTCTAGGTCACTACGACACTTAGCACCTGTGATATCCGTCAGAACAAAGAATTTAAAACTACCCTATGGATAGAATCTTGTGACGTAAACACGCTAAAAATGTTACCCATAAATAGCGTGAGATATTTCAACCAACGTATTTTATACACAACGCGTGTGCACATGTACTCGTGCAATGACGTATGTACACATACACCACACACATACAGAGACCCCCTTTCCCTTCTACACACACACGCACGCACGCACGCACGCATGCACGCGCACACACACACACACACACACACACAACACACACACACCTCTCACCCAACACACACACTATCTCTCTCTCTCTCTCTCTCTCTAACACACACACACATTTCCTCTCTCTCTCACATCACACACACACACACAAACACACACACACACACACACACACACACACACACACACACACACACACACATACACACACACACGCACACACACACGTAGCGAAGATGTTTGAGAGAAGCCTAATAGGAACGGACAAATAGCCAAAAAAAAGACAGAGACAGAAGGATAGATAACGAAAGATATATTTCTCAGAAGTACATGTAGTGCACTTTGATCATAAATATACATTAGGGACAGGAAAAAAGTTTTCCCCTAACTCTGAGAGTGTAGGGGATTGAGGTGGTAAAGATTTATATTTTCTCAAGGCCAGCAGTATGGAGGCAGTAGCCATCCGTTCTCACTCGTTGCTTTTCCTTTTCTGAAGCTGAGTAGGGTCAGGTACTCGTTC
>JAPXFY010000031.1:24250853-24255853 GCA_030674185.1 Monoplex corrugatus | reverse complement strand
AGACTCAAAGAGAGAGACAGAGAGAGAGAGAAACAGAGAGACAGACAGACAGACAGACAGAGACAGAGACAGAGAGACTCAAAGAGAGAGACAGAGAGAGAGAGAAACAGAGAGAGAGAGAGACAGACAGACAGAGAGAGAGAGAGAGAGACAGAGAGACTCAAAGAGAGAGACAGAGAGAGAGAGAAACAGAGAGAGAGACAGACAGACAGACAGAGACAAGGAGAGAGACAAAGACAGAGGCAGATAGACAGAGAGAGAAAGAGAGAGAGACAGACAGACAGACAGACAGACAGAGATAGAAAGAGAGAGAGAGAGAGACAGCCAGACAGAGACAGACAGAGACAGACAGACAGACAGACAGATAGACACACACACACTCTCTATTTCACTCGTTGCTTTTCCTTTTCTGAAGCTCAGCGGGGTCAGGTAATCGTTCACAGCTGGTTATACCACTGAAGGCTGAGAGCACAGTGTCTCTCTTAAGCTTGAATTGAACCTGTGCATACAGACTAAAAGACAGGAGCTCTACTTCTCCACAACCAAGACTTTCTGGTACGAAAAATATGGATGACCTCATTAGATAAATTATCACCGACAACAAAAATGTGTTTCAAATACATACACATATGGAGATTATGGGAAAAGTCATCATAACTATTCATTACGAGAAACAGACAGGTGGAGGACAGATGGTGAGAAAGGCTGAGGAACAGAATGAAAACAAAAACAAAGAGAGAAAGAGAGAGAGACAGACAGACAGACAGAGAGACAGAGAGACAGACAGAGAGACAGAGAGACTCAAAGAGAAAGACTGAGAGAGATAAACAGAGAGAGAGAGAAACAGAGATAGAGAGAGAGAGATAGACAGACAGAAAGAAAGAAAGAAATAGAGACAGAAAGAGAGAGAACAGCCAGACAGAGACAGATATATACAGACAGACAGACACATAAACAGACAGACAGACAGTCAGACAGACAAAGAGAGAGAGAAAGAGAGACGCAGTGAAGTTTTATATTGACATATCGATCAGGAAGACAGACATGCAGTAACACACACGCTGTACTTTGAAAGATGTTGTCAAAATGATTTTCTACATATCAACAGTCTAGGTCACTACGACACTTAGCACCTGTGATATCCATCAGAACTAAAGAATTTAAAACTACCCTATGGATAGAATCTTGTGACGTAAACACGCTAAAAATGTTACCCATAAATAGCGTGAGATATTTCAACCAACTTATTTTTACACACATGCGTGTGTACATGTACTCGTGCAATGACGTATGTACACATACCACACACACATATAGAGACCCCCTTTCCCTTCTACACACACACACACACACACACACACACACACACACACCACACACACACACACACACACACACACACACACACACACACACACACACATACACACACACACACACACACACAACACACACACACACACACACACACACACACACGTAGCGAAGATAATGTGAGAGAAGCCAAATAGAAACAGGCAAACAGCCAGAAATAGACAGAGACAGAAGGATAGATAACGAAAGATATATTTCTCAGAAGTACATGTAGTGCACTTTGATCATAAATATACATTAGGAACAGGTAGAAGTTTTCCCCTAACTCTGAGGTCGTAGGGAGAATGAGGTGGTATGGATGTCTATTTTTCTCAAGGCCAGCATTATGGAGGAAGTAGACATCCACTCTCTCGTTGCTTTTCCTTTTCTGAAGCTCAGTAGGGTCAGGTAATCGTTCACAGTTGGTTGTACCACTGAAGGCTGTGGGCACAATGTCTCTCTTAAGCTTGAATTGAACCTGCGCATGCAGATTGGAAGGCAGGGGTTCTACTTCTCTACCAGCAAGACTTTGTGGTACGAAAAATATGGATGACCTCATTATGAAAAATAGTCACCGACAACAAAAATTTGTCTTAATTACATATACATATGGAGATTATGGGAATAGTCATTATAACTATTCATCATGAGAAATAGACAGGTGGAGAACAGATGCTGAAAATGGCTGAGGAACAGAATGAAAACGAAAAACAAAACAAAAATAGAGAGACAGACAGACAGACAGACAGAGACAGAGAGAGGGAGACAGAGAGACAGAGACAGAGAGACTCAAAGAGAGAGACAGAGAGAGAGAGAAACAGAGAGAGACAGACAGACAGACAGAGACAAGGAGAGAGACAAAGACAGAGGCAGATAGACAGAGAGAGAAAGAGAGAGAGAGACAGACATACAGACAGACAGACAGAGATAGAAAGAGAGAGAGAGAGACAGCCAGACAGAGACAGACAGAGACAGACAGACAGACAGATAGACACACACACACTCTCTATCTCACTCGTTGCTTTTGCTTTTCTGAAGCTCAGCGTGGTCAGGTAATCGTTCACAGCTGGTTATACCACTGAAGGCTGTGAGCACAGTGTCTCTCTAAAGCTTGAATTGAACCTGTGCATACAGACTAAAAGACAGGAGCTCTACTTCACAACCAAGACTTTCTGATACGAAAAATATGGATGACCTCATGAGATAAATTATCACCGACAACAAAAATGTGTTTCAAATACATACACGTATGGAGATTATGGGAAAAGTCATCATAACTATTCATTACGAGAAATAGACAGGTGGAGGACAGATGGTGAGAAAGGCTGAGGAGCAGAATGAAAACAAAAACAAAGAGAGAAAGAGAGACAGACAGACAGACAGAGAGAGAGAGACAGACAGAGCGACTCAAAGAGAAAGACAGAGAGAGATAAACAGAGAGACAGACAGACAGACAGAAAGAAAGAAAGAAATAGAGACAGAAAGAGAGAGACAGCCAGACAGAGACAGATATAGACAGACAGACAGACACATAAACAGACAGACAGACAGACAGTCAGACAGACACACAGAGAGAAAGAGAGACGCAGTGAAGTTTTATATTGACATATCGATCAGGAAGACACACATGCAGTAGCACACACGTTGTACTTTGAAAGACGTTGTCAAAATGATTTTCTACATATCAACAGTCTAGGTCACTGCGACACTTAGCACCTGTGATATCCGTCAGAACTAAAGAATTTAAAACTACCCTATGGATAGAATCTTGTGACGTAAACACGCTAAAAATGTTACCCATAAATAGCGTGAGATATTTCAACCAACACGTTTTTATACACACGCGTGTGCACATGTACTCGTGCAATGACGTATGTACACATACCACACACATACAGAGACCCCCTTTCCCTTCTACACACACACACACACACACACACACACACACACACACACACACCACACACACACACACACACACACACACACACACACACACGTAGCGAAGATATGTAAGAGAAGCCTAATAGAAACAGACAAACAGCCAGAAATAGACAGAGACATAGGATAGATAACGAAAGATATATTTCTCAGAAGTACATGTAGTGCACTTTGATCATAAATGTACATTAGGGGCAGGTAGAAGTTTTCCCCTAACTCTGAGGTCGTAGGGGAATGAGTTGGTAGAGACTTCAATTTTTCTCAAGGCCAGCATTATGAAGGCACTAGCCATCCGCTCTCACTCGTTGCTTTCGTTTTCTGAAGCTGAGTAGGGTCAGGTAATCGTTCACAGCTGGTTGTACCACTGAAGGCTGTGGGCACAGTGTCTCTCTTAAGCTCGAATTGAATCTGCGCATGCAGACTGAAAGACAGGAGCTCCATTCTCCACCAGCAAGACTTTCTGGTAGGAAAAATATGGATCACCTCATTAGAAAAAAAAGTCACTGACAAGAAAAATTTGTGTTAAATTCATACACATATGGAGATTATGGGAAAAGTCACTATAACTATTCATCATGAGAAACAGACAGATGGAGGACAGATGGTGAGAAAGGCTGAGGAACAGAATGAAAACAAAACAAAGAGAGAGAAAGAGAGAGAGAGACAGAGAGAGACAGAGAGAGCCAGAGAGAGCCAGAGACAGACAGAGACAGACAGAGATATAGGTACAGACAGAGAGAGAGAGACAGACATAAAGACAGAGATATAGATACAGACAGAGAGAGAGAGAAAAAGAAAGAGATGGAGACAGACAGACAGAGACAGGGAAAGAGACGAAGACAGAGGCAGACACACAGACAGACAGAGAGAGAGAGAGAGAGAGACAGACAGATAGACAGAAAAAGATAGAGACAGAAAGAGATAGATACAAAAAGAGAGACAGCCAAACAGAGACAGAAATAGACAGACAGACAGAGACAGACAGACAGGCGGACGGCCACAGAGAGCGAGGGAGAGAGAGAGAGAGAGAGAGAGAGAGAGAGAGGTGAGAGACAAACAGACAGACGGACGGACGGACAGACAGACAGACAGACAGAAACAGAGACAGACAGACAGAGAGAGAGAGATTTTATTTGATTTTTAGGTGAAATAAAAACAAATGCTGCTGAGGTAATAGTAATGGCAAAAACAGATGGTATTGCTATCCACATTCCTTACTGGAAGAGAAGTGTGTTGTGAAGGAAAGAGAAACCGATCAGATTGCTCGTTCATGAAGTTGCAGCTTGACTGTCATAAATTGTTCCACCACATCATTGTCTGTTAATATTGCAACAAGAATAACTGGGATAGACGAAGAGCTTCTGTCTGGTTAGTCTGTCAGTTGGGGAGACTTAGAGGGAATGGAGAGAAAGAGAGAGAGAGAGAGAGAGAGAGAGAGAGAGAAGGAGAGAGAAGGAGACAGACAGACAGACAGACAGGCAGACAGACAGACAAAGACAGACAGAAACAGACAGACACAGAAACAGAGACAGACAGAGAGAGTGAGAGAAAGTGTGTGAGAGAGACAGAGACAGAGACAGAGAGAGGAGAGAGAGAGAGAGATGGACAGTGACAGAGAGATAGACAGAAAGAGTGAGAGACAGGGGAAGAGAGAGACAGTGAGAGAGAGAAGAGAGAAAGAAAAGAAAAGAAAGAAAGAGAGAGGG
>JAPXFY010000031.1:24240853-24245853 GCA_030674185.1 Monoplex corrugatus | reverse complement strand
CACACATAACACACACACACAGAACACACTACACAAACAAGACCATACGCACACACACCACTAATATCTATAGTGCAATAGACGTTAAATTAAAGACACAACAACACACCACACACTACCACCACACACACACAACACACCCACACCACTACACACACACACACCACAACACACACACCAAACACACACACACACAGACAAGGAGAGAGAGGGAGAGAGAGCAGAAAGACAGAGAGAGAGAGAGAGAGCCGAAAGACAGAGAGAGAGAGCAGAAAGACAGAGAGAGATGAAGAGCAGAAAGACAGAGAGAGCAGAAAGACAGACAGAAAGAGAGACAGACAGAGAGACAGAGAGAGACAAAAACAGAGAGAGAGAGAGAGAGAGAGACGCACGTGCACACGCACACCAACACACACACACACTAATACACTAACCCACACACGAACACACTAACACACACACTGACACACCATCACACACACACACTAAACACACACACGCGTACAGACATGCACACCCAGCTAGACACAATTGTAGGGATGTGAGCTTTCCTGGGCTGATAAGGTTGAAATTGACCACACACACACACACACAGAGAGAGAAAGAGAGAGAGAGAGAGAGAGATACAGAGACAAGAAGAGAGAAAGGGAGAGAGAAGGAGAGAGAGAGGGGAGGGGCGGGAGACAGAGAGCGAGAGAGATGCTCGTGCACACACACACACACACATACACACACACACACACACACACACACACACACACACACACACACACACACACACACACAGAGATATACAGAGACAGGAAGAGAGAAAGGGAGAGAGAAGGAGAGAGAGGGGGGAGACAGAGAGCGAGAGAGATGCTTGTGCACACAACACACACACACACACACACACACACACACACACACACAACACACACACATACACACACACACACACAGATATACAGAGACATGAAGATAGAAAGGGAGAGAGAAGGAGAGAGTGAGAGAGGGGAGACAGAGAGAGAGAGATGCTTGTGCACACACACACACAACACACACACACAACACACACAAACACACACACACACACACACACACACACACACACACACACACACACACAGATAGATACATGTAGATAGATAGATAGAGAGAGAGAGAGAAATATACAGAGACAGGAAGAGAGAAAGGGAGAGAGAAGGAGAAAGAGAGAGAAAGATGCTTGTGCACACACACACACACACACACACACACACACACACACACACACACACACACACACACACACACACACACACACACACACCGTCTAATATCACTGATAGTGAAAAGACGTTAAATTAAAGAACGAACGAACACACACACACACACAACACACACACACACACAACACACAACACACACACACACACACACACACACACACACACACACACACACACACACACACACACACACACACATGTACACTGATACACAACTTAACTACGAATCAAGACCAGTTTCTCTCCTTCTTATCTTACTAAGGCTGACAGAACACCCGAAAAAAAAAAAAGACAAAGGAAGAATAAAAAACCACACTGATCATTCATAAAGAAGAAAAAAAATAACCCATCACTCCAGAATGTAGGATATTCAGAAACACAGACGGAATGGAGTGGATATGGGGGAAGAGAGTTCTTGAATGTTATATAGAGCCGATAATGTTATACGGTTGTGAGGCGTGGACAATCAACAAGCAAAGCCAGAGCAAGACTGAGGCAGCCGAGATGTGGTTTCTAAGAAGAAGAGAGTTCCATGGACAGCAAAGAAAACAAACGAGAGAGTCTTGATGGAGGCAGACACAATAACATTCATAAGTAAGATTAAGAAAAAAAACAGGCCACGTGTATAGGCCATTTTATGAGGAAAGGGGAATTGGAGCATCTGGTCACAACAGGAAAGCTGGAGGGAAAGAGAGCACCAGGTAGACCCAGGGGAAAAAATATTGGACGGACTTGCAGAGTGGCTGAAGACAGAGAGGGTGGAAGATGTGTTTGCGGCAGCTAGGGATAGATGCATATGGAGGGCCATGATCGCCAACGCCATGTGGCAAGGCAATTGATGATGATGATAGGGGAGAGTGTTTCAAGGCTGGAATGGCAGTTAGGACGTTTAAGGAGAAAAGATGGTTGGAGCTGGATGGTTGACGCCCTGACAAGGGGAGACCTCACAACAAATAATGTCTCGCATTGACTATTGCAATTCACTCCTGTCTGGTCTTCCTGCCTCCACCATTCACATCCTACAGCGCATTCAAAACAATGCTGTACGCCTTGTACTGAAAAAGAAAAAAGCTGACCACATATCTCCTCTCCTGGCACAACTTCACTGGCTCCCTGTATCAAAGCGCATACAGTACAAACTAGACACCATGTGCTACAAAAGCCTCAATAACGCAGCCCCCGATTACCTGTCAAGCCTACTTGAGATCTATCTTCCCTCACGTACCCTCCGCTCTGCCTCCGATCCTCTGACTTTTCGCTTTCCACGCACTAAGCTCAATACCTATGGTCCACGAGCCTTCTCTGTTTCTGGTCCACTCTCCTGGAACAAACTTCCTCTCTCAGTCCGTCAGCAACCTACTTTTGTCTCCTTCAAGTCCGCTCTCAAAACTCACCTTTTCTCCTCCGCATAAAATCCTAACCCCCCTCTGCAGCCTGTCTCCGCTCGGAGGGAATCACATGGTTATAATATATAATTGTATATGCTATGCTCTCTATAATTTTCCATTGGTTTTATTCTTGCTTTTATTGCTTTTATTCTTTCTCCCCATTTATAGCCATGCGTGTGTGTGTGTGTGTGTATGTGTGTGTGTGTGTGTGCGTGCGTGTGTGTGCGTGCGTGCATGCATGCGTGCTTGCGTGTGTGTCTGCTTCAGCGCTTAGATTTGATTTTATCAAGATTTTGCGCTATATAAATATTGTAATTATTATTAATTATTAAATGATGAGAGTGGATAGACACAATTTCCAGTAGTCCAGCGGTGGTATCACTGTGAATTTTTCATTGACCGGCTGGTGACTGATGAAGATGCCCCCCCCCTTCCTTTCTCTCTCTCCCTCTCTCTCTCTCTCACTCTCTGTTTCTGTCTGTCTCTCTGTTTATCTGCCTGCCTGCCTGTCTGTTTATCTGTGTATCTGTCTGTCTCTCTTTCTCTCTGTTTCAGTCTCTCTCTCTTTCTCTGTCTTTATGTCTCTCTGTCTGCCTGCCTGCCTGCCTGCCTGCCTGCCTGTTTGTCTTTCGTCCTTTCTTTGTTTCTGTCTCAGTCTCTCTGCCTGCCTGCCTGCCTGCCTGCCTGCCTGCCTGCCTGCCTGCCTACCTGCCTGCCTGCCTGCCTGTCTACCTGTCTGTCTGTCTCTCTCTGTCTTCGTCTCTCTCTCCCTCTGTCTCTCTCTCCGTCTCTCTCTCCGTCTCTCTCTCTCTCTCTCTCTCTCTCTCTCTCTCTCTCTGTATGTATGTATGTGTGTATCGTGATAGTTAGTCTTTCCAAGAAGATGGAAATCAGAATCAAATTATTCAGGTTTTTCGACATAGATTAATAATTGATATTAGATGGCAAAAGTGGAATGATCATATACAAATGAATACAAGATTATTTTTTTCTGTCTTTCGTAAATTGCCACAGTTGTAAGTAAGTCTTAAATAAGACTTGATTTGGATATTCATTTGAAAAGAATGACAGCAAAAATTAGACATGGTTAATAACTTTGAAGATTCATCAGTTGAGCATACGTGATAAAGAGGTTTTAAGTTAATGCATCCTTTATGCATGCCTATGAGGGCTGAGGTTGACTTTGTCTTTTTTTGTCTAGCTTTTGATAATTTTCGATCAAAATGTGTCTCACAAAATTACCATATAATTCCAATCATGTTTAAGTTGCGTTTATTATTAAGCTCAGCTCGCTATAATTCTGTAAAAGAATTTCAGTTCTTTTCTGCTTAGAGCATTCCAAACAAGGAAAATTGCGATGTCCTAATATGTACTTTGTTATGTAGTTGATATTTGTTTAACTTGCTTTACAATGTGTTAAAGTTTTAGAATAAATCAGCTGAAGATTGAACGCTCTCTCTCTCTGTTTCAGTCTATCTGTCTGTCTGTCTGTCTGTCTCTCTCTCTCTCTCTCTCTCTCTCTCAGGCGCTCTCTGGCTATCTGTCTGTCTGTCTGTCTGTGTGTCTGTCTGTCTGTCTGTCTCTCGCTGTCTCACTCTCTCTCTCACTCTCTCTCTCTCTCTTTCACTTTCTCTCTCTCACACTCACTCCCTCTCCTCTCTCTTTCTCTTCCCCTCCCCCCCCCCCCGCTCTCTCTCACGCTCTCTGGCTATCTGTCTGTCTGTCTGTGTGTCTGTCTGTCTGTCTCTCTCTCTCGCTGTCTCACTCTCTCTCTCACTCTCACTCTTTCACTTTCTCTCTCTTTCTCTCTCTCTCACTCTCACTCTTTCACTTTCTCTCTCTTCTCTCTCTCTCACTCACTCCCTCTCCTCTCTCTTTCTCTTCCCTCCCCCTCCTCTCTCTGTCTCTCTGTCTGTTTCTCTCTCTCTATTTCTCTCTCCCTCTCTCCCCCCTCTCTCTGTCTCTCTGTCTGTCTTTCTCTCTCTGTCTGTCTGTCTGTCTGTTTGTCTCTCTCTCTCTCTCTCTCTCTCTATCTCACTCTCTCTCTCTCTCTCGCTCGCTCGCTCTCGCTCCCCCCTTCTTCTTTCTCTGTCAAGCAGATGATGGTCCTGGTCCAGAAATGGCTGGTTGTCTGCTTCATGTCAGTCTGATTATGATGAAGGAGAGAATGTTTCGATTTTCTTTCTGTACGAATTGTGTTTTTCTCTTCAAGTGGGAGGAGGAATATTTGTGCGTCTGTCTGTAGGGGGAGACAGGGGGTTGGGGTGGGGGGCAGAGTGGACGGGGAAAGACTTGGATGATGGACGAGAGGGACAGTGGGAAGAAGGTCAGTAATCTCTTGATTTATGTATTGTGTTTTTCT
>JAPXFY010000031.1:24235853-24238353 GCA_030674185.1 Monoplex corrugatus | reverse complement strand
ACATGCAGACACACACACACACACACACACACACACACACACACACACACACACACACACACACACACACACACACACATACATACATCCTGGAACAGACTTCCTCTCTCAGTCCGTCAGCAATCTACTTTTGTCTCCATCAAGTCCGCTCTCAAAACTCACCTTTTCTCCTCTGCATAAAATCCTGACCTCACTCAACCCCTCTGCAGCCTGTCTCCGCTCGGAGTGGAATCGCATTGTAATATATAATTGTATATAATTACGCTATCTATAATTTTCCATTGCTTTTCTTCTTTTTCCCCATTTATAGCCGTATGCGTGTGTGAGGTGTGTGTGTGTGTGTGTGTGTGTGTGTGTGTGTGTGTGTGTGTGTGTGTGTGTGTGTGTGTGTGTGTGTGTGCATGTGTGTGCGTGCGTGCGCATGTGTCTGTTCAGCGCTTAGATTTGATTTTTATCAAGATTTTGCGCTATATAAATATTGTAATTATAATTATTACATACACACACGCAACACACTCACACAAACATCCACATACAAACGTGCACACGCATGCACACAATAACATTGAATGATTGATGAGTATTTTCCAACGCTACAGACAGTGACATAATATAACTGTGTTTCCTCAGTGTTATAGGTTTATCATAGGTAATAGATTTTCGACAAAACTAAAATAACACAAATGTCAAGTATATGAATACCACTACTAGACATCTACCACTCATCATTATCATCATCTGTCCTACCGCATGGCTTTAGCGATCATGGCCCTCCATACCAATCTATCTCTTTTCGCTACAAGGACATCTCCCACCCCTTCTGTCCTCAGCCACTCTGCAAGTCTGCCCAATATCTTCTCCCTGGGTCTACCTAGCGCTCTCTTTCCTTCCAGCTTTCCTGTTGTGACTAGGTTCTCAAATTTCTCTTGCCTCATGAAATGTCATATAAATGGTGCTTGTCTTTTCCTACTCTCCTTTACTAATGATCTTCTTGTGATCGAAACAAAACTCTTAGAAGACAGTAGCAGATAAAACAGACAAAGAAAAATAAAAGACAAACAAAAGACAGATAAAAAAAATAAAAGACAATAAAAGACAGATAAACAACAGATAAAAGGACAGATAAAAGACAGATAAAGACAGATAAAGACAAAAAAGACAGAAAAAACAGATAAAAGACAGATAAAAGACAAACAAAGACAAAAAAGAAAAAGACAGATAAAAGACAGATAAAAGACAAACAAAAGACAGAAAAAGCAGATAAAAGACAGATAAAAGAAGATAAAAGACAAAAGACAACAAAAGACAGACAAAAGACAGAAAAAGACAGATAAAAGACAAAAAAAGACAAACAAAAGACAGATAAAGACAACAAAAGACAGATAAAGACGTAAAAACAAACAAAAGACAGATAAAGACAAACAAAAGACAAACAAAAGACAGATAAAAGACAAACAAAAGACAGATAAAACAAACAAAGAAAAAAACAAAAAAAAAAGACAACAAAGACAAACAAAAGACAACAAAAAACAGAAAAAAAAACAAAGACAAAAAAGACAAAAAAGACAAACAAAAGACAAAAAAGACAAAAAAGACAAACAAAAGCAGATAAAGACAAACAAAAGACAACAAAAGACAGACAAAGACAAAAAAACAGATAAAAGACAGAAAAAGACAAAAAGACAAAAAAAAAAAAGACAAACAAAGACAGAAAAAGACAACAAAACAGATAAAAAAACAAAAACAAAAAAGACAAACAAAAGACAGATAAAAGAAAAAGATAAAAGACAGAAAAAGACAAACAAAGACAGAAAAAGACAAACAAAAGACAGATAAAGACAGAAAAAGACAAACAAAACAAAAAGAAAAAAAAAAAATAAAAACAAAAAAGAAAAAAAAAAAAAAGACAAACAAAGACAAAAAAGACAAAAAAAGAAAACAAAAAAAACAAACAAAACGAAAGACAAACAGACAGATAAAGAAAAAAAAGACAAAAAAGAAAAAAAAGTAAAGACAAAAAAAAAAGAAAAAAGACAAAAAAGACAAAAGACAAAAAGACAAAAAGAAAAAGTAAAAAAAAAAAAGGAAAGAAAAAAAGACAAAAAAACAAAAAGAAACAAGACAATAAAGAAGATAAGAAAAAGACAAAGACAAAAAAAGAAAAAAGAAGAAAAAAAAGATAAAAAGACAAACATAAAGAAACAAAAGCAGATAAGAAGATAAAAGACAAAAAGAAAAAAAAACAAAGAAAAAAAAAAAGAAACAACAAAAACAAAAAAAGACAAAAGACAAAAAAAGAAAAAGACAAAAACAAAAAGAAAAGAAGAAAAGACAAAAAAAAAAGAAAAAAAAGACAAAAAAACAGAAAAAAAAAAGACAAAAAAAGAAAAAAGAGATAAAGAAAAAAAAGACAACAAAAGAAGAAAACAAAAAAGAAGATAAAAGAAAAAAAAAAAGACAAAAAAAAAAAAAAAAAAAAAAAAAAAAAAAAAAAAAAAAA
>JAPXFY010000031.1:24225853-24233353 GCA_030674185.1 Monoplex corrugatus | reverse complement strand
GATAGATAAAAGACAGGTAAAAGATAGATAAAAGACAGATAAAAGACAAACAAAAGACAAACAAAAGACAAACAAAAGACAGATAAAAGATAAAAGATAGATAAAAGACAGGTAAAAGAAAAACAAAAGGACAGATAAAAGACAGGTAAAATAAAAATGAAAGACAGATAAAAGACATAGATACAGGTAAAAAAAAACACCACTTAAACGACAGAGAAAGCACAGAGAAAAGACAGAGACAGACAGAGAAAAGACATGATGGTCCAGGTCCAGAAATGGCTGGTTGTCTGTCAGTCTGATTATGATGAAGGAGAGAATGTTTCGATTTTCTTTCTGTACGAATTGTGTTTTTCTCTTCAAGTGGGAGGAGAAATAATTGTGCGTCTGTAGGGGCATTGGGTGGACGGGGAAAGAGTTGGATGATGGACGAGAGGGACAGTGGAGAAAGTCAGTAATCTCTTGATTCATGTATTGTGTTTTCACCAGTCGCCATGGTGTAATGGTTAACGCAACGGACTACTGACGGGAAGGTTGTGGGTTCGAATCCCCATCAGTCTCTTCAAAAGTCATTGTGGGATTTTTCGGCTCTAACCGACTCCTACCCAGAGCTGGGCGTGCTATAGGCTCATTGGGAATACTGGGAACCACACAGTCGAGTCTCATCCACTTCACAGATGCGTTATTGAGGGTGTCGCTCAAATCTTTCCACCAGCACTGCAGGTGTCTGTAATTCTCGGGCCTGGTTAACTCGAGGATATATTATGATAGTAAGCATAGAGTACAGCCCTGTCACGCTGCCTCAATCCTAGATGGAACTCCATAGCATCATGTTTATCATCTTCATCGACATCATCATCACATTGTAAAAAAACCTGTTCCAGCTTGTGTAGCCATTAAGGTGGCACAGAACATGAGACAAAGAAAAAATGGTGGGCGCAAAGGTAACCTCCCTGAGTTTGATGATCCTACAAAAAATGGGAAAAAAATGTAATGTGTTTTCTAGGTGAGGGTATGTGGAACTGGATGACATGATGGTGTTTAGGTGTGATAGATAAGCAGTACAGACATGACGAAAGGGATGTAGACATCATCATCATCATCACCACGTGTCCTGCAAGTCAGTCCAATATTTTCTCCCGTTTGTAGACATGTCATTGCATTTCTCGTTAACGTGTTCAAGACCCTTCTGACCAGGTCCGGTGACAGGCCAGACAGTCCTGATGCTGCCAATTAGTCAATAGCAATAGTGCATTTTCTATTTCAACTTTGTTTTTTTTCTGAATTCATATATTCATGTATTCTTGTATCTATGGAGATTTTCATACTGATATATCAACTAGACAGTACTCGCCAGACTGACAAACAGACAGAAAAAAAAAGACGCTGAATATTTCAGGGCAGAGCACAAATAAATCGGATATCACAGAGCTTGTCAATGGGTAGTGCTTTTAGCCATAATCATTTTGGATCTTTTTTTTCAGGATCATTGCACTCAGGGAGGTTACCTTTGCGCTCACCTTTTTTTTCCCTTCCCATTTTCTACGCAACTTTAATGGCTACAGAAGCTAAAACAGTTTTTATTATGCGTTGATGTTGATGTCGATGTGGATGATAATCATGATGCTATAGAGTTCCATCGAGGATTGAGACTGCGTGACAGGGCTGTACTCTACCCTTACTATCATAATATATCCTGGCGTCAACAAGGCCTGAGAGATACAGACACCTGCGGTGATGGTCAGAAGATTTGAGCAACACCCTCAATGACGCATGCGCAAAGTGGATGAGACTCGACTGTGGTTCCGGTCTTCCCAACGAGCCCATAGCACGCCCAACTCTGTGCAGAAGCCGGTTAGAGCCGAACAATCCCACAATGATTTTTGAAGGCACTGATGAGGATTCGAACCCACAACCTTCCAGTAGGTAGTCCGTTGCCTTAACCACTACACCACGGCGACTGGCATCATTTCGGATTTTGTTCATCACACACAGCATCTGTGGCTTCAGTGCATACAGAGTTGTTTTTTTACCCAAAAGCGGACACTCCATCTCGAGAAACTGAAACTTCAGCCGAAATTGAATATCAAAAGACAATGGCAACATTTTTTCTATGGGTTTTTGCAGTCTGGGTCACCATAACTCGGACAACAGAATCACACAGTTTAAAATGACCTCGACCAGAAGAACTGTGACCTGAATACACTCAAACTGTTACTAGTGAATGTTAAGATGGTTCACCCCATTTACTGACATAAACATAAGAGTTCACGCACACGAACACGCACACACACTCAAACACATATACATACGTACATACGTACATGCACTCTCATACATAGCCTTTACGCACACACACACACACACACACACACACACACACACACACACACACACATACGCATACACACACACACACGCACACATACACACAAATGCATATACATACACACGCACACACGCACACACGCATACACACACACACACACACATACACACACACGTGTGCGCGCACGCGTACGAACACACACTAGGCATGGAATGAGAGAGAAGGGGGCACACACAGACACACACATACACACACACACACACACATACATACAAACACACACACACACGCACACACACGCACACATACACACACACAACACAACACAACACAACACACGCACACACACACAACACAACACAACACAACACCACACAACACAAACACACACACACACACACGCACACACACACACTCACACACTCACACACACACGTACACAAACACACACACATACACAGACACACACACACCACAAACACACAACACACACAACCACACACACACACACACACACACACGTACAAAACACACACACACACACGTACAAAACACACACACACACACTACAAAACACACACACACATACACAACACACACACACACACATACAACAACACACACACACATCACACACACACACACAACACACACACACACACAAACACACAGACATACACACACACATACAACACACACACACATACACACACACATACACACAGACACACACATACATACATACACACACACACAACACACACATACACACACACACGCACACACACAGACACACATACACACACACACACATACACACACACACATACATACACCAACACATCACACCCATACCACACTAACACACACTAACTACATCACACACAACACACCACACACACAAAACAAAAGACTAGCGAACATGCAGAAACAGCGAAGAAGCACAATGCATGTACACACGTTTTGTGTGTGTGTGTGTGTGTGTGTGTGTGTGTGTGTGTGTGTGTGTGTGTGTGTGTGTGTCTCTCTCTCTCTCTCTCTCTCTCTGTCTCTCTGTGTGTGTGTGTGTGTGTGTGTGTGTGTGTGTGTGTGTGTGTGTGTGTGTGTGTGTGTGTGTGTGTGTGGTGTGATACAGAGAGAGAAAGAGACAGCTAAACTTTCACACAGACAGATACACAGACAGCGAGAGACAGAACGAAAAAGAGACTTTCAGAGAGAGAGAGAAAGAGACAGACAGACAGACAGACAGACAGACACAGACAGACAGAGACAGAAACACAGAGAGAGACAGAGAGAGATAGAGAGACAGAGAGAGAGGTGAGAGAGAAAGAGACCGTCAGACAGACAGACAGACAGGGACAGGGAGAGAGACAGAGACAGAGATTAGTTTGTGTGTGTGTGTGTGTGTGTGTTTTTGTTTGTTTGTTTGTTTTGTTTTGTTTTTTTGTATATTGAATTTCATCTATCTATTTAAATCAATTTGAAGGGAAAATAAAATGAAAAAGGACACCCGGAAAGGAAGAAAGCAGAAAAGAAAAAAAAGGAATAATTACGTGGCTAAGCTTTCTGCACATGAAAAAAATCTCCCAGATACGATTTCGCCATCTCTGTTTCTACTCCCGTTCACTGATGTTCATGAACTGGTAAAATGTTTAAACGAACTAATCTTATCCTTTCCACACACCCGACTCTTCTTTCCTCCACACTCCTCTCTTCCTTCCTTTCTAAACAGCTCATCCACCTCGCCTCTCTCACTCCCTTCCAGTACGAATCGGTTTTCAACGTTCTTCTCCGACTGTCGTTGGCGTTTGCTTCGACACTCTTTGTGTCCTTCTACCGCAATGTGTACAAATACATGTATACGTCGTTCTATTTGCTGTACACCAAAACCATTCCCTGTGTGACGAATGTTCTTATTTGTTTTTATTTTGCATGTTTCTTTTCGTTTAGCTTTCTTTTATGGCTAGTTGCAACACACGTTTATTTTGGGTGGCCTGATCTACGAATAATCAGAAATGTGTGTTGGGAACAAACAGCTGCAATGAGCATAGAAAACGATATAATCTCTTTCCAAGATATCAAGAGAGGAGTCAGGTAAGGTTGTATTCTGTCACCAGATCTGTTTTCACTTTACAGCAAAAACATTATGAGAAACCTAGAAGAATGCCCTGTATTAAAGGTTGGAGGAAAAATGATAAACACATTCATTATGCAGATGACACCGTGCAAATTATAGAAAATGAAAAAGACCTACAAAACCTTGTGAATATAATAGAAATAGAAAGCAAAAATAAAGGGTTGGAGCTAAACAGCAAGAAGACGGAAAACCATGGTAATCAGTAAAAAACATGAGATCCCCTCATGCAAAATAACAGCAAACGGCACAACCTTGAGACAGGTTGATAAGTTTAAACATCTGGAAACGATCATGTCACCAGACGGCAGATGCACATCAGAAATAGCCGGCAGAATCGGCCAAGCCAAAACAGCATTCAAGAAGATGAAAAGCATTCTTACCAACAAATGCCTATCAGTTAACATCAGGAAGAGAATTCTTGAATGTTATATATAAAACCGATAATGTTATATAGTTGTGAGGCGTGGACAGTCAACAAGCAAAGCCAGAATAAGATTGAGGAAGCCGAGATGTGGTTTCTAAGAAGAATGTTGAAAGTTCCATGGACAGTAAACAAAACAAACGAGACAGTCTTGATTGAGGCAGACCCAAGAAGACCATTGATAAGGAAGATTAGGAAAAGGCAGGCAGCATTTTTAGGCCATTTTATGAGGAAAGGGGAATTAGAGCGCCCAGTCACAACAGGAAAGCTGGAGGGAAAGAGAGCACCAGGTAGACCCAGGGAGAAAATATTGGATGGACTTGCAGGGTGGCTGAGGACAGAGAGGGTGGAAGATGTGCTTGCGGCAACAAGGGATAGATACATATGGATCGCCAACGCCACGCTGTAGGGTACATGATGATGATGATCTATTCTGACTTCGTGGTGGTGTTGATTCATAGTTTTCTGAGAACCTGAAATTGTCTGTGATGTCATTATAACAACAATATTTGCTGTCGATGGATTGTAAATGAAATAATTTGAATGTTCGGTGTTTTGTTGTCGTTGTAGTTCTTAGCTATAAACACGAAAGACTGTAGATCTCGTGTCCCACGTTTAATCCCAACCAGCTTCGTAACATTGGCTTGTTTACTGCCTGTCCTTAATGTTCCAATCATTTAAATGTGTCAGTGTCAGTATTTAAACACAAATTTCTGCCTTGCTGGTCCATTCATCTGTATGTACTATATAATGTTAATGTTCCATTCATTTTGGCATTGTATTTGTCAGTATTTAAACACATCATTTTCCGCCTTGCTGGTGCAGTCACCTGAACGTGTTCTATAAAACCTTATATATGTTTGCTTAGGATTGATAATTGGGTACATGTGTTATGTGCATTTTATGGCTCTATTGTTATTGTTATTGTCGTTTAAAGCCCAACCGAATGCGTAGAGCCATATCAGGGCTATAACTACTTCAAAACATACAATCATCAAAAGGAATAAAAAAAAAAAGAAAAGAAAACTAAGTACACATATCACCGCATTCGCGCACATAATCTAAGGACATGCCCCTGGCGCTGACCACTCCAATTTATCGCACAGGGGATTTAAAAAAACACACCTGAATACAAATATAACATACCTAAGGACACCAAAGCATATGAAAAACGGCATAAATTACCTAAAATTGCTTCCGCATATCTCACCTCCCTAGAGTCGAAAATGCACTTAATACATATAACCAATTACCGATCCTAATAAAAAGTACGTAAGACTTTATCGAACACATACGGGTGAATGGACCATTAAGGCAGAAAATGATAGGAAGAAATGACAGAAAGGAAACGAACAAGGCAGAAACAAAAAGAGTGAGAGAAAAGAGAACATTTCTAGTACAGAATTTCCAGAAGGTGGGGTTACAATTTATACTGAAAGAGCCCCCCGCATCCCCACGGGGGGTTTCATGGCTCTAAGGAAATGTGATGTGCTGTAGCAGTTTTAAGTAATATAGCCCGTTTGTATATACATTTTAGTGTCATTACGTATATTTACATTTGTATTCAGATATGTTGTATTTAAATTCCCTGGTGATGAAGTGGACGGATTGGTCAATGCCAGAGGCTTATCCTTAGGTCATGTGAGCGAGTGCAATCACATATGCACTTAATTTCTTTTCCAGATGTTTTTGTTTTCTCTCTGGAAAGATGTGGCCTACTTTTTGAGATAGTTACAGCCCTGCGCAGTTGACTGGTCCTTAAGTAGCAATAGCATTTAAGTAGCAATAGCATTAGCAATAACAATGACAACAACAATAACAATAACATCATGTGTCCCCTCTCTTTCCCCATTTTAAGGCCTTGCCAGTGCATAGGTTTTTGTCGTTGTTGTTGTTGTTGTCGTTGCTGTTGTTGCTGTTGTTGCTGTTATTGTTGTACAGGATCAAGGAGTCTGCAAAATGATAGACGGCAGACTGGATGAAGTGCATATGGAATTTTCCAAGGGCGATGGATCGCTCTTGAGCAAACTCTTAGCATGATTTACTACTTCTTCAGTTTGTACCTGTTGTATACATAAGCTTTTTGCACCACCCTCTAAAAATCTTCTAATGCTGTGGATGATGGTAACATTCATTATTGCTTGTGATGATGGTAACATTCATTATTGTTTGTGATGATGGTAATATTCATTATTGCTTGTGATGATGGTAGTATTCATTATTGTTTGTGATGATGGTAGTATTCATTATTGCTTGTGATGATGGTAGTTTTCATTATTGTTTGTGATGATGGTAGTATTCATTATTGTTTGTGATGATGGTAGTATTCATTATTGTTTGTGATGATGGTAGTATTCATTATTGTTTGTGATGATGGTAACATTCATTATTGTTTGTGATGATGGTAGTATTCATTATTGTTTGTGATGATGGTAGTATTCATTATTGTTTGTGATGATGGTAGTTTTCATTATTGTTTGTGATGATGGTAGTATTCATTATTGCTTGTGATGATGGTAGTATTCATTATTGTTTGTGATGATGGTAGTATTCATTATTGCTTGTGATGATGGTAGTATTCATTATTGTTTGTGATGATGGTAGTATTCATTATTG
>JAPXFY010000031.1:24213353-24220853 GCA_030674185.1 Monoplex corrugatus | reverse complement strand
GTCTACAGACAATGACAGACTTTGTTACAACAATGAAAACAGTATAAGGACAATGACAGACTTTGCTACAACAATGAAAACAGTATAAGGACAATGACAGACTTTGTTACAACAATGAAAACAGTATAAGGACAGTGACAGACTTTGTTACAACAATGTAAACAGTATAAGGACAATGGCAGACTTTGTTACAACAATGAAAACAGCATAAGGACAATGACAGACTTTGTTACAACAATGTAAACAGTATAAGGACAATGACAGACTTTGTTACAACAATGAAAACAGTATAAGGAAGATGACAGACTTTGTTACAACACTGAAACAGTATAAGGACAATGACAGACTTTGTTACAACAATGAAAACGGTATAAGGACAATGACAGACTTTGATCTAACCTGACTTCGTGGTGGTGTTGATTCATAGTTTTCTGAGAACCTGAAATTGTCTGTGATGTCATGGTAACAACGATATTTGCTGTCGATTGATTGTAAATGAAATAATTTGAATGTTCTGAGTTTTGTTGTCGTTGTAGTTCTTAGTTATAAACACGAAAGACTGTAGATCTCGTGTCCTACGTTTAATCCCTTCCAGCTTCATAACATTGGCTTGTTTAGTGCCTGTCCTTAATGTTCCAATCATTTAAATGTGTCAGTGTCAGTATTTAAACACAAATTTCTGCCTTGCTGGTCCGTTCATCTGTATGTGCTATATAATTTTAATGTTCCATTCATTTTGGCATTGTGTGTGTCAGTATTTAAACACATCATTTTCCGCCTTGCTGGTGCAGTCATCTGAACGTGTTCTATAAAACCTTATATATGTTTGCTTAGGATTGACAATTGGGTACATGTGTTATGTGCATTTTATGGCTCTATTGTTATTGTTATTGTCGTTTAAAGCCCAACCGACTGCGTAGAGCCATATCAGGACTATAACTGCTTCAAAACATACAATCATCAAAAGGAATTTAAAAAAAAAAGAAAAAAAAACTAAGCACACATATCACTGCATTCGCTGACCACTCCAATTTATCGCACAGGGGATTTAAAAACCACTTGAATACAAATATAAGCATACCTAAGGACACCAAAGCATATATAAAAAACAGGCATAAATTACCTAAAATTGTTTCCGCATATCTCACCTCCCTAGAGTCGAAAATGCACTTAATACATTACCAATTATCAATCCTAATAAAAAGTACGTAAGACTTTATCGAACACATACGGGTGAATGGACCATTAAGGCAGAAAATGATAGGAAGAAATGACAGAAAGGAAACGAACAAGGCAGAAACAAAGAGAGTGAGAGAAAAGAGAAAATTTCTGGTACAGAATTTCCAGAAGGTGGGGATACTATTTATACTGAAAGAGCCCCCGCATCCCCACGGGGGGTTTCATGGCTCTAAGGAAATGTGATGTGCTGTAGCAGTTTTAAGTAATATAGACCCGTTTGTATATACATTTTAGTGTCATTACGTATATTTACATTTGTATTGAGATATGTTGTATTTTAAATTCCCTGGTGATGAAGTGGACGGAGTGGTCAATGCCAGAGGCTTATCCTTAGGTCATGTGAGCGAGTGCAATCATATATGCACTTAATTTTCTTTTCCAGATGTTTCTGTTTTCTCTCTGGAAAGATATGGCCTACTTTTTGAGATAGTTACAGCCCTGCGCATTGGACTGGTCCTTAAGTAGCAATAGCATTAGCAATAACAATAACAACAACAATAACAATAGCATTATGTGTCCCCTCTCTTTCCCCATTTTAAGGCTTTGCCAGTGCATAGGTTTTTGTCGTTGTTGTTGTTGTTGTCGTTGCTGTTGTTGCTGTTATTGTTGTACAGGATCAAGGAGTCTGCAAAATGATAGACGGCAGACTGGATGAAGTGCATATGGGATTTTCCAAGGGCGATGGATCGCTCTTGAGCAAACTCTTAGCATGATTTACTACTTCTTCAGTTTGTACCTGTTGTATACATTGGCTTTTTGCACCACCTTCTCAAAATCTTCTAATGCTGTGGATGATGGTAACATTCATTATTGTTTGTGATGATGGTAACATTCATTATTGTTTGTGATGATGGTAATATTCATTATTGCTTGTGATGATGGTAATATTCATTATTGTTTGTGATGATGGTAGTATTCATTATTGCTTGTGATGATGGTAACATTCATTATTGTTTGTGATGATGGTAGTATTCATTATTGTTTGTGATGATGGTAATATTCATTATTGTTTGTGATGATGGTAGTATTCATTATTGTTTGTGATGATGGTAACATTCATTATTGTTTGTGATGATGGTAGTATTCATTATTGTGTGATGATGTAGTATTCATTATTGCTTGTGATGATGGTAGTATTCATTATTGTTTGTGATGATGGTAGTATTCATTATTGCTTGTGATGATGGAATATTCATTATTGTTTGTGATGAGGTGTATTCATTATTGTTGTGATGATGGTAGTATTCATTATTGCTTGTGATGATGGTAATATTCATTATTGTTTGTGATGATGATAGTATTCATTATTGTTGTGATGATGGTAGTATTCATTATTGCTTGTGATGATGGTAGTATTCATTATTGTTGTGATGATGGTAGTATTCATTATTGTTTTGATGATGGTATATTCATTATTGTTTGTGATGATGTAGGTATTCATTATTGTTTCAGATGATGGTTATACTCCTCATTGCTGGTGATGATGGTGATATTCATCATTGCTTCAGACGATGGTAATAGTCATTATTAATTGTGATGATGGTAATATTCATTGTTGCTTGTGATGATGGTGACATTCATTATTGCTAGTGATGATGGTAACACTCATTATTGCTTGTGATAATAGTAATATTAATGATGGTGATATTCAATATCGCTTGTGATGATGGTGATATTCATTATTGCTTGTGACGATGATGATCTTTATTACTGCTTGTGATGATGGTGATATTCATTATTGCATGTGATGATGGTGATATTCATTGCTTGTGATGATGGTGATATTAATTATTTCATCAGATGATGGTAATATCCATTATTAACTTGTGATGGTGGTAATATTCATTGTTGCTTGTGATGATAGTAATATTCATAATTGCTTGTGGTGATGGTACTATTTATTATTGTTTGTTATGCCAATTTTGAGATAGAGAGAGGGAGAGAAAGAGGGAAAAGGGTGAGAGAGAGAAAGAAGAGAGAGACAGAGAGACAGACAGAGAGACAGACAGACAGACAGACAGACAAGAGAGAGAGAGAGAGAGAGAGAGAGAGAGAATCAGAATCAGATTAATATTGCTCATGGCTTCAAAAGTGAGCGTGCAATTAGAAATCTGGCAACATACATCTGTAAAGTGTTTTTGAGAGAAGAGAGTTTTCCTTATCATAAACTTAAATTCTTGTGACGTATGTCTCTCAGACCTATTTCTGTGCGTGTGTTGTGTTATTGAGGTAAAACTGTGGGTCCTATATTGCATTCATACCAAAATATTTGAAATATGCATGATCCAAGAGTGACTATGTATTATATGTTGTGTTTGTATAATGTTTATAGTGCGTTCAGACATACTGAATACCTTTCCGATTCTGATTCTGAGAAAGAGAGAGAGAGGGGGGGGGGGGGGAGAGAAAGAGAGACTGAGAGAATAAAGAGAGACAGAGAGAAGAAGACGAAGAAGAAGAAGAAGAAGAAGAAGAAGAAGAAGAAGAAGAAGAAGAAGAAGAAGAAGAAGAAGAAGAAGAAGAAGAAGAAGAAGAAGAAGAAGAAAAGAAGAAGAAGAAGAAGAGAGAAGAAGAAGAAGAAGAAGAAGAAGAAGAAGAAGAAGAAGAAGAAGAAGAAGAGAAGAAGAGAAGAAGAAGGAGAAGAAAGAGAAGAGAGAAGAAGAAGAAGAAGAAGAAGAAGAGAAGAGAAAACAACAACAACAACAAAACAACAACATAACAACAAGGGTGTAAAGAAGACGACGACGTCAAAGAACTAAAATATTCCAGAAATGCAATAGAGGAAATAAGAGGAAGAAAAAGAAGACGAAGAAAAAAAAAAAAAAAAAAAAAAGGGGGGGGGGGGGGATAAAAGCGGCAGTTGAATATTCTAGTGTTTCACTGATCTGTCCGTTTCTTTTCAATTTTCAACACCACCACCCCCACCCTACACTTTCTTTCTTACATTCTTTCTTCCTTCCTATTTGGCTGTGGTTTTTACCCATTATAATTACACCCTTCAGAACCATTCTCTTCAGACTGGCTTTGGCACGTAGCCCCCGTCCGCCTTGTTGTGTTGTTGCTTGTTTGTCAATATGTTGTTTTCTTTGCTGTTCGCCTTGCACGTGCCAAATCAGACGGCATTGACACATGCCAGAAACGTTTGTGAAAGAACTGAGAATTTGAAGATCCAGCCTTCTTTCTGTCTCTGTCTCTGTCTCTGTCTGTCTCTATGTCTGTCTGTCTCTGTCTGTCTCTGTCTGTCTGTCTGTTGGTCTCTCTCTCTCTCTCTCTCATTGTCTCTCTGTCTCTGTCTCTCTCTTTTTCTGTCTCTGTCTCTGTCTCTTTCTCTCTCTGTGTCTGTCTGCCTGTCTGTCTCTTTCTTTCTCTCTTTCTCTCTCTCTCTCTCTTTCTGTCTCTCTCTCTCTCAATGTCTCTGTCTCTCTTTCTCTTTCCCTGTATCTCTGTCTCTGTAGCTCTGTCTCTGTATCTGTGTCTGTGTCTCTGCCTCTCTGCCTCTCTGCCTATCTGACTCTGTCTCTGTTTCTGTGTTTCTCTCCTCTGTCTCTGTCTCTCTGTATCTTTCTCTCTCACTCTCACTCTCACATTCTCTCTCTCCTTTTCTCTCTCTATCTATCTATCTATCTATCTATCTATATATCTGTCTATCTATCTATCTACCTATTTATGTATCTCTTCGCCTCTCTCTCGCTTTCTTTACCTCTCTCTCTCTCTTTCTTTTTACTTTTTATCCCTCTCTCTCTGGTTTTCATATTTTCTACCCCCTTCTCTTTCTTTTCCTCTCATGCACGTGCCAAAGCATAGACATATCAAGTTTAGAGAGACAGACAGACAGACACAGATACAGACAGAGATAGAGACAGAAGCAGACAGACAGACAGAGGCGATAAACAGATCAGATCAGATCAGATACAGATAGAACAACACTGACACGACGGACGAAGACAAGAGCCCTGGTAAACAAGAGCTGTACGTCAGTCCAAGTGAGCCCAAGGGATGAGTCACGGAACACAACATGGCATTGACACTGTGCTTGTCTATCCACACTGCACGTGAAACTCGTCTCTGGGGGTCATTCTAACCCCATCCACCGACTGCTATCTTCAACTAACCTGACACTCAGTTTCTTTTTTTTTTTCTTTTTTTTTTTTGTTTTAACATTCGTTGAAACCTTGACACTGTTTTTCTTTTTCTAAATATATCACCATGGGCACTGTGCCCAAAGAAAAGGTTGGGACGTATGAGCAGATGAAGACACTGGAGAAAGAAGAAGAAGGTAGATCTAGAACAACTGTGAAATAGTAAACAGAGCGGTAAAGATAGCACAAGAAAGACAAGATGGACAGGTCAGGCCATTTTGACTACATCTTTTTCTATTCAAAACTTTTCACAGAAAAGTGATATTGTTGTTTTTTTATTTCCCACTGCGACCTTGCAGAAACATTAAATAAAGTATAACAAAAGAAAGGACAATGGCATACTTCGTTACAACAATGAAAACGGTATAAGGACAACAGCAGACTTGTAACAACAATGAAAACTGTATAAGGAAAATGACAGACTTTGTTACAACAATGAAAACAGTATAAGGACAATGACAGACTTTGTTACAACACTGAAACAGTATAAGGACAATGACAGACTTTGCTACAACAATGAAAACGGTATAAAAACAATGACAAAATTTGTTACAACAATGAAAACGGTATAAGGACAATGACAGACTTTGTTACAACAATGTAAACAGTATAAGGACAATGACAGACTTTGTTACAACAATGTAAACAGTATAAGGACAATGACAGACTTTGTTACAACAATGAAAACAGTATAAGGACAATGACAGACTTTGTTACAACAATGAAAACAGTATAAGGACAACGACAGACTTTGTTACAACAATGAAAACAGTATAAAAAAATGACATTGTTACAACAATGAAAACGGTATAAGGACAATGACAGACTTTGTTACAACAAAGAAAACAGTATAAGGACAAAGACAGACATTGTTACAACAATGAAAACAGTATAAGGACAATGACAGACTTTGTTACAACAATGAAAACGGTATAAGAACAATGACAGACATTGTTACAACAATGAAAACGGTA
This sequence comes from Monoplex corrugatus, assembly GCA_030674185.1. Lineage (NCBI taxonomy): Eukaryota > Metazoa > Mollusca > Gastropoda > Littorinimorpha > Ranellidae > Monoplex > Monoplex corrugatus. The sequence continues at coordinate 24,214,501 of JAPXFY010000031.1, read as the reverse complement.
TAAGAACAATGACAGACTTTGTTACAACAATGAAAACAGTATAAGGACAATGACAGACATTGTAACAACAATGAAAACAGTATAAGGACAATGAAAGACTTTGTTACAACAATGAAAACGGTATAAGAACAATGACAGACTTTGTTACAACAATGAAAACGGTATACGGAAAATGACAGACTTTGTTACAACAATGAAAACAGTATAAGGACAACGACAGACTTTGTTACAACAATGAAAACAGTATAAGGACAATGACAGACTTTGCTACAACAATGAAAACAGTATAAGGACAATGACAGACTTTGTTACAACAATGAAAACAGTATAAGGACAATGACAGACTTTGTTACAACAATGAAAACAGTATAAGGACAATGACAGACTTTGTTACAACAATGAAAACAGTATAAGGACAATGACATACTTTGTTACAACAATGTAAACAGTATAAGGACAATGACAGACTTTGTTACAACAATGTAAACAGTATAAGGACAATGACAGACTTTGTTACAACAATGAAAACAGTATAAGGAAGATGACAGACTTTGTTACAACACTGAAACAGTATAAGGACAATGACAGACTTTGTTACAACAATGAAAACGGTATAAGGACAATGACAGACTTTGTTACAAGAATGAAAACAGTATAAGGACAATGACAGACTTTGTTACAAGAATGAAAACAGTATAAGGACAATGACAGACTTTGTTACAAGAATGAAAACAGTATAAGGACAATGACAGACTTTGTTACAACAATGAAAACAGTATAAGGACAATGACAGACTTTGTTACAACAATGTAAACAGTATAAGGACAATGACAGACTTTGTTACAACAATGAAAACAGTATAAGGACAATGACAGACTTTGTTACAACAATGAAAACAGTATAAGGACAATGACAGACTTTGTTACAACAATGACAACGGTATAAGGACAATGACATACTTTGTTACAACAATGAAAAACGGTATAAGGACAATGACAGACTTTGTTACAACAATGAAAACGGTATAAGGACAATGACAGACTTTGTTACAACAATGAAAATGGTATAAGGACAATGACAGACTTTGTTACAACAATGAAAACAGTATAAGGACAATGACAGACTTTGTTGCAACAATGACAACGGTA
>JAPXFY010000031.1:24185853-24188353 GCA_030674185.1 Monoplex corrugatus | reverse complement strand
AGCAAACACTAAATTGCTCCCCCTATTGTGTTAGGCTTAAATATGGCAAACAGCTGCCTGGTTCGGATGACGGAACCCTGCACTCAAAAATTAGCAGTACGTTTTTGTTTTTGTTTTTTGTTTTTGTTTTTTTGGGTTTTTTTTTTTTTTGAGCGGTATGTTTTGTGATTCAGAAATAGCCCACAGAATCGGCCAAGCCAAAACAGCATTCAAGAAGATGAAAAGCATTCTTACGAACAAATGCCTATCACTTCACATCAGGAAGAGAGTTCTTGAATGTTATATGGAAACCCGATCATGTTATACGGTTGTGAAGCGTGGATAGTCAACAAGCAAAGCCAGAACAAAGTTGAGGCAGCCGAAATGTGGTTTCTAAGAAGAATGTTGAGAGTTCCATGGACAGCAAAGAAAAGAAACGAGACAGTCTTGATGGAAGCAGACACAAGAAAATCATTGATAAGGAAGATAAAGACACGACAAGCAACATTTATAGGCCATATTGTTTTAGGAAAGGGGAATTTGAGTACCTGGTCATAACAGGAAAGCTGGAGGGAAAGAAAACACCAGGTAGACCCAAGGAGAAAATATTGGACGGCCTTGCAGGGTGGCTGAGGACAGAGAGGGTGGAAGATGTGCTAACGGCGACAAGGGACAGATACATATGGAGGGCCATGATCGCTAACGCCATGCTGCAGGGCACATGATGATGACAATGTTTTGTGATGTTTGCTGCGCTTACAGTAAGAAACGGGGAGTTTTCAAGCGTTGTTTTCTTAGAACTGGTTTAGTCATTGATGCTGATTTTATAAAAAAAACACATCAACTCTTGATCTTTTGTTTCAACTTATTGATGGCCGTGCTTACTTTTACTTTGTTCTGCAAGCCACTCTTTAGTAGAAAAAAAAATGTATGTCTCTGTCTATCTATGCCGGTAACATTTTAGTAGTAAAACTGTTTGTCTCTATCTTTTTTGTTTTTGTTTTTTTGTTTTTTAGCGTGGGCCAGTTGGTTCTGTTGATTAAGCCGTGGACTCAAATCTGATATCTCGAGTTCAATCCGAGCCTGCAACATCAGAAACCTGGTTTGTGTTTCCATCATTCTGGCTCTCCCCTCTGTGTATTTCAAAACTTTTGCCAGCATGTAATGTTTTGCACAGGTTGAGGGAGACTGCCAGATAATCGCTGGCAGATTTGAGTGAAGCGCATATGAAGTTGCCCGAGGGCGGTGAATCTCTCTTGATTAAGCTCCCAAACTCAATTTTTTTTATAAAGACAGGCGTGTGGTTATGTGCGTGTTTTTTTTATAAGACAGGCGTGTGGTTATGTGCGTACAAGCATTTGCATGCATGAGCGCATGAATGCATGTCCATGACTCAACACAGTGTTTCTGTCGCAGGTGTTCAAGAGAAGTTTGACAATCCTGTTTTCTGTTCATGCCAGGTTCTTTTTGCACGTGTGATATAAACCATGCCTGTGCTTCCTGGTTCAGAGCAGAACGTCAGATTACTTCCCCTGTTTCATCAGGCTTGATTTCAGAAAGCAGCTGTATGGCAAAGGATTTCTTTTATACAGTGTGTTTTGTGGTGTTTGTTAAATAATAATGATGATGATAAATAATAATAATAATAAATAAAATAATAATAGTAATAACGACGAGACGATGATAATGATGATGCCGACGACGACAACGATAATATTAAGTTACAATAATGATATGATAATGATAATAATAATAGTAATGATAGTAATAATAATGAGAATATATAATATAATAATGATAACAATGATAATAATAACAATAATAATGATAATGACAATAATAACAACAACATAATAATATGACTGATGATGATGATGATGATGATGATGATGATGATAATAATATTGATATGATATGATGATGTGATGATGATGATGATGATGATGATGATGATGACGATATAATAATAATAATGATAATAAAACATAATATAATAATAATAGTAAAAATAATAATAAAATAATAATAATGACGACGACGACGATGATGATTACATTACGGTATTTGTATGGCGCCAAATCTTGACAACTCAAATCAAGCGCACCCAAGCACCAGACGAATGCATGCGATCAACGCAGACCACCTTACAACAGGGAAACACACACACACACACACACACACACACACACACACACACACACACACACACACACACACACACACACACACAACACACACACACACAACACACACACACACACAACACACACAACACACACACACAAACAAACAAACAAACAAACAAACAAACAAACAAATAATGGAAGGAGGCAGTTGCAGAAATGTATTGTCGTGGAAAAGAGATGGGATTTTAGACTGGATTTAAAAGCAAAAAGGATAGGTGATAGACGAAGGGAGAATGGAAGGTTATTCCAGGCAGATGGTCCTTAAACAGAAAAAAAAAAAAAACAAAACAAAAAACACGTCGGTCCACTGTTGACATTTTAAATCTAGGAACCCG
>JAPXFY010000031.1:24165853-24180853 GCA_030674185.1 Monoplex corrugatus | reverse complement strand
TACAGGGGAAAATCACTGCTAGAAAAAAAAAAAAAGTAATGTCTTCAAATTAGACTCGAAGTAACATAATGCATAGTACCTGTTGAAAAGACAAGGGAGATCATTCCACTTAAATGCATCAAACAGAGAAAATGAGTTATCGGAATTACTGGAGTTATTTTAAGAGGGATTCTCCGCACTAGGACAACTCCACATGCGCTCCACCCAAATCAGCCAGCAATTATCTGACAGATTTCCTCCTGAGTCTGCACAAACCCCTATGTGTTGGCAAGGTCTTGAAAGGGGGGGAACGAGGAGAAGGGATCCATCAAACACTAAGCTGACACCGCCAGAACGATGGAAACATTAAGATGGGCAGCGAACAGAGAAGTGTTTAATTAATGTTGCGGGCTGGGATTAAACTCAAGATATTAGATCTTGAGTCCATGTCTTACCAATTAATCCGCGAAAGCAAAAAAGCCAACCACAGGATTTTCCGTGCCGAAAACCCAGGAATGATGAACGAGGGATCTTTTAGATCTTCAGTCTAACGCTCTCCCACCTGAACAATTTCGCCTGGCAAAGGAAACGAATAGGTAAAGATTGTGGAACATATGCAATCGAGGAATTTTAAACAAGCAGTGTCAGAATCAGAACGAAGAGGTGAGACAGGGTTATACACTAGGAGGACTGAATGGTCTGCTTGAATTTTAAGGTCTCAACGACAAAAATATCGTTGAAATGTGTGCTTTATGTCATCGCCATTCTTTTTCTTTTCTAACCGATTAATGCTACATGTGGTTCGTTGATTTCAAACTTGAACTTCAAATGTGAAAGTCTGTTTTCCATTCAACTTGATTGATATTAATAAATTATTTGTTTGTTTGTTTTTCCTCATGATTGCATTGTCTGTCTGTATGTCTGTTTTTCTGTCTTTCTTTCTTTCTCTGTCTCAAGTCTGTCTCTCTCTCTCTCTCTCTCTCTCTCTCTCTCTCTCTCTCTCTCAAAAAGAAAAATTACAACACACACAGACACGCACATGTACACAGACACACCAACGACACACACACACACCACGCACCACACACACTCCTCACACACACACAACACACACACACACCACACACACACTCAGACGCTCGCACACACACACACACACACACAACACACACACACACAACACCACCACACACAACACCACACACACACACACACACACACACACACACACACACACACACACACACACACACACACACACACACACACACACATACACACACAGAATGGTAGACGTATAAAGAGTAAAGTGGATCTCTCTCTTGTCAATGTCCTTTTACAAAAAAAAAAAAATTAAAAAGCAACAACAACAAAAAAGACAAAAGAGACAAAATCAATTTAAAAAAACGAAGCAAAAAAACGGAAATGGTCAAGCCATTTAAACAATCTTTCTTTTTTGAACAAAAATGACTACAGAGTAGAGACTTAAAAAAAAACAAACTGACAGCGGTCAATTCATTCTAACAATCTTCTTTTTCTTTCCAAAAATTTACCACCACCCCCCACCAAAACAAAACAAACAAAAAACAACAACCCATAAATAAATGAAAATGATAATAAAAAACAGAGTTTGTACTGCTCAAGGTCACTATGACCTTGAAGAAGCTTCGGTTGAAATAAAATTTCCCCTGAGCATGGAGAACAACAGCAGACTGTTGCAAGAGTGAAGTCAGATTTTATATGTTGGCAGATGTTCTTAAAGAAAGTTCTGTTCACCCACCCTCCTTAAAAAGTGCCGATATAAGGGTCTTTGCTTTTGGTCCATGTGACTTAACCGTGACCATAATGATATCGCTACTAAACAAGAAACACCTGAAGGTTGCTGGACAGGACCCAGCACAACAATGCCCCACCGTCTCTCTCTGGATAACCATATAATGCCCCACCACACTCCAGGCAATCACCTCCAATCTCCCGACGCCACAACAACCACCATCCCATCAAGCAAGTGAGAATGAGAGGAGGAGGGAAGGGGAAGCTATCCGTGTGCTGCATGACCAATTCAGACCCAGTCATCAAATTTCTCGTTTACAAATCGAATGACTAGGTGAGGGGGAGGGGGTGGGGGTGTAGAGGTGGCAAACCTCGGAACAAAGCCATACAACGCTCACCAACCAGGTCTCCAGCCCAGCTTCCGGACCAAGAGAGAGTGAAAGACCGCTCTATCGCCTTACTCTGGGCCTTTATCTCTCTCTGTTGGACAGCCTATCCAGTTGCCAGATCGCTAGGGCAATGATTTCATTACTCCTGGACGCTTTACCGCTCTGTACAAAATTTACTAAAAAAAAAATCCAGCCCCCAAAAAAGCTAAGAAAATTTTGTTGATTTATTCGTGTCATAGACAGACCGACCGACCGACAAACAGACTACTCTTCATCATCATTATCATTATCATTATCATCATCATCATCATCATCATCATCATCATCATCATCATCATCATCATCATCATCATCTCTCATCATCTCATTTTCATCATCATCTTCTTCTTCTTCTTCTTCTTCTTCTTCTTCTTCTTCTTCTTCTTCTTCTTCTTCTTCTTCTTCTTCTTCTTCTTCTTCTTCTTCTCTTTTCTTCTTTTCTTCTTCTTCTTCTTCTTCTTCGTTCTTCTTCTTCTTCTTCTTCTTCTTCTTTCTTCTTCTTCTTCTTCCTCTTCTTCGCATTCTTCTTCGTATTCTTCTTCGCATTCTTTTTCGCATTCTTCTTCGCATTCTTCTTCGCATTCTTCTCCGCATTCTTCTTCTTCGCATTCTTCGCATTCTTTGCATTCTTCGCATTATTCATCATCATCATCATCAGGTGCCCTGCTGCATGGCGTTGACGATCATGGCCCTCCATGTGAATCTATCCCTTGTCGATGCAAGTATATATATCCCACCCTGTCTGTCTTGTCACATGGCGTTGGCGATCATGGCCCTCCATATGAATCTATCCTTTGTGGCTGCAAGTACTTCTCCCACCTTCTCTGTCTTCATCCACTGCGCAAGTCCGTCCAATAGTTTCTCCCTGGGTCTACCTGATGCTCTTTTTCCTTCCAGTTTCCTGTTGTGACCAGGTGCTAATTTTTCTTGCCTCATGACATGTCCTGTTAATGTTGCTTGTCTTTTCCTAATCCTCTGTATTAATGAATGTCCTTTTTGTGTCTGCCTCCTTCAAGACGAGTCTCGTTTGTTTTCTTTGATGTCCATGGAACTCTAAACATTCTTCTTAGAAACCACATTTCAGCTGCCTCAATCGTGTTCTGACATTGCGTGTTGAGACAGACTACTATCCACTTGCGACGTACCTGTCTGCCCATCCATCTATGTGCATCTAAAGGCATCATCATCATCATCATCATCAAGTGCCTTGCCGCATGACGCTGGCGATCATGGCCCTCCATATGCATCTATCCCTTGTTGCTGTAAGCACATCTTCCACCCTCTCTGTCTTCAGCCACTTTGCAAGTCCATCCAATATTTTTTCTCTGGGTCTACCAGGTGCTCTCTTTCCCTCCAGTTTTCATGTTGTGACCAGGTGCTCTAATTCCCCTGTCCTCATAAAATGGCCTATAAATGTTGCCTGTCTTTTCCTAATCTTCCTTTTGAATGATCTTCTTGTGTCTGCCTCCATCGAGGCTGTCTCGTTTGTTTTCTTTGCTATCCATGGAATTCTTAACATTCTTTTTAGAAACCACATCTCGGCTGCCTCAATCTTTTTCTGGCTTTGCTTGTTGACTGTCCACACCTGACAGCCGTATAATATTATGGGTTCTATATAACATTCAAGAACTCTCTCTTCCTGATGTTAATTGATAGGCATTTGTTGGTAAAAATGCTTTTCATCTTTTTGAATGCATACAACAGCGTTAAACTGAAGCACACACACACACACATGCACGCACGCACGCAAACACACCCCAAACCAACACACAAAACGCACCACACCACACACACCACACACACACACACACACACACACTCGCACGCACAAACACACCACACATACACACACGCACGCACGCACACACACACACCACACACCACACACATACACCACACACACACACACATACACACATACACACACTACACACACACACACATACACACACACACACACACACACACACACACACACACACACACACACACACACACACACAAGAGGAGCCTGATAAATAATAGGGTGTGCCAAGTGCAGGTCAGACCATCAGATGAGTCATTGGCCTCACGAGTTGACAATGACAGTGCTGACTTCCCCACACAGCACGTGAAACTCGGGTCTGTGGGTCATTCTGACCGTTGACTGCTGGTTTTCTGCTATTCCCAGCCGACTGGTTTCTTTGATGTCGTTCAAATCCTGTTTGTTTTCAATTTAACGTTTGAAACGGTTTTCCAGCCCTCTTAAATTCCATTTTTATCGTGGGGAGAGAACAAAAGACAGACGTGACACAGTGAGAGAAAAGTGTAATTGTGATTAATAAAGAAAATTGCTTAAAATGTGTGTTGAAACAATATTTGTGGAAGGAGTATTTTCCCATACTAGGAATTATGACCAAAACACCTGAAAAAGGATTTGAAGTGCTATTTATGAAAGAAATGTTTTCAAAGAGAAGGATGAAAGCGAAATATCTAAAAAGCATTTAAAATGACATAAAATTACATCGAAGAAAATATTTTCCTTCAATAGGATTACAGCCAAATACTTTTTCAAAAAGTGGAATGGAGGGGGGCACAACTGCAAAAACTTAACCCTTTCACTCCCTCACCCTATCCATCAGCTTCCTGCACGAAGCTTGTGGATAGGGTGAAGGAATCAGAGGGTTAGGTTTTTGCTTTGCTAGTATGGTTGACACTGCAGGATGCTGGTGTGGACAGCGTGCTGGAGTCAAAGGGTTAAAACGATACCTATTAAAGAAATACATTCACACAATAGGATTATAACCAAGAGACCCGAAAAGGGTTTAAAACCTTTTTTTTTTTTTTATTAAAGAAATATTTTCACGTAATGCTTATTATCTCCCGATAGGCACAATATAGCGTAAAACTTCAGTTTTATTGTTTGGTTTTGTTTAAGTGTCCCAAAGTTAATGTCTGTGTTGCCTCGGTGTCGTTGATCGCACGTCGCTCATTCTGGCTCCTCAGCCCAAAACACATGTCGCTCATTCTGGCTCCTCAACCCATCAAACACGTCGCTCATTCTGGCTCCTCAGCCCATCAAACACATCCCTCATTCTGGCTCCTCAACCCATCAAACACGTCGCTCATTCTGGCTCCTCAACCCATCAAACACGTCGCTCATTCTGGCTCCTCAGCCCATCACACACGTCGCTCTTTCTGGCTCCTCAGCCCATCAAACACGTCGATCATATTGCTCCTCAGCCCAAAACACACGTCGATCATCTTGCTCCTCAGCCCAAAACACACGTCGCACATTCTGGCTCCTCAGCCCATCACATACGTCGATCATTCTGGCTCCTCAGCCTATAACACACGTCGCTCCTTCTGGCTTCTCAGCCTATCAAACACGTCGATCATTCTGGCTCCTCAGCCCAAAATACACGTCGCTCATTCTTGCTCTTCAGCCCATCAAACACGTCGCTCATTCTGGCTCCTCAGCCCAAAACACACACGTCGCCCCTTCTGGCTCCTCAGCCCATCAAACACGTCGACCATTCTGGCTCCTCAACCCATCAAACACGTCGCCCCTTCTGGCTCCTCAGCCCATCAAACACGTCGATCATTCTGGCTCCTCAACCCATCAAACACGTCGCTCATTCTGGCTCCTCAACCCATCAAACACGTCGACCATTCTGGCTCCTCAGCCCATCAAACACGTCGACCATTCTGGCTCCTCAGCCCAAAACACACGTCGACCATTCTGGCTCCTCAGCCCATCAAACACGTCGACCATTCTGGCTCCTCAGCCCAAAACACACGTCGACCATTCTGGCTCCTCAGCCCAAAACACACGTCGACCATTCTTGCTCCTCAGCCCAAAACACACGTCGACCATTCTGGCTCCTCAGCCCAAAACACACGTCGACCATTCTTGCTCCTCAGCCCAAAACACACGTCGACCATTCTGGCTCCTCAGCCCAAAACACACGTCGACCATTCTGGCTCCTCAGCCCATCAAACACGTCGATCATTCTGGCTCCTCAACCCATCAAACACGTCTATCATTCTGGCTTCTCAACCCATCAAACACGTCGCTCATTCTGGCTCCTCGGCCCATCACACATGTCGACCATTCTGGCTCCTCAGCCCATCAAACACGTCGCTCATTCTGGTTCCTCAGCCCATCAAACACGTCGATCATTCTGGCTCCTCAACCCATCAAACACGTCTATCATTCTGGCTTCTCAACCCATCAAACACGTCGCTCATTCTGGCTCCTCGGCCCATCACACATGTCGACCATTCTGGCTCCTCAGCCCATCACACACGTCGCTCATTCTGGCTCCTCAGCCCAAAACACACGTCGATCATCTTGCTCCTCAGCCCAAAACACACGTCGCACATTCTGGCTCCTCAGCCCATCACACACGTCGCTCATTCTGGCTCCTCAACCCAACACACACGTCGACCATTCTGGCTCCTCAACCCATCAAACACGTCGCTCATTCTGGCTCCTCAACCCATCAAACACGTCGCTCATTCTGGCTCCTCAGCCCATCACACACGTCGCTCATTCTGGCTCCTCAGCCCATCACATACGTCGACCATTCTGGCTCCTCAGCCCATCACACACGTCGACCATTCTGGCTCCTCAGCCTATCACACACGTCGATCATTCTTGCTCCTCAACCCAAAACACACGTCGCTCATTCTGGCTCCTCAACCCAACACACACGTCGACCATTCTCGCTCCTCAATCCATTAAACACGTCGACCATTCTGGCTCATCAGCCCAACACACACGTCGACCATTCTGGCTCCTCAGCCCAAACACACGTCGCTCATTCTATCTCCTCAACCCATCACACACGTCGCTCATTCTAGCTCCTCAACCCAACACACACGTCGACCATTCTGACTTCTCAGCCCATTACAAAAGTCAGTCTAATTCCTGTGTCAGAAAAGTTCTTAGAACTTTCAGTCTACCATAAAACCCCAAGTTTGTTCAGTTTCAGTTCCAGTGCCAGGAAGTTTACGTTCGTGGTCTTCAATCAACCACAACTCCCCAAGATTCGTTCACTTTCAGTTTCTGTGTTAGGAAAGGTCACATAGCCCTCAACCCACCACAAGAAAACCCCAAGACAGTTCAGTTTAAGTTTCTGGTCTTCAAACCACTACAAAACCCCAATTAAAGTTCATTTAGTCTAAATTCCTGTGCCAGGAAGTTCATAGAGTGTCCTGTCCACCACAAGACCCTGGGTTCGTTCAATCTCAATTTCTGTGTCAGGAAGTTCAGAGAGTCTTCAATCCGCCAGAAAAAAAAAACAAGATTCGTGTTTGTTTCTTCGTTTGTTTTTTGTTTTTTTCCAGGATGGGTAGTGTGGGGTTGTTTTGTTTTTGTTCGTTAAAATCCTGACACCACTCTTCAAAGTCGCGCCCTGTAGACACCCCGTGCCGGGGGAGGGCTGAATGGAAGTTATTTGGGGCAGGCAGAAGATGAGGGTTTCCTTTTGGTTTTCAAAACAAGTGTGACCGCTGCGTTCAAACACACAGGAAACAAGGGAAATAGAAGCAGGATCAGAATAATACAGCCAGACAAGACAGACGCAAATTTTCAGCCAACGTTGGCCTTTGTCAAGCGAAAACGTAAGACAAAGACGAACCAGTATCAAATAAATGTGACCTCCCACCACGAAATCAGTCTTAACTCGCAGTCAGTCGAACAGCACTAGGAGCTGAAAAGGTGACCGAGGGTCTATCTGTGGTGTTTTGACTTTTTCTCAAAATTGATTTCTGTAGACTATAATCTATCCCCCACAGAAATTTTTTTCTTGAAAAAATGTTACTAATCAATTTATATCGGTATTTTAATGCACTGATCGCAGCAAAAAGAACGCAATTTCCCACCAAAAGTACCTATTTTGTCTCTTATTATTAACCGTAACCTGTACAGTACCCGCACATGTAATATACTGATGAAAAGCTCTTTGGTGCACCTTTCAGATAATGACAGCGAAAATTAGAAACAAACTGGGTCAAAGCCACCAAATAAAGAAATCTAAGGAAAATGTGTAGGAGAGCACACAAAAACTTTAGAGGCCGTTTTCTCAAAATGGCCGTCATACAACTTAATGACTTCAAACATACATAACGTCTACATTTTTTTGAGTACAAGCTTTATTCAAGTACCAAAATAATCACAAAATGTACACTTTCCAGTCATGTGTATATCTCAAAATGCCCAAAATGCTAGTTAAGACTGATTTCGTAGTGGGAGGTCACAAATACAAACATAAAGTGTGTGTGGGGGGGGGGATTGCAAAGACTTTCTTTTTGTTTTGTTTTCTCGACTGTCTAACAAATACAAAACATTAAGGTGGGAACAGCAAACCTCACCTTGTTGTTTAATCTTCTCGACAAAACTACAAAAAAACCTTTGCTGTTCTTCTCCTAAATCATGTTTCTGTTTTGTATGATATCCCGATGAAGCAACAACTAAGTTTCACTGTATTTTCCTATAATGTTTTGTATTTCTTGTTTAATATTTCTTCTTTGTTGTCTTACTTTTACGCTTGACAAAGACCAGTTGGCCAAAAATTTGCCTTTGTCTTGTCTCGTAATATTAGATACACGTACGTTCTGATGTTATTTCGTGGTTTTCGTGTTGGTTCCTTTTGTTTCGGCTTTTCGCTTTTGTTTTTATCTTTGTCTTTGTTTGTTTGTGTTTGTCTTGTTGTTAGTGCTGGTTTTTCAGATAAAAGAGTTACAGTATCAATAAACAGAACTGATTAACCTTCACCAGCTTGCAGAGGAATCAACTCGCCAGAGACAGACGCCATGGGAGGGAGTTGTCTATTTTTGGAGTGAAAGAATGCTTGTTCGGCCTTTGTTGAAGAGAGACCTAATGAACGCACACACACACACACACACACACACACACAACACGCACGCACGCACGCACGCACGCACGCACGCCACACGCACGCCACACCACACACACACACACACACACACAAGAGATACAGATACAGAGCAACAGAGACAGAGAGACTGAGAGACAGATACAGAGACAGAGAGAGACAGACAGACAGACAGACAGAGAGAATGAGAGACAGAGATATAAAAAGGCACTCAGAGAAACAATAGAGACAGATAAACGGACAGACCGACAATGACAGAGAAAAGATAGAGAGAGAAAGAAACAAAGAGAGAGAGAGAGACAAGAGAGAGAGAGACAGAGAGAGTATGTGAGAGAGAGACAAAAAGAGAGAGTGAGAGAGAGAGAAAGAGAGAGTGAGAGAGAGAGAAAGAGAGAGAGAGAGAGGAAGAGTGAGAGAGAAAGTGTGCGTATGTGCGTATGAGAGTGAGTATGTGTGCGTGCGCGGCGCGCGCGCGTGTGTGTGTGTGAGTGTGAGTGTGTGTGTGTGCGTGCGTGCGCGCGCACGCGTGTGTGCGTATTGTGTGTGTGTGTGTGTGTGTGTGTACGCGTGTGTGTGCGTGTGTGTGCGAGTGTGTGTGGTTGTTGTTTTTCTTTCATTCCGAAATGTTATGTCTAGACCCACAAGTGCTGGCATAAACATCAATGTACATGTTTATCCAGACACCATTTATCAACAAAAAAAAAATCTTGGATTTGGAATGCTAGAAATGTTAAACTCAGCTGCTGTTCCAGAGTTCCGCACACGACGTTGTACTTAAGCAAAGAGTTCTGTCGTGGTAAACACTTGAGTTTATTTAATAACAATTGAATCATTTCTAGAGTGGGTCTCCAAAATAACGACAATATGTATATTTCTTTTTTTTTTTTGGGGGGGGGGGTGTAATGGAATAAGCAAACAAAAGTAGTTTGCTGTTGTTGTTGTTGTTGTTGTTGTTGTTGTTAACATCCAGCTGTTGGCAGTTGTCTAATTAACACACTGCCTTGGCCAGAATTGTCATACAGAAACACGAAACCATAAGACAGAAACGCAGACAGAAAAAAAACAAGAGACGACAAACAGACAAACAGAAGAAACAGACCAGAACAGACAGAGACAGAAACAGACAGACAGAAAACAAAAACAGACAACGACAACAGACAGCAGACAGACAGAAACAGACGGGACAGATAGAGACAAAGAGAAAACAACAGAAGAAGAAAAGACAGACAGCAGACAGACAGTAGCAGACAGGAAGATAGATAGACAAGAGAAAACAACAGAAAGAAAGAACAGACAGACAGACAGCAGACAGACAGACAGACAGATAGATAGACAAGAGAAAACAACAGAAGAAAGAAACAGACAGACAGACAGACAGACAGGCAGGCAGACAGACAGAAGACAGATGAAGACAAAGAGAAAACAACAGAAAGAAAGAGACAGACAGATAGACAGACAGACAAACACAGAAGACAGAGACAACAGACAGACAGCAGAGGCAGGCAGGCAGATAGATAGACAAAGAGAAAACAACAGAAAGAAAGAGACTGCAGACAGGCAGACTGACAGGCAGAAAAACAAAAGACAGAGGGACAGACGACAGAGAGACACACAGGACAGGCAGGCAGGTAGATAGAGAAAAAGAAAACAACAGAAAGAAAGAGACTGACAGACAGACAACAGACAGACAGACAGGCAGGCAGGCAGAAAGATAGACAAAGAAAAAACAAACAAAGAAAGAGACAGACAGACAGACAGAGCAGGCAGGCAGGCAGGCAGATAGACAAAGAGAAAACAACAGAAAGAAAGAAACATGCAGACAGACAGACAGACAGACAGACAAACAGACAGACAGTCAGTCGACAGACAGACAGACAGGCAGATCGATTTTAGCCCAGCATACAAATATACAGAGGAAAAAGGGACAGGGAGGGGGGGGGGACGTGGCAGAAGAAGACAATGATAAAAGGGAGAAGTAATGTAAATACACGCACACACAGACTCACATCCCTCTCTGGTCGATATTAAACAATCTCCCTTAAAAATGGGGTGGGGACGGGGAAGAGGGTGATTGGGAATAAGAGCGAAGAAAGAGGGAAATGGAGTGAGGAGGGAGGGGGGGGGGCAGAAGAAGACACAGAAAAAGGGAGAAGAAAAGTCAAGTAAATGCATGCACACACACACACACTATCTCTCTCTCTCTCTCTCTCTCTTTTTGGTCGATATTAAACAAATCCCCCTTAAAAAATGGGAATGGGGGGGGGGGGGGGCGAGGCGAGCGTGTACGGGGTGTGTGGGGGAGTGGGGGGTGGGGGGAGTGTTGGGGGAAAGAGACAAGAAAAGAACAAAGGTAAAAAAAAATGTGTGTGAGGTTGACAATGTGGGTCAGTCAGTGTTTCGGTGTGGACACAGGGTTGTCTGCCCATGTGTGTTCGTGTGTGTGTGTGTCCACAGTTCTTTCCCTTCCTGTCCCCGGCCTCTGCATACTGACCCTGCTCTTCTTCTTGTTCAGGTCATGGTGACCTTCACTCAAGGTCATAACGGGGACTCTGCCCTTGGTGTGTGTTTTTTTTTTTTTCAATTATTTGTTTTGTTCTTACTTCTTGTTTCTACGATGTAGTGGGACTTCTTCTTCTGATTCTTCTTCTGATTCTTCTTCTTTCTGATTCTTCTTCTTCTGATTCTTCTTCTATTCTTCTGATCTTCTTCTTCTTCTGATTCTTCTTCTTCTCTGATTCTTCTTCTTCTTCTATTCTTCTTCACTTCTGATTCTTCTTCTGATTCTTCTCTTCTTCTCTCTTTTTCTTTCTTCTTCTTCTTCTTCTTCTTCTTTTTCTTCTTCTCTTCTCTTCTTCTTCTTCTTCTTCTCTTCTTCTTCTTCCTTCTTCTTCTTCTTCTCTTCTCTCTCTCCTCGCATACTCTCTCTCTCACTCTCTCTCCACTCCACGCATAAACACACACTCAATAACGACACAGAGAGAGAGACAGAGAGACAGACAGACAGACAGACAGACAGACAGAGATAGAGAGACAAGACAGAGAAAGAAGAGAGACAGAGAGTCAAAGAGAGAGAGCGAGTGCAGGGCTGTGACAGTTTCAAATTAAACAGAAGGAGAAAACGAAGAACAGAAGAACAGAAAGAACAACAACAACAACAAAAAGTAAAACAAACAAATAAAACTGAAATCAAGTCAAAACATTCCTCATTAAAAGAAGACCCAGAAAAATGATATTCAGTGCCTGCATACACACACGCACACGCACACACACACACACACACACAAACCACACACACGCACGCACGCACGCACGCACACACACACACACACTCACACACACACACACACACTCACATCACACACACACATACACACACACACATTCACATCACACACACACACACACACACACACACACACACACACACACACACACACACCACACACACACACACACATACACACGCTCACACACACGCACACATACACATACACACACCCATAGTCATTTCTTTTGTCACAGTGGATATACCATGTAAAATTCAGGCTGCTCTCCCCTCTGAGAAAGCGCAGCGCTTACCAAATGTTTTTTTCTATTTTACCAAAATTTCAAAAAAGCAAGAAGGCTAATTAGTCTTAAAGGGGAGGGACCTGGGAAATCAATCTATAAAATGGAGGGACCTGGGAAATCAACCTATAAAATAGAGGGACCTGGGAAATCAACCTATAAAATAGAGGGACCTGGGAAATCAACCTGTAAAATAGAGGGACCTGGGAAATCAACCTGTAAAATAGAGGGACCTTGGAAATCAACCTGTAAAATAGAGGGACCTGGGAAATCAACCTGTAAAATAGAGGGACCTAGGAAATCAACCTATCTCTCCAATGTTCTATACCAGGGCAGCCGGGCAAACACACTGCTCTTCACGATTTTCAATTTCCGTGGGATCTTTAGCGTGTTCAGGCCAGAAGGCACACAGGTCCGACTCGTTTTTCGTCCTCCTCCGAAAAGACTAGACGTTCAGTTTGATTTTCCGGTCAAACTAAGGAGCAAAACTGATGCCTCAACGGGAAACGAGCCCTGGAACCTCGAGTTTAATTATTGGCAGGAAAACGTCTGAACCATTCTACCACTGTTCGCTTTGATATTTACATCAGAATGTTAAATCATAGTCATAAAACAAAACCAGTCGTCACGTCTGACCCTCATTCTAAGTTAGTGCCAGCACACTTTGAAATGATTGCTCAGACTTTTCTTTCTCCACTCGCCCCCCCCCCCACTCCCCCCCCCCCCCCCCCCCCCGGCCAAAATTTCACTTTTTTCCTTAACAGCAGCGTCTTCCTCGAAGGTGTCAGTTTCGTTTGTGTGTTTACACATCAGACACTTAATTTGTAGAGTTACCTCCCCTCCCCCACCCTCTCTCTCTCTCTCTCTCTCTCTCTCTCTCTCTCTCTCTGTGTTTCTGTCTGTGTCTGTCTGTTTGTCTCTGTCTGTCTGTGTCTCTGTCTCTGTCTCTGTTTCTCTGTCTCTGTATCTGTCTTTGTCTCTCTGTCTCTGTATTTGTCTCTGTCTGTCTCTCTGTCTAACTGTCTCTGTCTCTAAGAATCTCTCTCTCTGTCTCTCTCTCTCTCTGTCTCTCTCTGTCTCTCTCTGTCTCCCTCTCTCTCTCTCTCTCTCTCTCTCTCTTGTCTTTATGTTAAATCAAGCTGTTTGGCTCTTTCAACAGATCCAAGGATTCGAGATCTGACGCCTGGAGTTCCATTCCAGCCTACAACATTAAACACTGGGGACTGTTAGCTGTCCATCTGAATGTTTCCTTCCGTCCGCTGATGATGTCAGCTTAAATGTTTCACAGATTCCTTCCACCTCTCCATCCGCCTTCTCCATTTCAAGACCTTGCCAGCAGCATGGGGTTTTGCTCAGGCTTAAGGAGTCTGCCAGATAATTGCTGACAGATTTGGGTGACGCGCATACGGAATTGCAGACACACTCCAAACCATTGCACGGAAAAAAAACTGATTTCCCTGTGCTAGGTCTGAGGAATGTTAGAATTATGCATTTACTCTCTTCATCAGACGGACTTGCGGAATGGCTGAGGACAGAGAGGGTGGGAGATGTACTGGTAGCAACAAAGGATAGATTCGTATGGAGGGTCATGATCGCCAACGCCATGCGGCAGGGCACATGATTATGACGATGATTGTTATTATCAATTAAAAAATAGGATCTGTTTTTGTCTGCAATCATTATGTCTGCTCGTGGTCAAAGTGAATTCACTTCAATCTTACCCCTTCACGTAGAAAACTAGTTTGAGGACATAGTTATTAGCAACTTGAAATATCACAATGACATGCTTGGAGATTTTCAGCGATTTCTTTGGAAAGGTGGAGGGGGGGGGGAGGGGGGAGGAGGTTTCCTGGAAGTTTACATGTCGCCTCATTAGAAAGTGCTTTTCATGTTCTCCTATTATTTTAATATTATTATTTATTAATTTTTAATTTTATTTATTTCTTTATTTGCTTTCTTTATTTTTATTATTATTTATTATTCTTTATTTATTATTTATGTATTCATTATTTACTTATTTATTTATTTATTCATTCATTACTGTTATTCTTTATTTGATACTATTCTAAATATTCTTATTTATTTATTCATTCATTTACTTGTTTATTCGTTTATTTGTTTTGGCATGTACATATTCTAGGAAAATAAATTCCTCTTTGGAGACGTGAATATATATTTCCTAGGAAAAAAATATGCTCCCGGTGTTTTCATCATGAATTTATTTTTGCTCCTAAGCTAGCGGCAATGATCTCCCTTGCCAACGACTGCCTTCCATTTACTTCCCTTCCCCGATAGCCTTACATCAGCTGCCGATGTGTGCAGTTGTCTGTCGATTTTGAGTTTTCAGAGACAGACAGACAGACAGACAGAGA
>JAPXFY010000031.1:24153353-24158353 GCA_030674185.1 Monoplex corrugatus | reverse complement strand
ACAGAGACAGACAGAGAGCGAGAGACAGAGAGAGGGGGGAAGAGAGAGGGAGCGAGGGAGGGAGGCAGGGAGGGAGGGGTAGAGAAAAAGGGAGAGAGAGAGAGAGAGAGAGAGAGAGAGAGAGAGAGAGAGAGAGAGAGAGGAGAGAGAGAGGCAGGGACAGAGAGATTTCTATAATTTTCAGTAAGCTATTTCCGGTTGATGATATGCTGTTTAATTAATCATTGCTTTTTGTTGAAAATGGCTGTCAACACACACACACACACACGATTCTCTTTCTCTCTCTTTTTCTCTCCCTCTCTCTCTCTTTCTCCCCCCCCCCCTCTCTCTCTCTCTCTCTGTCTGTCCGTCTGCCTGTCTGTCTGTCTCTGTCTCTCTCTGTCTGCTCTGTCTGTCTATCTGTCTGTCTATCTGTCTGTCTATCTGTCTGTCTGTCATGTCTCTGTCTCTGTCTCTGTCTCTGTCTCTGTCTCTGTCTCTGTCTATCTGTCTGTCTATCTGTCTGTCTGTCTGTCTCTGTCTCTGTCTCTTCTGCGTGAGAGTGTATGTATGTATGTGAGTTTCTAAGTGTATGCGTATGTCTGTGTGTATGCTGCATACCTGTATATCAGTGTACATGTGTTTGTGTGTGTATGCGTGTGTGTGTGTGTGTGTGTGTGTGTGTGTGTGTGTGTGTGTGTGTGTTGTGTGTGTGTGTGTGTGTGTGTTTGTGTGTGTGTGTGTGTTTTATGTGCCTGCTTGTGTGCGTGCCTGTGAGCTTGTGTGTCATTGCGTTTGTGTGCGAGTCTATACTTCAGGTGTGTGTGTGTCAGTGTGTCGTGTGTGTGTGTGTCAGTGTGTCCGTGTGCGTGTGTTTATTACCAGCTATAAAACACATCACAGCGCGACACGAGCGCACGTAGGCCTATGTATGCAGCAGGTGGTAACGATAGCATCATGTGTAGCATCGACACGCAAGTGTAAACCTACATGTTGTCACACACGTCCGCCAGGGGCATATAACCTGACCCGCATCCTCTGGAGCGCACGTGAGCGCACAATATACACATACAAACATAAATGCATAAATGTAATATGAATGTTTTAATCTGCGTGGCTCATAAATACGCATAAATAGTTTATAGTCTATTCGTCCTCTGCTCTGTCTGCAAAATGAACAGGTCTGTTTTCGTTTCTTGTTTTTCTGTCTGAGGTATCATCTAGGCTTGCTAACTTACCACCAATTTGTGTTTGTGTGTTTGTTTGTTTGGTTGGTTGGTTGGTTGGTTGGTTGGTTGGTTCGTTCGTTCGTTGGTTGGCTGGTTGGTTGGTGGGTGGGTGAGTGAGTGGGTTGGGTTGGGTTGGGTTGGTGGTTGGTGGTTGGTTGGTTGTTTGGTGGTTGGTCTGTTAGTTTGGTTGGTTTGGTTGGTTGGTTGGTTGGTTGGTTGGTTGGTTGGTTGGTTGGTTGGTTGGTTGGTTTAGTTGGTTGGTTTAGTTGGTTGGTTTGGTTGGCTGGTTGGTTGGTTGTTGGTTTGGTTGGTAGGTTGGTCGGTTGGTTGATTAGTTGGATGATTGGTTGATTGGTTGGTTTGGTTGGCTGATTGGTTGGTTGGTTGGTTGATTGGTTGGATGATTGGTTGATTGGTTGGTTGGTTGGTTGGTTGGTTGGTTGGTTGTTTGGTTGTTTGTTTGGTTGGTCGGTAAGTTGGTTGGTTGGTTGGTTGGTTGGTTTGGGTGGGTTGGGTTGGGTTGGGATGGTTGGTTTGGTTGCTTGTTTGGTTGGTTGGTTGGTTGGTTGGTTTGTTGGTTGTTTTTTGTTTGTTTGGTTGGTTGGTTGGTTGGTTGGTTGATTGGTTGGTTAGTTGGTTAGTTGGTTAGCTGGTTGGTTGTTTATTTGGTTGTAGGGTGGCTGGTTGGTTGGTGGGTTGGTAGTTTGGTTGGTTGGTTGCTTGGCAGGTTGGTTGGTTGCTTGCTTGGCAGGTTGGTTGGTTAGTTCGTTGGTTGTTTGGTTGGTTGGTTGGTTGGTGGATTGGTTGGTTGGTTTTCGGTTTGGATGTTTGTCTGCTTGTTTGTTTGCTTCTTTCTTTCTTTCTTTTGTTTGTTTGTTTCTTTCGTTCTTCGTGTTTTGAATACACTATTTCTATTCACGTTTTGCTGCACACAAAACGGACACCAAACATACAATACGGCATTGAAAAACAATTTTTAAAAAAATAACCGTATACATATGAAAAGACATCGTCGACATACGAACTCCATACAGCATACAGATACACATAATGACATTTTACACATTGGAGGTTCAAAAATGAACACCAAGATCTAAGGATATGTCATTATCCTTTTATGATTTTTTTCCCTCAAATTAAACCTATTGGTTGTACGACAATCAAACATCAACGGGCAATATGGTAAAAGAAATGACAAAAATCTATACATACAAAAACACGTATTGTTCACATTTCTTTGTGTTTTTTGTTTGCTTTTCGATAATAATAATAATACTGGTGGTGATCATATTTAAGTACATTTATGGTGCGTTTATTATTTCTCTAAGTAATTACAATTCAACGACACAAAAATAAACGAATTATGAATGATAACGCAATAGATAGTCATTGTCTTTATCCATTAACAACCATGCACACACTCTCAATAACATCCGCACACAAAAGACTACAAGCACGCGCTAAAACAGAATGGGGTGGGGTCAGTGTAACAAAGTCCATTTAATATGTAAGGCAATATATAATAATAATATATTTTATTTATATAGCGCAAAATCTTGATAAAATCAAATCTAAGCGCTGAGTGTATACATGCATACATACCTACATACATATGAGCGTATACATGCATACATACATGCATACATACTTACATACATAAATCTAAGCTGAGCGTATACATGCATACATACATACATACATAAATCTAAGCGTATACATACATACATACATACATACATACATACATACATACATACATACATACATACATACATACATACATACGCACATGCATACATAATAATTACAATATTTATATAGCGCAAAATCTCGACAAAATCAAATCCAAGCGCCGAAAAGACACACACGCACACACGCACGCACGCACACACACGCACACGCACACACACACACACGCACACACACACACACACACACACACACACACACACGCATGGCCACAAATGGGGAGAAAGAATAAAAGCAATAAAAGCAAGAATAAAAACAATGGAAAACCACAGAGAGCACATCATATACAGTTATATATTAAAACAAAGTGATTCCCCTCCGAGCGGAGACAGGCTGCAGAGGGGGGTTGAGTGAGGTTAGGATTTTATGCAGAGGAGAAAAGGTGAGTTTTGAGAGCGGACTTGAAGGAGGCAAAAGTAGGTCGCTGACGGACTGAGAGAGGAAGTTTGTTCCAGGAGAGTGGACCAGAAACAGAGAAGGCTCGTGGACCATAGGTATTGAGCTTAGTGCGTGGAAAGCGAAAAGTCAGAGGATCGGAGGCAGAGCGGAGGGTACGTGAGGGAACATAGATCTCAAGTAGGCTTGACAGGTAATCGGGGGCTGCGTTATTGAGGCTTTTGTAGCACATGGTGTCTAGTTTGTACTGTATGCGCTTTGATACAGGGAGCCAGTGAAGTTGTGCCAGGAGAGGAGATATGTGGTCAGCTTTTTTCTTTTTGAGTACAAGGCATACAGCATTGTTTTGAATGCGCTGTAGGATGTGAATGGTGGAGGCAGGAAGACCAGACAGGAGTGAATTGCAATAGTCAATGCGAGACATTATGAAGGAGAGAACGAGTTTTGCAGTTGTTTCGACAGAGAGATACTTCCTGATCAGGCAATGTGAGGGAGTAAATGCTAACTTTTAGAATAGATGAAGTAAGATAGTTTTGTTGACAGTAACTGATGGTATTATGGGCCCTGAAAAGAAAAATACCGTCTGTTCAAGATTATTGCTTGCCGTTGCCATGGGAAACCATGATAAACAGCCGCCATATTGGATTTTTTAGAAATGATTTTACAGTTATTATGTAACATAGATAAATGATTTTTGGCACAAGTGTCCATTATGAATGAATTGACATTTCTATAGACTGAGTTTTTTTGCTTGTGCTTAAAAATATTTTTATGAATTTTTTAAAAAATAGTTTCAAATTGCATATGGTATTATGCAATCCACCCTATAAAATGAAAACTAATAAAGATACCAAAAAAATGTGTCTATAAAAATGTCAACAAGACACTAATGTACAAGTGTGCCAAATTTCATTAGATTTGAATTGACAGTTTTGGAGTAATTTTCATCCCTGTATTTCATTCAGGGCAAAAACAGAAAACGGTTAAAAAAAAAAACAGACAGAAACAGCACAAACATAGTCAGACTCATTTAATCTACTCATAGTCTCGCTTGAAAGTTTCAGACCCCCCAGCCCTCCACTCAGCAACATGTGTACATCATCAGAACTGCCCTGCAGCATATACAGGAGCACCTTCCAGCAATATCAGCTCCTCCATTTAAACAAAAAGGGTCGTGGAAAAGACAGGCCTTGAGTTGGATCTTTAGAGAGGAAAGATAAGGAAAATTTCTCAGATCAAAGGGCAGATAATTCCACAGAAAAAGGTTCAAATTGGGCGAAAGATCAGAAAACGTGAATCTTGCGTCTGCATCGATGGATTTTGAATAGCGGTATATGAGAATAAGAGCGATGAGTGCGGGAAGGAGAATAGGCGTGGCGCTATTCAGAGATGCAAGCAAGAGACACAGCACTTTAACACAAGCAGCCTTGTATCTAATACGCTTTTGAATAGGAAGCCAGTGGAGCGTACAAAGTTGGGATGGTTTTCATTGCAGGTTGTCTTCATGTAATTTTTTTTTTTTTTTGTCTTCCTCTAATGTTTCAGAGCAGACAGTTTATTCTGTCGAGTGAAAAGACTGTTTCGTTTACTTGTTTGTGAAGTTCTGTTTGCTCTATATCTATGCACATGAGAACTTAAAGCACCTAG
>JAPXFY010000031.1:24138353-24143353 GCA_030674185.1 Monoplex corrugatus | reverse complement strand
GAGAGAGAGAGACAGACAGACAGAGACAGAGACAGACAAACAGACAGACAGACAGAGAGACACAGATACACAGAGAGACAAACACAGAGAGAGATATATATATATAAAGAAAATAATATAGACACACAGAACAAAGAAAGGTTGGAAAAATACGACTTGATAGAAAATAAAGAAAGAAACAAAGAAGAGACAGACAGAAAGAAAAAAAAAGAGAGATAGCAAGTAAAATAGACACACAAAATAAAGACATGTACCGGTAGGGAAAATATAAATCTAGAAAGAAAATACAGAAAATGACAGACAGAAAGAAAGAAAAGGAACACTAAACATACGTTTCTGATTCAGCCGAAATCAAAATACACATAGTACATGTAACATTATGGGCATGCCAGAGTTAAGTGGGAGCACTATATCGGTGAAGTTTTAAAAAAAAATTTAAGTAATGACAGTTCTACAATATTAAAGAAACAGATTTAGAAAAACAAAACAAACAAAAAACACTGAATTATTTCTACTCAATGAACGTCAGTCGTGGCTCCAGTGTGTATAGCAACCAAGAAGCCATCTTATTTCCAAAGTCAAGAGAAAAGCAGATTGTGAATGTAGCTTGATTATCTTGTCTTCTCGTCACAGGAAAAGAACAAACATCTGAACCAGACATTATCGATTTTCCTTAACTTGAGATTTTGTTTTCTCCTTCCCTCCCCTTTTCCCTCTCTCCCTCCCTCTCTCTCTCCCCTCTCTCTCTTTCTCTGTTTATCTATGTCTGTCTGTCTGTCTCTCTCTCTCTTTTCTCTCTGTCTGTCTGTCTGTCTCTCTCTCTCTCTCTTTTCTCTCTGTCTGTCTGTCTGTTTTCTCTCTCTCTCTCTGTCTCTCTCTCTCTCTTTTCTCTCTGTCTGTCTGTCTGTTTTCTCTCTCTCTCTCTATCATCTATCTATCTTCCCTCACCTCTCTTTCTCTCTAGCTCTCTCTCTTTCTCTGTCTGTCTCTCTGTTGTCTGTCTGCACGTCTATCTGCTCGCTGTCTCTTTCTCTCACCCTCTCTCTCTTTCTCTCTCTCTCTGTCTCTCTCTCTCTGTCTCTCTGTCTCTCTTTCTATCTTTCTGTCTGCCTGCCTGTCTCTGTCTCGGTCTCTCTCTCTCTTTCTCTTTCTCTCTCTCTCTCTCTTCTCGTCTCTCTCTCTCTTCTCTTTCTCTCTCTCTCTCTCTCTCTCTCTCTCTCTCTCTCTCTCTCCGTCTACAGAACAGAGGAGAACAGATAACAAAAGGAAAACCTGCAATGAGACAAGGAATCACAGAACAAGAGAAAGAAGCCATACCAGCAGTTTCTTCTCCAGCATATTCAAACATGTTCTATGTGATACTGTCATTTTTTTCAAATGGAACACTTTTGTTTGTTGTTATTGTCCTCGTAATGAAATGGATCATCTTTTCTTTTCATTTATATTTTCAATGTTGAACAATATTTTGACAGAATTCTTATTCTTGAAAATAGAACTGTTTTTTCCTGCATCGGTCTTTGCTTTAAATGGAGTAACGTCTTTGGCACCGGGTTGAAGTAGGGGTACAACACTCGGCTTCCAGAATGCCTGCATGAGTTTGTGCCGATGTGATACACATTCGTGGAACCCTAAGACCTCCTTGATGGTACTTAATAAATGTGACCCGTTTCACGAAATGAGTCCTAACTCGCAGGCAGCGAAAAGCGTAGAGGCCCGGAAAAGGTGTGATTGGTCGATTTTGTCAATTTTTACTTTTCGTCAAAAATGGAATATTTAATCCTTAAATTACATGTACATGCATTCAGCACTTTACAATTCAATCGGAAAATGTATTTATAAAATGCGTTTTAACCAGATAACGGCATGCTTTATGTGTCAGAAAAAGGATATGTAAACTGAAATAACAAGACAATTACAGTAGATTTTCACACCAATCTTGTGTGCTATTGTGGCATGATGTGTTTTACCATGGTACAAAATTTGGTAAAGATTAGTGAAGTACAAATACCTGTAGCTAAGGTAAAACTTCACTGAAGTGGTGAAAATTTTAAAACTTGATTTTCTCAAGATGGCTGTTTTCTATGTTACACACTTCAAACACCCATAACTTCATTATTTTTAGGAGTAGTATAATAAATTTCATATGAAAAGAAAGTTAATAATCTGGACATTTTGAAAATCATAATATCCTAATATCTGTTATTTTCACCTTAGGACTCATTTTGTTAAAACGGGTCACAAATATGCTGAGGCCATAAAATCATCTTGGCTGAAAAAATGTAAAACCACAAATCATAAATGCAAAACAATTCTACCGAAATGTATCATTTTTAACAGAAATGGAAAAGTGTGGCTCTTGGCTCTAATTATGCGTTGCAGAAATGAAATGATAACTTCTTTTGGAAACACACTTATGGTATAACACAGTTTCTGTAGAAATGTAAAACCAACACCTCCGACGGATTTACTCTCGGAATCGATTCTCCATAACGTGGAAAAAAATAACTGATTGGAAATAATATGACGAAATTTTAAAGTTAGATTGAAAAGAGACTAAATTGTATTGTATTGTATATCTTTTAAATAATAACAGACCATTTATGACACTTGATGAATTAGATACAGAATTAATGTTCTCGTCCATAATGAATGTAGAATGGCGGTTAAGAAATACATTCAGAAAAAAAAAGAATTAACATATCATGTGGATGTGCAAATGATGTTCCTACGGCACTGTAAGCAAGTTACTCCATACCTAAAGAAATGCCGGCTTACAATAACATTTTAATAAAGGATGATGCTTTCCCATAAAATTATTCATGTTCAAAATGGATTGATAAATTGGGAGTAAAAGTTCCACGGAAAAGTGTATTTTTGCAAATTCATAACACACAAACAATTAAAGTGAAATAGTTTCAAATAAGTACTGTATTTAGAATCCTAGGAAGTAATGTCCATTTAAAAGAAACTGGACCTGTAAATAAATGTTTCTGTGACTTCTTTTGAAAGCAAATGGCATTGTGTATCATGTATTTTTGGAAATGTTGGCATGTGAAAAGATTTCAGGAAATGGTTGAAAAATTGTTGAAGTTAGAATGTGTCAACTGTGCAAAGATCAGATTAACTGAAAACGTAATTTTTTTGACTGATGAAAACACACGCACAGATACAATATTTGACCCAATAATCCCTCTAGGCAAAGTATACATTTATATACGCAAACTCTATAAAACATTCGCAAATATCGCTTTTTTTTTTTTACAAGATACCGTACCACAAAATATCACATAGAAGAATACAGTGCAAAAGTAATATGGAATTTGCACTCTTTTAGAGAAAAAAAATGGCTGCCATATCCAGCACTTATTACAGATACTCTTTAATATAATCAGTTATTCATTTTCAAATGTGTTTTGCAGGTAAATGTCTCCTTTTATGCTTTCAACTTTGGTGTTGATGACATTTCATACACACGTGTAGATCACTAAATGAGATGCGGATGCCCTTACAAATGTGTTGACTTTGTTTTGGGTTTTACTTTGCAAGTTGTGTGTTGTCTCTGCTTTCTGTTTAAAAAAAGTGAGCAAAAAATTGTCCATGATATTATATTCATTTGTTATTGGTACAGACCCTCCACTTGCATTATACTTCAGTTGTAGTAATGTAGACCCTCCAAGGGTGAAGGCTGGATGAAAAAAGAAGCATAATACGGCTTATTTCACTTCCCTAGAAAATAATAGACTTGTTCTTGTTGCTCCCTGTCACGTCTGTCTGTCTGTTTGTCTATCTATTTGTCTGTAAGTATCTCTCTCTCTCTCTCTCTGCTTCTCTGTCTCTCTGTATCTGTGTCTGTGTCTGTCTCTGTCTCTGTCTCTGTCTGTCTGTCTGTCTCTTTCTCTCACTCACTCACTTTCTCTATGTCATTGTCACTGTCTCTCACCTTTTCTCTCTTTTTCACTTTCACACACACACACACACACACACACACACACACACACACACACACACACACACACACACCTTTCTTTCAATCTGTCTGTCTCTCTCTCCCTCTCTCTCTCGCCCTCTCTCTCTCTCTCTCCCTCTCTCTCTCTCGGTCCATCTACCTGTCTGTCTGTCTGTCTGCCTCTCTTTCTTTCTCCCCCCTCCCTTTCCCCGCTTTTTCGCTTCATCGCTTTCAATCCACCAACCATCAATGCCAAACAGTCAAACTGTTCCACAGATATGTGAAAAACAGAAACACATTTTCATTGAATTGCCTCTCTCTCTCCCTCTCTCCCTCTCCTTCTCTCTCACTGTCTCTCACAATCTCTCTCTCTGTCACTATCTCTCTGTCTGTCTGTCTGTCTCTCTCTCTCTCTCTCTCTCTCTCACACACACACACACACATACACACACACACACACACACACACACACACACACACACACAATCTCTCCCTCTCTATCACTATCTGTCAGTTTTTTCTCTCTTTCATTCTCACTCTGTCTCTTCCCCCCTCTCTCTCTCTTTCTTTCTGTCTGCCTTTCTCTCTGTCCATATATCTGTCTGTCTATCTCTCTCTGCCTGCCTACCTGCCTGCCTGTCTGTCTGTCTCTCTTTCTCTATCTCTCTCTCTATGTTTGTCTCTCTCTGTCTCTGTCTCTCTCTCACCTTCTCTCTCTCTCTGTCTGTCTATGTCTGCCTGTCTCTCTGTCAGACTCTCTGTCTCTGTCTCTGTCTCTATTTCTCTGTTTGTATGTATGTATGTATGTATGTATGTATGTCTCTCTCACTCACTTTCTCTCTCTCTCTCTCTCTCTCTCTCTCTCTCTCTCTCTCTCGATGTCATTTTTTCTGACTTTCTCTCTTTTACTTTCATTCTCTCTCTCATCCCCATCTCTCTTTTTCTTTGTGTCTGTCTTTCTCTCTCTGTCTCTATCTGTCTGTGTCTGTCTGTCTGTCTGTCTGTTTCTCTGTCTCTATCTGTCTGTCTGTCTGTCTGTCTGTTTCTCTGTCTC
>JAPXFY010000031.1:24130853-24133353 GCA_030674185.1 Monoplex corrugatus | reverse complement strand
AACCACCAATCATTGTCTTTGTATCTGATTCTTCTGGCTGGTTAAACACATTCCACCAATCATTGTCTTTGTATCAGATTCCAAGTGGTTGAAAGCGATGCTGTGATAGGTTGCCGACATTCTACCAATCGCTGTCTTTGTAACAGATTCCCCTGACTGATTACACACACAAATGACCAATCATTGTCCTTATATCAGATTCTTCTGACTTGTTACACACACCTCACAATTATTGCCATTGTATCAGATTCATATGACTGGATGCACACAAACCACCAATAATTGTCTTTGTATCAGATCCCCCTAGCTGGTTGCAACTTGTTTACAAACACACAAATCACCACTGTCTTTTTTCAGGTTCTCCTGAGTGGTTGCACACAAACCACCAATCATTGACTTTGTATCAGGTTTTTCTGGCTGGTTAAACACATTCCACCAATCATTGACTTTGTATCAGGTTCTTCTGGCTGGTTGGACACATTCCACCAATCATTGACTTTGTATCAGGTTCTTCTGAGTGGTTGCACACATTCCACCAATCATTGTCTTTGTATCTGATTCTTCTGGCTGGTTAAATACATTCGACCAATCATTGTCTTTGTATCAGATTCCAAGTGGTTGAAAGCGACGTTGCTGATAGGTTGCCGACATTCCTCCAATCGCTGACTTTGTATCAGATTCCCGACTGGTTACACACACAAATGACCAATCATTGTCATTGTATCAGATTCTTCTGACTGAATGTACACATTCCACCAATCATTGTCTTTATATCAGATTCTTATGGCTGATTACACACAAACATTCCACCAATCATTGTCTTTGTATCAGATTCTTATGGCTGATTACACACACATTCCACCAATCATTGTCTTTATATCAGATTCTTATGGCTGATTACACACACATTCCACCAATCATTGTCTTTGTATCAGATTCTTATGGCTGATTACACACACACATTCCACCAATCGTTGTCTTTATATCAGATTCTTATGGCTGATTACACACACATTCCACCAATCATTGTCTTTGTATCAGATTCTTATGGCTGATTACACACACACATTCCACCAATCATTGTCTTTATATCAGATTCTTATGGCTGATTACACACACACATTCCACCAATCATTGTCTTTGTATCAGATTCTTATGGCTGATTACACACACATTCCACCAATCATTGTCTTTGTATCAGATTCTTATGGCTGATTACTCACACATTCCACCAATCATTGTCTTTGTATCAGATTCTTATGGCTGATTACACACACACAAACCACCAATCATTGTCTTTATATCAGATTCTTATGGCTGATTACACACACACAAACCACCAATCATTGTCTTTGTATCAGATTCTTATGGCTGATTACACACACACATTCCACCAATCATTGTCTTTGTATCAGATTCTTATGGCTGATTACACACACATTCCACCAATCATTGTCTTTGTATCAGATTCTTATGGCTGATTACACACACATTCCACCAATCATTGTCTTTGTATCAGATTCTTATGGCTGATTACACACACATTCCACCAATCATTGTCTTTATATCAGATTCTTATGGCTGATTACACACACACATTCCACCAATCATTGTCTTTGTATCAGATTTTATGGCTGATTACACACACACATTCCACCAATCATTGTCTTTGTATCAGATTCTTATGGCTGGTTGCACACTCTCCACCAATCATTGTCTTTGTATCAGATTCTTATGGCTGATTACACACACATTCCACCAATCATTGTCTTTGTATCAGATTCTTATGGCTGGTTGCACACTCTCCACCAATCGTTGTCTTTGTATCAGATTCTTATGGCTGATTACACACACATTCCACCAATCATTGTCTTTGTATCAGATTCTTATGGCTGATTACACACACACATTCCACCAATCATTGTCTTTGTATCAGATTCTTATGGCTGGTTGCACACTCTCCACCAATCATTGTCTTTGTATCAGATTCTTATGGCTGATTACACACACATTCCACCAATCATTGTCTTTGTATCAGATTCCCATGACTGGTTGCACACTCTCCACCAATCGTTGTCTTTGTGTCATATTCTCCTGACTAGTTACTCATACACAACATCAACCTGTGTCTTTGTATAAGATTCCAAATTTTAAAAACGACGTTGCTGATGGGTTGCACATAATCCACCAATAATTGTCCTAGTATCTGATTCCGGTATATATATATATATATATATATATATATATATATATATATATATATATATATATATATATATAACGTTCAGCAAATTAAAACGAAACAATCAACTGTGAAAATTAGACGCTATTCATGTTCATGACAATTGCTGGGGAAACGCCGAGGTGGTCAAGATCATTCGTAACATCAGCGCTCAGAGTCAGGGTTCTGCCTTGTCCACATCGAAGGTTGACACTCAACAATCTAATGTGAAAGTTGGATTGTTCAACGCACGTACTCTGAATTCCAACCACCGTGTCC
>JAPXFY010000031.1:24113353-24118353 GCA_030674185.1 Monoplex corrugatus | reverse complement strand
TGACACCTTGAAGGTGCGATAACCATCACCTTATGTAACCCCCCCGACAGGGCCCCACGGGAGAGGGCCAGACTAGTGAAAGGTTCTGACACATTCAGTCTGTGAAAGCGATAACATGATGTAACCCTGACCAGATTCCCGGTTGGCAAGTGGCGATGGCTTTGAGAGCTTTCAGGAGTCACACCAGAGGCATATCTTTCAGCGCTAAGAGCTTGAATTGACTGGACTCGTTTACAGACGTAAAGTGAAGTGAATGAGTTTTTTTTTTTTATTTACCCTTATAACTAAAATAAACGCTTTAAGAAAACAGACTGACTAGATCTGCCAGCGACTGGACTTGCCAAAGTATTAAGTGCTCTGTTAAACAAAAACTAGAAAAAGACAAATTAAAATCAGAATGCCTATTCATCATCATCATCAGGTGCCCTGCCGCATGGCGTTAGCGATCGTGGACTTCCATCTGTCTCCATCTCTTGTTGCCCCAAGCATCTCCTCCACCCTCCTCGTCTTCAGCCACTCCGCAAGTCCGTCTAGCATTTTCTCCTTGGGTCTACCTGGTGCTCTCTTTCCCTCCAGCTTTCCCGTTGTGACCAGGTGCTCCAAATCCCCCTTCCTCATAAAATGGCCTATAAATGTTGCCTGTCATTTCCTAATCTACCTTATGAATCATTTACTTGTGTCTGCTTCCATCAAGACTGTCTCGTTTGTTTTCTTTGCTGTCCATGGAACTCTCAACATTCTTCTTAGAAACCACATCTCGGCTGCCTCAATCTTGTCCTTGCTTTGCTTGTTGACTGTCCACACCTCACATCCGTACAACAGTATTGGTTCTGTATAACATTCAAGAATTCTCTTCCTGATGTTGATTGATAAGAATGCGTATTAGTTATAATAAAAAGTAGGCAAAATAAAACCCAAAATAAATGCGACTGCCTGCATCCAAGCAAAGAGATACCAGAAAAAAACATGAAAATAGAGAATCAGAACGCGTATCTACAACAACCAGACAAGACAGGCGCAAATTTTCGGCCAGCTGGCCTTTGTCAAGCGTAAATGTAAGATCACACACGAACAAACACCAAATATGAAAATTAGGAGAAAAAGACTAAAACTTCCCTACTGCTTCGTCAAGTGGGAGACAAGGACTAAACAAAATGAAGTCAGACTGCGTATTTGATATAATAAAAAGTAGACAGAATAAAATCAGAACGCGTATATGATATAATAGAAATAATAGAAAAGAAGACAAAATCAACTGATCATCTCTCTCTCTCTCTCTCTCTCTCTCTCTCTCTCTCTCTCTCTCTCTCTCTCTCTCTCTCTCTCTCTCTTTCTCACTTATTAATTTTTTTTAGACAAAACAGAATTAGATCGCGTATTTGATATAATAAAAAGTACGCATTCTGATTTTTTTTGTCTTTTTACTGGTTCCTATTTGCTTGAAAGCTGATAGTCACTATGGTTGGGTGCTCTGTTAGTTGTTTAGATAATATCTCCAAATTTTCTTTTTTTTCTTTTTTTTTTTACCTAGTCTTCAGAAAGGTAAGAAGATTTTTAATTGGTCTTCAAGGGAATGGACCTAGGAATTGACCCTATGTCTCTGTATTTTATATACAGGCAGCCTGGCGAATGCCCTGCCCTTTTTTTCCCTGATTTCCCCCAGGACTTGACGTCACTACCGAATTACCATATTCCATTACTTGGAAGCGACGTTGCTGAATGGTTGCACACAAACCACCGATCATTGTCTTTGTATCATATTCCAAGTGGTTGAAAGCGACGTTGCTGGTGGGTTGCACACAAATCACCAAGCATTTGTCTTTGTGTCAGGTTCCCCTGACTGGGTGCACACACAAATCACCAATCACTGTCTTTGTGTCTGGTTCTTCTGGCTGGTTGCACACATTCCACCAATCATTGTCTTTGTATCAGGTTTTCTGGCTGGTGGAACACATTCAACCAGTCATTGATTTTTGTTTCAGATTCCCCTGATTGGTTGCACACACAAACCGCCAATCATTTTCTTTCTATCAGCTTCTCATGACTGGTTACACGTGCTCCACCAATCACTGTCTTCGTATCAGGTTCCAAGTGGTTGAAAGCGACGTTGCTGACGGGTTATACACAAATTGCTAATCACTTGACTTTGTATCAGGGTCTTCTGACTGATTACACACATATTCCACCAATCACTGTTTTTGTATGAGATTACCATGACTGGTTACTCACAAAGCACCAATCACTGTCTCTGTATGAGATCACCATGACTGGTTACTCACAAAGCACCAATCATTGTCTTTGTATCAGATTATCCTGACTGGTGGCACACAAACCACCAATCATTGTTTTTGTATGAGATTCCCATGATTGGTTGCACACACGAACCATCAATAATTGTCTTTGTATCAGATTCCCCTAACTGTTTGCAACTTGTTTACAAACACAAATCACCACTGTCTTTTTTCAGGTTCTCCTGAGTGGTTGCACACAAACCACCAATCATTGTCTTTGTATCTGATTCTTCTGGCTGGTTACACACATTCCACCAATCATTGTCTTTGTATCAGGTTCTCCTGAGTGGTTGCACACAAACCACCAATCATTGTCTTTGTATCAGGTTCTCCTGAGTGGTTGCACACAAACCACCAATCATTGTCCTTGTATCAGGTTCTCCTGAGTGGTTACACACAAACCACCAATCATTGTCCTTGTATCAGGTTCTCCTGAGTGGTTACACACATTCCACCAATCATTGACTTTGTATCAGGTTCTTCTGGCTGGTTAAACACATTCCACCAATCATTGTCTTTGTATCAGATTCCAAGTGTTTGAAAGCGATGTTGCTGATAGGTTGCCAACATTCCTCCAATCGCTGTCTTTGTATCAGATTCCCCTGACTGGTTACACACACAAATGACCAATCATTGTCTTTGTATCAGATTCTTCTGACTGGGTGCACACATTCCACCAATCATTGTCATTGTATCAGATTCTTCTGACTGAATGCACACATTCCACCAATCATTGTCTTTATATCAGATTTTTATTGCTGATTACACACACACATTCCACCAATCATTGTCTTTGTATCAGATTCCCATGACTGGTTGCACACTCTCCACTAATCATTGTCTTTGTATCAGATTCTTATGGCTGATTACACACACACATTCCACCAATCATTGTCTTTATATCAGATTCTTATGCCTCATTACACACACATCCCACCAATCATTGTCTTTATATCAAATTCTTCTGGCTGATTACACACACATCCCACCAATCGTTGTCTTTGTATCAAATTCTTCTGGCCGATTACACACACACATTCCACCAATCATTGTCTTTGTATCAGATTCTTATGGCTGATTACACACACATTCCACCAATCATTGTCTTTGTATCAGATTCTTATGCCTCATTACACACACATCCCACCAATCATTGTCTTTATATCAAATTCTTCTGGCTGATTACACACACATCCCACCAATCGTTGTCTTTGTATCAGATTCTTATGGCTGATTACACACACATTCCACCAATCATTGTCTTTGTATCAGATTCTTATGGCTGATTACACACACATTCCACCAATCATTGTCTTTGTATCAGATTCTTATGGCTGATTACACACATCCCACCAATCATTGTCTTTATATCAGATTCTTATGGCTGATTACACACATCCCACCAATCATTGTCTTTATATCAGATTCTTATGGCTGATTACACACATCCCACCAATCATTGTCTTTGTATCAGATTCTTATGGCTGATTACACACACACATCCCACCAATCATTGTCTTTATATCAGATTCTTCTGGCTGATTACACACACATTCCACCAATCATTGTCTTTATATCAGATTCTTCTGGCTGATTACACACACATCCCACCAATCATTGTCTTTGTATCAGATTCTTATGGCTGATTACACACACACATCCCACCAATCATTGTCTTTATATCAGATTCTTATGGCTGATTACACACATCCCACCAATCATTGTCTTTATATCAGATTCTTCTGGCTGATTACACACACACATCCCACCAATCATTGTCTTTATATCAGATTCTTCTGGCTGATTACACACACATTCCACCAATCATTGTCTTTATATCAGATTCTTCTGGCTGATTACACACACATTCCACCAATCATTGTCTTTATATCAGATTCTTCTGGCTGATTACACACACATCCCACCAATCATTGTCTTTATATCAGATTCCCATGACTGGTTGCACACTCTCCACCAATCATTGTCTTTGTATCAGATTCCCATGACTGGTTCCACACTCTCCACCAATCATTGTCTTTGTGTCATATTCTCCTGACTGGTTACTCATACACAACATCAACCTGTGTCTTTGTATAAGATTCCAAATTTTAAAAACGACGTTGCTGATGGGTTGCACATAATCCACCAATAATTGTCCTAGTATCTAATTCCGGTATATATATATATTTAACGTTCAGCAAATTAAAACGAAACAATCAACTGTGAAAATTAGACGCTATTCATGTTCATGACAATTGCTGGGGAAACGCCGAGGTGGTCAAGATCATTCGTAACATCAGCGCTCAGAGTCAGGGTTCTGCCTTGTCCACGTCGAAGGTTGACACTCAACAATCTAATGTGAAAGTTGGATCGTTCAACGCACGTACTCTGAATTCCAACCACCGTGTCCATGAAATGCTGCAACTCTCCTCGAAGCTCGCAGTCGATATTTTAGCCATACAGGAGTATAGTCGACCATCAATCGAAACTAACGACTGGGTGACATATTGTCTGATTCCGGTAGGAAAGGAATTTCAGTGATTGGTCGGTTAAAGCAAAGTTTGAGAAACTTGTGATAAATTAATGATGTTATGAACAAAGGGTTCTGTCATTGTTCTTGTTATGCTACTGATGCAGCTGTTGTGAGTTTTTAGAGATGTTGTATTTCTTTTTATTGATGCTGCTGCTTCTGCTGTTATTGTGCTAAAG
>JAPXFY010000031.1:24088353-24105853 GCA_030674185.1 Monoplex corrugatus | reverse complement strand
CGACTGACTGACTGACAGAGAAGGACGAACGGACGGACGGACGATGGAGGAAGATGGATGGATGGATGGATGATGGATGGATGAATGGATGGATGGATGGATGAATTGATTGATTTATTAATTATTTATTGATTGATTGATTGATTGGTTGATTGATTGACTGGTTGATCCTACCTTTCCATTTATGGCCACAATCTTTCTTGATCCTCCGAATAAATGGTGTCCGGACATTTCCAATGTACATTCAACCGAAGAACAGAAACAACTAGTTGAACCATGCAAAGCATTCTTTACCCCGAAAACAGAAAACAAGAAAGGCTGCCTCGGAATTGGAGAAGTTTCAGAGATTGTTATTTAATATTTTAAGACTTTTAAATCTATGACAAGCACCCAAACTTTTGAGCCAATTCTTCCCGTCCATGATCTACGTCTCATATTGCTGTATATGCAACAGTCACAACCCACAAAGGAACAGCCGGTTTTCATGTTTCCGGGGCCAGCTTTTTCTCTTGGAGACTTCTATCCGGAGTTAAGATTCGTAATCTTTCAGAACTCAAAGAGTTGTATCTAATCTGTGAGGTCAGATAGGTTCTTCTTATACCAAATCAGCGAAAGTTCCAATAGACGAAGTGCAAAAAACAACAACAACAACAACAACAACAAAAAACAAGACAGACAAAAGGAGAGAGAGACAGAGAGAGAAAGAGACAGAGACACAGAGAGAGAGGAGAGAGATACAGAGAGAGAGACAGAGGATAAAGAGAAAGAGAGAGAGAGATAGAGAGAGAGACAGAAACAGAGAGACAGAGAGAGAGACAGAGGGATAGATAGATAGATATGACAATGACAATGACATGACAATGACAATGATGCTTTATTTTCAACGGTAAAAGCTATTGGCTAAAACCATTTTCAAACTTGCCGTTGTTATTCTATGCACATGACATTTGTTTACAGTAACAAGTACAGCTTAAGGAAAATACATGTTGAATACTAAAATTAAGATACAATGAAATCAAGAAACGTACACAGTCAGCACTTAGAGACAATGAAATCAAGAACTACACAGTCAGCACTTAGAGATAGATAGATAGATAGATAGAGAGATAGATAGATAGAGAGAGAGAGAGAGAGAGAGAGAGAGAGAGAGAGAGAGAGAGAGAGAAAGATGCAATAACAATAAACAAACAGCAGCACAATAAACGTGACAGCTATACAATAAACAATAAATGAAAAAAGAAAAAAAGCATACAATAGAAATATCAAATATTTATAAAAAGAGAAAAAAAAGAGAAAACAATACTAGGGGCAAATCTGACATGGGAGTCGAAATGAGTTCACAAGTCTGAAAAGGGGGATGTAACTGTAGCTCTAGTTTCCTCTGCTTGTTTCTGACCCGGGATGGACGGGGGGATCTTGCTGTCAAATTTCCTTACATATCACCAGCCCCAGTCAGACAGCCAATGTTTGTCTATGTGTGTCCACCAATGGGCAAGTTCTGTGTGTGTGTTTGGAATGGCATGATGGCTCAAAGACTCTGGGGAGAGATGGATTTGTGGGGAGGGGGTGGGGGTGGAGTGGGGGTGATACTGGGGTGGGAATGAGGAAGGTAAGGGAGAGAAGTAGATGTGTTTCATTTAATCAGTGAATTAATTATGTGTGCTGTTTCTGTCTCGTGAATGTGTTTGTGTATTGCTCTTGCCCTGTTGGAGACTCTAAGGTCCAAACCATAGGTATCCTGTCTTTTATCGTTGTTCCAAACAAATGTGACAGCCCGCGTTCAAGCGAACAGGAACCAGAAGAAAAAAAACACGAAAGAAGAATAAGAATACGCATTCTTATTCTTCTTTCG
Source organism: Monoplex corrugatus (assembly GCA_030674185.1). Classification (NCBI taxonomy): domain Eukaryota; kingdom Metazoa; phylum Mollusca; class Gastropoda; order Littorinimorpha; family Ranellidae; genus Monoplex; species Monoplex corrugatus. The sequence continues at coordinate 24,104,001 of JAPXFY010000031.1, read as the reverse complement.
TGTTTTTTCTGGTTCCTTTTATCATTGTTGTGTCAACTTTTAAGGTGAGTAAAGTACGTTTCCTTTTTTCACATTTATTTCTCGTCTTGCCCACACTCGCTCTTATATTTCTTCTCGTACTTTTTTTTTCAAAATCCACAAAGGAATAGATACAAAACTGTAAATTGCTGTTTGGATAAGACCATCGCTCAGATCAAATATGTAAGCAACCGGATGCGAAGACAGAAAAATAGATATTCTTGGCAACATCAAAAGCATGTGTATTGATCCTTCATTTTCATGAGCAAACCCACCTCTTTTCCCAAAAATGAATTCTACAACTGCTTCTTTCCCTCAGTCTGTGTATTAACTACTGTAAGGTGGTCTTTGTCGATTGTATGCGTATGTCTGGTGCGTCAGTGTGCTTTGATTTGAATTGTCAAAATCTGGTGCCGTATTTTTCTTCTTATTATTATTATTAGTAGTAGTAGTGTAATAGTAGTAGTAGTAGTAGTATTGTTATTATCATTATTATTATCATTATTATTACTCTTATTATTATTATTGTTGTTATTGTATTATTATTATTATTATAGTGTTGTTACTATTATTTTTTATTGTTATTATTATTATTGTTATTATATTATTATTATTATTATCATTATCATTATCATTATCATCATCATCATCATCATCATCATTATTAAGGAACAAGAGAGGAAAAATTGTTATTCTCAGGATAATTTTCGAGTCACTGTCACGATTTCCAGTTCTGTGAAAAAATAATGTAGACCAGTGTAAGCTTATGAATGTGACTAATACAATGACCATAATGAGCTCGAAGAAGTCTGTAGGATTGAGTGAAAACTTTGTGAGCGCGCACTCCAAACCAAACGTGCAAGTTTACCTTCTTGTGTAATTCCTGAATAGCCCATGAAGAATAATTGACGGTTGGACTAAGAAAATTATAAAACAAAAGCAAAACAAAAAAACCTGTTCAACACATTCCTCCAGCTGTGTCCCTTGCATGCCAAAGCCAGAATCTCTGCAAATGGTTTCTCTGTCCTTTTCAAATTCAGACCAAATTTGTGTCCTGTCCACCATACTTGATTTTGTAACCGACAAAATTAAGTAAAATATGTCTAAAAACACCTGAAAAGAAAAGATCATTAGTATGGCCCGGTTGTTACTGCTAAGAGAATTTCATGATATGTTTTGTTCTTAGGGAGAATACCATGGTATGAGTGTCCTTGATGAGAGTACATTACAGTGTGATTGTTATTGATGAGAAAATATCATGATTTGATTGTCTGTAGTGAGATAATACTTGTAAGGTGCAAGAAGACATCACCACCAGAAAAGAATGTCAAAAGGTCCGACAAGAATTGAGGCATCATCGTCATTACCATCATCATCGTCGTCATTGCCATCATTTAATCCTATGACCAACTGGAACATTTGGGGTGGGGGAATGGGCAGGGAAGATGGGGGGTGATGGGGGCAGCAGAGACACTTGATCACCTTGGAGGCGTGAGTTCGAATCGAAGATTAAAAAAAAAAGATCCACAGCAGAAAGGCGTCCAGGAGTCACGGTCTGGACACGGCGCAGCTCACTCAGAATGTAAGGAATGTTTGGGTCAAAACACTCGCTTGAAAGGAGGTGGGGGGGGGTCTCCTTGAGAACCTTCTCCTGTCCAGCTGCTCTCAAAGTTTCTTCCTACCAGGGACTGACATGATGTAGTATCACTCACGCTTTTCCCATATCAGTCGGCTGTGAACAGCAACATGCAAACCACGCACCTTGACTTTGTCCAGTCCTTGATTCTGCTATCTAGCTTTTCCTGTTTTGAAATCAATTGCAGACTGATTTTAGGATACCCTGAATGATCTTGGACAATGTATGCCTGATTTCAGGATAGTCTTGAACAATGTATGCCTGATTTCAGGATGGTCTTGAACAATGTATGCCTGATTTCAGGATGGTCTTGGACAATGTATGCCTGATTTCAGGATGGTCTTGAACAATGTATGCCTGATTTCAGAATGGTCTTGAACAATGTATGCCTGATTTCAGGATGGTCTTCAACAATGTATGCTGATTTCAGGATGGTCTTGGACAATGTATGCCTGATTTCAGATGGTCTTGGACAATGTTTGTCTGATTCAGGATGATCTTGGACAATGTTTGTCTGATTTCAGGATGGTCTTGGACAATGTACACCTAATTTCAGGATGGTCTTGGACAATGTTTGTCTGATTTCAGGATGGTCTTGGACAATGTTTGTCTGATTTCAGGATGGTCTTGGACAATGTATACCTGATTTCAAGATGTTCCTGGACAATGTTTGTCTGATTTCAGGATGGTCTTGGACAATGTATGCCTGATTTCAGGATGTTCCTGGACAATGCATGCCTGATTTCAGGATGTTCCTGGACAATGTTTGTCTGATTTCAGGATGGTCTTGGACAATGTATGCCTGATTTCAGGATGGTCCTGGACAATGTATGTCTGATTTCAAGATGTTCCTGGACAATGTTTGTCTGATTCAGGATGGTCTTGGACGATGTTTGTCTGATTTCAGGATGTTCCTGGACAATGTATGCCTGATTTCAGGATGTTCCTGGACAATGTTTGATGATTCAGGATGGTCTTGGACGATGTTTGTCTGATTTCAGGATGGTCTTGGACGATGTTTGTCTGATTTCAGGATGGTCTTGGACGATGTTTGTCTGATTTCAGGATGGTCTTGGACGATGTTTGTCTGATTTCAGGATGGTCTTGGACAAATGTTTGTCTGATTTCAGGATGGTCTTGGACAATGTTTGTCTGATTTCAGGATGGTCTTGGACGATGTTTGTCTGATTTCAGGATGTTCTTGGACAATGTTTGTCTGATTTCAGGATGGTCTTGGACGATGTTTGTCTGATTTCAGGATGGTCTTGGACGATGTTTGTCTGATTTCAGGATGGTCTTGGACAATGTTTGTCTGATTTCAGGATGGTCTAGGACGATGTTTGTCTGATTTCAGGATGGTCTTGGACGATGTTTGTCTGATTTTAGGATGGTCTTGGACAATGTTTGTCTGATTTCAGGATGGTCTTGGACGATGTATGCCTGATTTCAGGATGCCCTGAATGATGGGTCTTGGACAATGTTTGCCTGATTTCAGGATTGTCTCTCCCTCCCTCCCTCCCTCCCTCTCTCTCTCTCTCTTTCTCTCCCTATCCTTCCCACATACATCCAGTCACACTCAATCACACACACACAGACCCACACAAACAACTTACACGTACAACACACACATATACAACACACACCACACACACACACACCCACACACACAAACACACAACACACACACACATACAACACACACATTAACACGCACACACACACACACAACACACACACACACACACAACACACACCACACACAAACACACACATACACACACACACACATACACACACACACAACACACAACACACCACACAAACACAACACACACAACACACACACACACACAAACACATACACACAAAACACACACATACACACACACATCACACACACAACATACACACACACACACACACACACACACACACACACACACACACCACACACCTATACAAACGTGCACACACACACAAGCGCCATCAAACGCCAACAAACATAAACGTGACCACCACCACCATCCCACCACCACCCACCACCACAACAACAACAAACACCATCCCTGTCACAACGCACCACATACCCCCAAGGGAACTCTACCACCACTACCAACACACACAGAAAAGTTGATCAATTCGGCAAGGGCACACAGGTCATACAGAAATATGAGGCCTTCCCAAGGGGACACAGGGCAGAGACAATTGAAAGACCTGACACCTTGAAGGTGCGATAACCATCACCTTATGTAACCCCCCTGACAGGGCCCCACGGGAGAGGGCCAGACTAGTGAAAGGTTCTGACACATTCAGTCTGTGAAAGCGATAACATGATGTAACCCTGACCAGATTCCGGTTGGCAAGTGGCGATGGCTTTGAGAGCTTTCAGGAGTCACACCAGAGGCATATCTTTCAGCGCTAAGAGCTTGAATTGACTGGACTCGTTTACAGACGTAAAGTGAAGTGAATGAGTTTTTTTTTTTTTTACCCTTATAGACTAAAATAAACGCTTTAAGAAAACAGACTGACTAGATCTGCCAGCGACTGGACTTGCCAAAGTATTAAGTGCTCTGTTAAACAAAAACTAGAAAAAGACAAATTAAAATCAGAATGCGTATCATCATCATCATCATCATCAGGTGCCCTGCCGCATGGCGTTGGCGATCGTGGACTTCCATCTGTCTCATCTCTTGTTGCCCCAAGCATCTCCTCCACCATCCTCGTCTTCAGCCACTCCGCAAGTCCGTCTAGCATTTTCTCCTTGGGTCTACCTGGTGCTCTCGTTCCCTCCAGCTTTCCCGTTGTGACCAGGTGCTCCAAATCCCCCTTCCTCATAAAATAGCCTATAATGTTGCCCGTCTTTTCCTAAGCTTCCTTATGAATGATCTACTTGTGTCTGCCTCCATCAAGACTGTCTCGTTTGTTGTCTTTGCTGTCCATGGAACTCTCAACATTCTTGTTAGAAACCACATCTCGGCTGCCTCAATCTTGTTCTGGCTTTGCTTGTTGACTGTCCACACCTCACATCCGTACAACAGTATTGGTTCTGTATAACATTCAAGAACTCTCTTCCTGATGTTGATTGATAAGAATGCGTATTAGTTATAATAAAAAGTAGGCAAAATAAAACCCAAAATAAATGCGACTGCCTGCATCCAAGCAAAGAGATACCAGAAAAAACACATGAAAATAGAGAATCAGAACGCGTATCTACAACAACCAGACAAGACAGGGCGCAAATTTTCGGCCAGCTGTCCTTTGTCAAGCGTAAATGTAAGATCACACACGAACAAACACCAAATATGAAAATTAGGAGAAAAAGACTAAAACTTCCCTACTGCTTTGTCAAGTGGGAGACAAGGACTAAACAAAATGAAGTCAGACTGCGTATTTGATATAATAAAAAGTAGACAGAATAAAATCAGAACGCGTATTTGATATAATAGAAATAATAGAAAAGAAGACAAAATCAACTGATCATCTCTCTCTCTCCTCTCTCTCTCTCTCTCTCTCTCTCTCTCTCTCTCTCTCTCTCTCTCTCTCTCTCTCTCACTTATTATTTTTTTTAGACAAAACAGAATTAGATCGCGTATTTGATTATAAAAAGTACGCATTCTGATTTTTTATGTCTTTTTACTGGTTCCTATTTGCTTGAAAGCTGATAGTCACTATGGTTGGGTGCTCTGTTTAGAGTGGCAGAATGGCTCAGACGTTTACATGCCAATAACTAAACTCGAGGTTCCAAGGTTCGTTTCCCTTTGAGGTCTTGATAGTTCTCCTGGGTTTGACCGGAATATCGAACTGATCGCTTAGTCCTTCGGAAGGGGGACCAAAACAAAAATAAAAACGCAAAGCGAGTCGAACCCCTGTGCCTTCTGGTCTAGGCACGCCAACGTTCCCACTGCAGTTGAAAATCTAAAAGGGCAGGGCATTCGCCAGGCTGCCTTTATATGAAAATACAGAGACATAGGGTCATTTCCTTGATCCGTTCCCTTGAAGACCAATTAATCTTCTTGCCTTTCTCAATATCATGTTGTGTCCCTCATCTGGTAGCTAAGATAAATCAATAGACTTGTGTAAACAGAACTAAACACACAATAGCACAGGATATTGCTTACGTTGTTCAGTTTTTTTGATTTAACGTCTCTTCTCTATGGGTGATATTAGACGAATATTGCTTACGGAATGTACATAGAAATCATCTGCACATATCCAGGCTTTAGCATACAACTGAAAGCGCTAGAAGAATCTGGTGAACAATTTTTCGAGTCTGGCACCCCAGTGATTCTTCAAGAGCATTTACCATACCTTCAAGAACATCTACCATACCTTAGAGAGCATCTACCATACCTTAGAGAACATCTACCATACCTTAGAGAGCATCTACCATACCTTAGAGAACATCTACCATACCTTCAAGAACATCTACCATACCTTAGAGAACATCTACCATACCTTAGAGAACATCTACCATACCTTAGAGAACATCTACCATACCTTAGAGAACATCTACCATACCTTCAAGAACATCTACCATACCTTAGAGAGCATCTACCATACCTTAGAGAACATCTACCATACCTTAGAGAACATCTACCATACCTTAGAGAACATCTACCATACCTTAGAGAACATCTACCATACCTTAGAGAGCATCTACCATACCTTAGAGAACATCTACCATACCTTAGAGAACATCTACCATACCTTAGAGAACATCTACCATACCTTAGAGAGCATCTACCATACCTTAGAGAACATCTACCATACCTTAGAAAACATCTACCATACCTTAGAGAGCATCTACCATACCTTAGAGAACATCTACCATACCTTAGAGAGCATCTACCATACCTTAGAGAACATCTACCATACCTTAGAGAACATCTACCATACCTTAGAGAACATCTACCATACCTTAGAGAACATCTACCATACCTTAGAGAACATCTACCATACCTTAGAGAGCATCTACCATACCTTAGAGAACATCTACCATACCTTAGAGAACATCTACCATACCTTAGAGAACATCTACCATACCTTAGAGAGCATCTACCATACCTTAGAGAACATCTACCATACCTTAGAAAACATCTACCATACCTTAGAGAGCATCTACCATACCTTAGAGAACATCTACCATACCTTAGAGAGCATCTACCATACCTTAGAGAACATCTACCATACCTTAGAGAACATCTACCATACCTTAGAGAACATCTACCATACCTTAGAGAACATCTACCATACCTTAGAGAACATCTACCATACCTTCAAGAACATCTACCATACCTTCAAGAACATCTACCATACCTTCAAGAACATCTACCATACCTTAGAGAGCATCTACCATACCTTCAAGATCATCTACCATACCTTCAAGAGCATCTACCATACTTAGAGAGCATCTACCATACCTTAGAGAGCATCTACCATACCTTCAAGATCATCTACCATACCTTAGAGAGCATCTACCATACCTTTAAGATCATCTACCATACCTTAGATAGCATCTACCATACCTTAGAGAGCATCTACCATACCTTCAAGAACATCTACCATACCTTAGAGAGCATCTACCATACCTTCAAGATCATCTACCATACCTTCAAGAGCATCTACCATACCTTAGAGAGCATCTACCATACCTTCAAGATCATCTACCATACCTTAGAGAGCATCTACCATACCTTCAAGATCATCTACCATACCTTAGAGAGCATCTACCATACCTTCAAGATCATCTACCATACCTTCAAGAACATCTACCATACCTTAGAGAGCATCTACCATACCTTCAAGAACATCTATCATACCTTCAAGAACATCTACCATACCTTAGAGAGCATCTACCATACCTTCAAGAACATCTACCATACCTTAGAGAGCATCTACCATACCTTCAAGAACATCTACCATACCTTCAAGAACATCTAACATACCTTCAAGAACATCTACGATACATTCAAGAACATCTACCATATCTTCAAGAATATCTACCATACCTTCAAGAGCATCTACCATACTTTCAAGAGCATCTACTTATCATACCTTCAAGATCATCTGTCATACCTTCAAGAACATCTGCCATACCTTCAAGAGCATCTGCCACACCTTCAAGATCATCTCATGTACCTTCAAGAGCATCTGCCATACCTTCAAGAGCATCTCATGTACCTTCAAGAGCATCTGCCATACCTTCAAGAGCATCTTATGTACCTTCAAGAGCATCTACCATACCTTCAAGATCATCTACATACCTTCAAGAGTATCTACCATACTTTCAAGAGCATCTACCATACCTTCAAGATCATCTACCATACCTTCAAGATCATCAACCATACCTTCAAGATCATCTACCATACCTTCAAGATCATCTACCATACCTTCAAGATCATCTACCATACCTTCAAGATCATCTACCATACCTTCAAGATCATCTACCATACCTTCAAGATCATCTACCATACCTTCAAGATCATCTATATACCTTCAAGAGCATCTACCATACCTTCAAGATCATCTACCATACCTTCAAGAGCATCTACCATACCTTCAAAATCATCTACCATACCTTCAAGAGCATCTACCATACCTTCAAGAGCATCTACCATACCTTCAAGAGAATCTACCATCCTGCAAGAGCATCTACCATACCTTCAAGAGAATCTACCATCCTGCAAGAGCATCTACCATACCTTCAAGAGAATCTACCATCCTGCAAGAGCATCTACCATACCTTCAAGAGAATCTACCATCCTGCAAGAGCATCTACCATACCTTAGAGAGCATCTACCATACCTTCAAGAGCATCAAGAGCATCTGCCATACATTCAAGAGCATCTAACGTACCTTCAGGAACGTCTACCGTAGTCTCGCACCCTGTCCACCAGCGTCCTGTATTGTCAACTATGCTAACATAGCAAAAACTTACTCCTTTGATTCCCTCATCCCCGTCCACCAACTTCCTGCAGGAAGCTGGTGGACGGAGTGAGGGAGTCAAAGGGTTATGTTTTTTACAGTTGGTGGGTAGGGTGCGGGAGTCAAAGGGTTAAACAATTCCACACAGCGTACACTCCTCCTTCCACTCCCTGTCCTCAATCCTGTTAACCCGACGTTGAGATTGAGATACTTGCACAGGCACATACGAGAACAAATGCAATCATTTTAGTTGTTATATTTTGTGGGAGAAGATACTAGACGGACTTGCAGAGTGGCTGAAGACAGGGAGGGTGGAAGAGATGCTTGAGGCAACAAGAGATAGAGATAGATGGAAGTCCATAATCGCCAACGCCATGCGGCAAGACACCTGATGATGATGATGAAGATGATGATGATGATGATGATGATGATGATGATGATGATGATGATGATGATATTTTGTGGATGATTTGATCAGCTGAGGTGTTTTCGTTATATTCGTTATGTTATGAATGATTTGTCATTGGTTTTAACTAGATAGGGGTTACGTGTGGTGCGAGTCCGGATTGACGATATTTTAATTTCCAGATGTATATTGATAAAGGAGAATTAGAATGAGTTGAGCTGAATGGTAACTTTATGACGTAACACAACAACTCAAATGTTTTGAAGAAAGAAAGCACTGACCATGTCTTTGTCTTGAAAAAAAATCGATTTCGGTTTTGTCTCAAGTCTTAATCCGTGCAGATTCCCGGGAAATGGTTAGCAAGGTCGTCATGACCCTTCTAAAGCTTAGTGTCCACCACCCTATTCCTTGTGTTCAAAGACAAAGGAAATGAGAGGAGCTCTTTGTCTTTGTCTGTCTTTTGTTTCTCTGTCTCTCTCCCTCTCTTTCTCTCTTTCTATCTGTCTCTTTTTTTTTTGTCTCTTTCTCTCTGTCTCTGTCTCTCTGTCTCTGTCTCTGTCGCTCTCTCTCTCTCTCTCTCTCTCTCTCTCTCTCTCTCTCTCTTGTGCCTTGTGCATGTGTCTGTGTATCTGTGTGTCTGTCTTCCTATCATTGTGAGTTTGTGCCTGTGTGCATCGGTGGAACACACACACACACACACACACACACACACACACACACACACACACACACACACACGTACATGTACACACGCATGCACACACACACACACACACGCTCGCACACACACACATACACACACGTACACGTACACGTACACGTACACACGCACGCACACACGCACGCACACACTTATACACACACACACACACACATAGCGAGAGAGAAATTGCGAAAGAAAGAGAGAGAGAGAGAGAGAGAAAGCAAGAGCGAGAGAGGGAGGAAGGGAGAGAGAGATTGAGAGAGCGAGAGAGAGAGACAGAGACAGAGACAGAGACAGAGACTGAGACAGACAGACAGACAGAGACAGAGAGACAGAAAACATTTGTAAGCCTTTAGTAGCTACTCTCGCGCGCTTAGAGAATAAGTTGAGGCAGGTGCAAAGTGACTGACGCACGCGCTTACGAACAAAAGCGATACTGCGAACGCAATGTGACCTCACTCCCCTACCCCCTATCCCCTTCCCCCACATCTCCCTCCCCCACCCCCTAGTTTCCTTCCGAAAACTTAAATACCGCAGCTGTACGAATTGTAATAACCTCTCTTACTAAAGTGTCGCGACCCACAACGCCGGAATATTATATTACGTGTTGGATTGATACTACTACGTTTTACATCACTGCCTATATAATGTTTACGGGACTTATTTAACCCTTTGAAACCCGCACTTTATCTGCCAACTGCAAAAAAAAACAAAAAAACAAACAAAGAAAAACCAACTTTAACCTTTTGACACTCTCACACTGTCCAGCAGCCAGCTTCCTGCAGAAGCTGGTGGACTGGGTGAGGAAGTCAAAGGGTTAAGTTTTTGTTGTTGTTGCTTTGCTAGCATGGTTGACAATGCAGGATGCTGGTGGACAGGGTGCGAGGGAGTCAAAGGGTTAAGTTTTTTCTTTGCTAGCATGGTTGACAATGCAGGATGCTGGTGGACAGAGTGCGAGGGAGTCAAAGGGTTAAGTTTTTGCTTTGTAACCATGGTTGACAATGCAGGATGCTGGTGGGACAGGGTGCGATGGAGTCAAAGGGTTAAGTTTTTTTGTTTTGCTAGCATGGTTGACAATGCAGGATGCTGGTGGACAGGGTGCGAGGGAGTCAAATGGTGAAGGGTGATACCAGTAGTAGGTAATCGGGAGTTGGTTAAAGGATGTTGGGGTTTTTTTTGGATTTTTTTTACAACTGCGTCAATAAATGTTGTTGCTGTAGATGATAGGGAAGGTGTGTGTGTGTGAGAGGGGGGGGGGGAGCAGACGCGTCAGTATCAGACTCAGTAGAGTTTGTCTGTTTTTGCGTGTTCCTGACCTCAAGATTTCTTTCCTTTTATTTATTTCTTTTTTTGGTCCAATTTTCTACGCCACCTTAATGGCCACGAACACTGGCATAGTTTCTACAGTGCGATGATGGGATGATGATGATGATGATGATGATGATGATGATGATGTCGATGAGATGATAATCATGATGCTTTGGAGTTCCATCTAGGAAATGAGATTGCGTGACAGGGCTGTACTCTACGCTTTGCTATCATTATACATCCTGGTCTCAACCAGGCCCGAGAGATACAGACACCTGCGGTGCTGGTCAGAAGATTTGAGCAACACCCTCAATGACGCATCCGCGAAGTGGATGAGACTAGACTGTGTGGTCCCAGTCTTCCCATGAGCCCAATGAGCACGCCCAACTCTGAGTAGGAGCCAGTTAGAGCCGAAAAATCGCCCCAAGATCTGATGTTATCCACTCGTACATTAGCTGGTAGATTTTCCTTCTGCCGTAACATTCAACCCTTTGACTCCCGCTCCCTATCCACCAACTGAAAATTTTAACCCTTGGATTCCCTCATCCTATTCACCAGCTTCCTGCAGATTTGGCTTCGCTAGCAAGTTTGAAATGAAGTTTATTTAACAACCCCTATCGTTGGAGAATACAAGAACAAGTATCATAAACTTTGTAATTCTCCATCTCTCTCTCTCTCGTCTCTGTCTGTCTCTGTCTCTGTCTCTCTCTGTCTGCGTTTCCCTCTCTCTCTCTCTCTCTCTCTCTCTCTCTCTCTCTCTCTCTCTCTCTCTCCATCTCTCTCTCTCACACACACACACACACACACAACACACACACAAACACACACACACACAAACACACACACACACACAACACACACAACACACACACAAACACACACACACACACACACACACACACACAACACACACACACACACACACACACACACACACACACACACACACACACACACACACACACACACACACACACACACACACACACACACACACACACACACACACACGTTTCTATAGATCATATACAGATTGTCGTTTAAATATTATCGTGTACATTATGTATTCTTCCCACTGCAATAGATGCACATAATTCTTCTCTCTACCTCTTGTACTGTCTCTTCTCCTGCATGTCCTATCGTCTGTCTGTCTTCTCTCTCTCTCTCTCTCTGCCTGTCTGTCTGTCTGTCTCTTCTCTTCTCTCCTTCTGCTCTGTCTCTCTCTTCTTTCTCTCTCTTCTTCTTCTCTCTCTCTCTTCCTTCGTCTCTCTCTTCTCTCTCTCTCTCTCTCTTCTCTCTCTCTTCTCTCTCTCCTCTCCTCTCTCTTGTCTTCGCTAGCCTTGTTTACAGTGCGAGATGCTGGTGGACAGGGTGCGGGAGCCAAAGGATTAAGAGGCGCGATCACAGGGGCCTATCTCGAACCAAACCGGCCAGTGATTGGTTGATATTTCTGTTGATGCGGCAGACATCTTGCTTACGCGTTTGAGTGTAAACCATGACCGGACATAATGGAGTCACGTGACTGAAAACCTAAAAATGGTATCCATCATATCCGTGTCGTATAATGTGGCGAAAAATGTAAACACGTTCTGTCTCTTCCCCTGGTAAGCTGGTAAATCTGGAAGCAAATTTCTACGCGTGATTGCATTTGGTTGTTCCGACAGCTAATCCTCTCCCCCCCCCCAACCCACCCCCACCCCCATTTTTTCTCAACGTTTCAAGATCAACTTGTCTAAGAGTAAACACAGACAACCTTGATGTTTGGAAAAAAAAAAAAACAAGATGGTTGCTGTGTCATAGTCAGAAAATATTGACGACGGGGTTCTGATTTTACTTGGGAATCTCTAACATTTGGAAACAGATGCACATTTTGTAATAAGAAAAGTTACTTACACACTCCGAGATTTAATACCAGCAATTCTAGAAATGGGCCTAAATCTCTCACAATGATTTTTGAAGTGACTGACGGGGAATTCGAACCCACAACCTTCCCAGTCGATAGTCCGTTGCGCTAATCACTATACCCATGGCTATCAGTTGGAGAAAATAAAGTTGAATTTGACTATGCTAGAGAGTGTAGGGGTCGACAGGCCAGACTGGGTGAGAACACAGAGACAAAGAAGACGGCAAAACAATCTGCAGACAAATAGGGAGATTCAGTTGGGTGGGTGGGTGGGGAGGAGGGGTCAGAAGAAGGAGAGGGTTGAAAACACACACACACACACACACACACACACACACACACACACACACACACACACACACACACACACACACACACACACACACACACACACACACACACACACACACACACAAATTTCGGGTTTTGAGAGTTGGACAAAGAAAAGCCAAATGGATCTGCCATTCCTACAGCCCCCCTATTCATACAAAAAAAAATCTTCTTACAGATCCGAACAAACCCAACATGATCAAACTATTCTTATAACCCCCCCCCCCCCCCCCCCACACACACACACACACATACACGTATACACACACACCACACAACACACATCACACACACTACACACACACACACACACACACACACACACACACACACGCAACACACACACACACACACACACACACACACACAACACACACGCTACACAAATATCGGGTTTCAGAGTTGGACAAAGAAAAGTCAAATGGTTCTACCGTACTTACAGTTTCCCTATTTATACAAAATCGTATTACAGATCCAAATGCGGGCCCCAGTACCTCAGCTGGTTTTGAGCGTCGGATTCACATGCTAATGGTTGTGGGTTCGAATCCCGGCTGCGTACATTAAAACTGGCCCTCTCACTGTCCCATTTTAACATCATTGTTGTTCTGGTGGTGTCAGTATAGGATTAGATAGATCCCCCCTTCCCCCACTTCCCTAGGATGGTTATCCCCGTCGGCCATTATCGCCTGAGGTGGGTACCGATGTAAACACTGAACTAAACCAGATCTAAAGACACACAACATGTTCAAGCTATTCTTATGAAACCAAAAAAAAAAAAACTTTTTTAGACAAAATGCATTACAGATAATTCAGATTTTGTAATTCTCAAAGTCTTTGAAAAAGATTTAGTGCAAATAAAATTTGACATGTTGCAAGGGCAAGGTGAGACTTTTAGATTCAGTTTCAGTTTCTCAAGATGATGTCTCCGCGCTCGGAACGAATTCCATATGCACTAACGTCACAGGTGCCATGTGTATGGTGATCATGGCACAAGCCTTAAGTCTGCACATAAACCCATGAGCTGGCCAGGTCCTGGAGCCCTACCTAGACTATTAGAGACTGTTTAAAACAATGAGACTGTTGCAATAGTGAAAACGTATTTCAAATGTTTTTTCAAATATTTAACAAAAACTGATGTTGATACACTTTCCTCAGAAAGTGCTAAATTTAAGCACTTTTGATTCTGTCCCGTGTGTGTTTTGACCTTGACCCTGACCCCACCTTGTTTTCTAGGCTTATAGACTTCTGTTTGTGACTCCTTAAAGTTCTTTCTTTTGATCCAAATTTGATAAAGATCCGTCCAGAAAAAAAAAAAAGATGAGAAAATCTTGCTAGTGTACTTTGGTAACAACCACACCGACAGACAGACAGACAGAAGACACACACACACACACACACACAACACACATACACACACACCACACACACACACACACACTCACACACAGACACCCCACACACACACAACGACACACACACACACACACACACACACACACACCACACACACACACACACACACACACACACACACCACACACACACACACACACACACACACACACCACTCTGTAGTCGATATAAAACAAACTCCTTAAAAAAAATTTAAAGACCGGAGGGTGGGGGGTGGGGAATAGGAATTAGGACAGGGATGGTAGAGGACGGATTAAAACGAAAAAAAAAACAACAACAAAAAACTATTAGCTAAAAACACAAACACAAAAGGCATGAAACTAGCAGAGCGGGAGACAGACAAACACACACACACACATATTCACCTCTCTCTGGTCGATTCGGAACCAACTCCATAAAAAAAAAAAACCACACAAGTTGGGGGGGAGGAGAAGAGGGGGTGGGAGATGATTAAAAATAAAAACCACAAGCTAAAAAAAAAAACACAGGAGTTATAAAACCACCAGTGAGGGAGACACACAAACACACAGACACACAGACACATACTTGCCACTGGTCGATACAAAACAATCTCTTTTTTTTAGGGGGAAAAAAGGGGGCGGGGCGGAGAAGGGAGACAGATTAGGAATAAAAAAACACCCACCTCCAGCTAAAAACACAGCAGTCATAAAAACTGGCAGAATGGGAAGCTTTCAAAGGGATGGGGAGAGTGATGGACTAAATGAAATGGGGAGAGAGGGAGGGGGAGGGGGTTGAGGTGGGGCGGGGGGAGGGAGAAAGACGGGTGAGGAGGATTAAGGGGTAGGACCCACCCATCAGGGATCAGGATGTTAATTAATGTCATGATGACTGTGTAGTGTGTGTGTGACGTGTGTGTGTGTGTGTGGTGTGTTGTGTGGTGTGTGTGTGTGTGTGTGTGTGTGCGTGTGTGTGTGTGCGTGTGTGTGTGGTGTGTGTGTGTGCGTGTGTTGTGTGGTGTGTGTGGTGTGTGTGTGGTGGTGGTGTGT
>JAPXFY010000031.1:24065853-24083353 GCA_030674185.1 Monoplex corrugatus | reverse complement strand
ACCCCCACAGGGGATGATAAGACAATAAAGTGAGGTCTAACGTAACATACTCTCAGTGCATGATAAACATCGCACTGCAACAAAAAAAGTTATCCTTGTGAAAACTGTGAAGGAATCCAGAAAAAAAAACACGAAAAAAAAGCAACCAAAAAACCAACGTGTATTTAATACAACCAGACAAGACAGGAGCAAATGTTCGGCCAACTGCCTTGTCAAGTGTAGACGTAAGATCACAAAAAAAACAAACACCAGTTGGCCGAAAATGTGCGCCTGTTTTGACTGGTTGTATTGAATACGCGTTCTGATTCTTTTTTCGTGTTTTGTTTTGTTGTTGTTGTTGTTTTGTTGTTGTTGTTGTTTTTCTGGTTCCTGTTTGCTTGAACACAGGTAGTCACACTTGCTTTGCATTTAAAAAAAATTGAAGAAAAAAGAAGACACTATCACGAGGTAAGCTGAAACACAAAGATACAGATAAAGAATATCAATGGGTGAGAGACCACCCACACTGTGTTAACACTTATCCCCAGGGAGATCATCCCAAACTTTACATAGTAACTCAATTGTTACAACAACAACAACAGCAGCAACAACAACAACAACAACCATACAAATAAGAATAATACGACAGCGGCTATTATCTGCAACACCGAAACAGCAACGGTAACGAGTAAGCTGACAAAGAGTGACCTGTCGAAATAAATACTGGTTACAATGCATCAAATTCAACAGCATTGCAAGGTCTACCAGTCCCAAGAGGCAAATCGTAACAGCCCGCCAGCCCAACGCCATAAAAAACTGTAATCTGTTTTTACGCTGCATGTCCCTGCCCTCTTAATTAAAAGCGAGGTCATGTGACACATCAGCACGTGCCGATGATGTAACAATGAGCCAATCAGCGGTCTGGGCACTTTTAAATCACGTCCTTTGTTGTGTTGGTCTTGATGTAATCAGTGTTCAAGTGGGGGTTGTGGGGGTTGTGGGGTGGGATTGGCGGGAATGAAGGATCGAACGTTTTGATGTAATGTCTGTCGCAGTTGTATCAGTAAAATGAGAGAAACTGAAACTGAAACTGAAAACGGTTTATTGCCATTGACATTTTTGTCCTTGTGGCAAGGAGCATAAAACAAAGTATTAACATTTTACAGCGACGTTTTCGCGAAACAAAGATTTATAAATATAGTCATGGCTGACATTACATCCATTTGAATTTTTTTCCTAAGATGAAGAAAAAATTGAAGGGAAAAAAGTTGAACAAAATGTTGAACAAAAAGTTGAAGAAACAGTTGACCACCTGACGTAATTAGTCATATAAGTAAGAGGAAGACCCAAATCCAGCAAATAAACATAAGAACAGTATAAAGTGATATCTTCACTGGAGATAAACTTACATTCATTTATTGCTGTGTTGTTTTCTTTCTCCGACTTTCCAAGCAAGGGCGATAAATTTATCGAGGGATTTTCGATAGTTTTCATCTTCAGTCATGAGATATTCTGGTAATGACCCTTTGACTTGAAATGTCCTCATCAAAGATCATGCATTTTTGTCGTATACTTTCATACGACTTGCAAACAAACAAAAAATGCATTTCATCTTCTGCCTCAGCATCACACATGGGACAAATAGAGCGTGCTGATGAATTTGAGTAAAACCATCTTAGGGAGGGAGGTGGTGGAGAGGAGAGAGGGAAAAAATCATGTCAAAGAACAAGTTATAACAAACCGTGTGCAACAACAGTCAGAACCAACTCAGCAATCTGAATAAGACCAACGTTTTCTGTCAGAGATGATATCTCTAATATATCATTGTCAGATGTGAAAAAACAAGAACAGAAGATTGAAATGATTATTTCTATAAGTCGTAATATAGGGCTTACAAAGAACAGGTGATGGATAAATGTTGCTTTAAGACAAATGCCTACACTTTTGCACTTGTGTTGTTTTCTTAGAGCAATGTTGTTTTTATTATTATTATTATTATTATTATTTGTATGCTTAGGAACCTAGGTGTCTGGAGCAATGAAGGATCAGATTGAAAACTGGGGAAACTAGCTGAAATTGTTCTAACAAAAAAACAAAACAAAAAAACAAAGGAAGGGGAAGGGGGAATACTTGAAGAGAAAAATGGAATTGTTATGCAATGTGTTTAGCAGAAAGTTTGTTTGTTTGTGTTTGTGGGGGGAGGGTTGTTTTTTTTTTGTTTTTTCTTTTTTAGGTGCCAAATTTTACATGGTATGTAGATTGGGATCAAGAAAGGAATATATGTAAATGCAATATAAATGTAATAAATGAAAGACCTGTGTCAAAAGCTGGATGTATATATTTTTTTTTAATTCTGTAAAGACATGGTGAATCATACATTAACCATTTTGCATAACATTTAATACTAATTCAGGTAAAAATGTGTACATCCCCTCCTTTTCTCTCTCTCTCTCTTTCTCTCTATCTCTCTCTTTCTCTCTCTCTCTCTAGCTATCTATCTATCTATCTATCTATCTGTCTGTCTATCTGTCTATCTATCTATCTGTCTGTCTGTCTGTCTATCTATCTAATTATGTCTCTCTCCTACTCTCTCTTTCTCTCCTTCCCTATCTCCCCTCTCTTTCTCTCTCTTCCTGTCTCTCTCTCCTCTCTCTCTCTCTCTCCATCTCTCTTTCTCTCTCTGCGCGCGTGCGTGTGTGTGTGTGTGTAGTGTGTGTGTGTGTGTATGTATGCACGTGTGTATGTCTGTATGCATGACAAAAAGACATGGAGAAAAACAGACAAAGATACAAAACGGATGCAAGTAGATCACTCACTCTGTGTGCGTGGAAAGAGAAATGTAAAGTAGTTCTAGAAGACCTAAAGGCGTGTTGTATGAAAGTGAATTCAGGAAGAAGAAAAATCACTTTCCAACACTAAAATACTTTCTACCCCCACAACGAGAATTTTTGGCTAAACATTAAATCACAAAAAGAATTTTTGGCTAAACATTTAAATCACATCGAAAATTTCTGACTAAACATTTAGATCACAACGAGAATTTCTGGCTAAACATTTAAATCACAACGAGAATTTCTAGCTAAACATTTAAATCACAAGGAGAATTTCTGGCTAAACATTTAAATCACAACGAAAATTCTGGCTAAACATTTAGATCACAACGAGAATTTCTGGCTAAGCATGTAAATCTTTCTTGCCCTGCATCCAATCCCACCCTATTCCACCCCAACAAAGAGGATTTCTCACAAAACGCCTCAATACTCCTCACCCCCACCCCCACCCCCACCCTCGTTAAAAGACAGTTTTCTCAAAACGCATAAAGCTGGCGCTCATCTGTGCCCAAGCACCTCTCAAATGATCATCAATAATAAAAAATCTGCAGTGAACTTGAAAACAGGGAAGACTTGCTGCGCAGTTTCACGCCAGCACTTTGGAAGGAGGTGGGGGTGGTGGTGGTGGGTGAGAACCGGGTAATGGTTAAGACTGATGCATATGTATGTAAATATATACTTTTGGGGGGGGGGGGGACTCCAAATTCTGGGACATGTTCTGCGTAATTTCGTTTTAGTGAAACGTATATCACAAAGAAATTGCTCGAAAACATAAGCCCCCCCCCCCCCCACCGAAAAAAATGTTAACGAAATTTTGGGGGTGAGTGAGAACAGGGACATGATTAAGACAGATATATATTATATATATTTTTTTTTTGGAACTCCAAACTCTGGGACATGTACTGCGTAATTTCGTTTTGGTGAAACATACATCACAAAGAAATTGCTCGAAAACATAAGCCCCCCCCCCCCCCCCCCGAAAAAAATGTTAACGAAATTTTGGGGGGTGAGTGAGAACAGGGACATGATTAAGACAGATATATATATATATATGTTTGTTTTTTTTTGGAACTCCAAACTCTGGGACATATACTGCGTAATTTCGTTTTGGTGAAACATACATCACAAAGAAATTGCTCGAAAACATAAGCCCCCCCACCCCCCCACCCCCGAAAAAAATGTTAACGAAATTTTGGGGGTGAGTGAGAACAGGGACATGATTAAGATTGATATATATATATATATATTTGTTTTTGAAACTCCAAACTCTGGGACATGTACTGCGTAATTTCGTTTTGGTGAAACATACATCACAAAGAAATTGCTCGAAAACATAAGCCTCCCCTCCCCCCCCCCCCCGAAAAAAATGTTAAAGAAATTTGGGGGGTGAGTGAGAACAGGGACATGATTAAAACTGATAGATTTTTTTTTTTTTTTGAACTCCAAAGTGGGACATGTACTGCGTAATTTCGTTTTTGTCAAACGTATATCACAAAAGAAACGCCTCGAAAACATAAGCAAAAAGTTGTTAAATGAAACGTTTAATTAACAAAAGAGCCTTGCCCTCCATTGCATACGCAGTGCATCATGATACATTGTAAATAACCATTTTTCTTCTCTAAGCGACCATAAATCACACTGAACATTTAAACTAAAACTAACCCTTATGGACAGATGAACGTAGAGTCAACAGTCACATGGTACGTGAATGGCAGACAAGGGAAATAATCCTTTGCATCTCTTGATTTTTGCTTAGAAACTGTGATTCGTTTCGACATATTTTGTAGTTTTATCTGTGACATATTAGTGTCTTAGTATAGCATGTTTAATATTGTATGAATTCAGATCTTTGGTTCGTATGATGTAAAATTGTATTTGATTTCAAAACAAAACAAAAATGCAAGGGGAAAAAATAGATAAATAAAAGGAAATAATCTCACGATTTCTTGTGACTTCTAGTTGATTTTTAAACTTCGTGTGAAGAAGTATGTATGCATATATATTTTGAGTTTCCATGTGCAGTATAGGCTGCTGTCCCTGGAGAAGTTATTTCGAGTCAGTATAGCACAACATTTTTTTCTATTTGTGTGTGTTTGTTTACATATATATTTTTTCTTCACCGTCCCAAATGTTGCACCACTTTAGTGGCTTTGATTTCACAGTGCTCACCCCGGGTCTACAACACATCACCGACTTCCGAAGTTGATTTTATGTCTTCATGCCAGGAAGCCTATGGGACCACCAACTAGAGGAGATCCCGCACTGATATATACAGAGAGAGAGAGAGAGAGAGAGAGAGAGAGAGAGAGAGAGATCTACCTGATACGTATATGCAAAGAGAAGGAGAGAAAGAGAGAGGGAGAGAGAGAGAGAGAGAGAGATCTAAATGATACATGCACAGAGACAGAGAGAGAGACAGACAGACAGAGACAGAGAGAAAGAGATTGATAGATAGACAGACAGAGACAAAGACACAAACACACACACACACACACACACACACACACACAGACAAAGACACAGAGAGAGAGAGAGAGAGAGAGAGAGAGAGAGAGAGAGATCTAAATGATATATGCACAGAGAGACAGACAGACAGACAGAGACAGAGAGACAGAGAGAGAGAAAGAGATAGATATAGAGACAGACAGAGACACAAACACACACACACAGAGACAGAGAGGCAAAGACAGAGAGAGAAAGAGAGACAGACAGACAGACGGGACAGACAGACAGACAGAGGAGACAGACAGAGACAGAGACAGAAAGAGAAGAGAGAGAGAGAAAAACGGAAAGCGAGAGAGATAATGAGATAGACAGATATCCGCCTGAACACACTCTAACTCCTGTCAAACAATACTACTTAACATTTTGTAATTCTCTTGAGAGAGCAGTGAAGAAGATAAGAATGTTTAAAAAAACACAGAAAATAACAGGAAAACTGTGCCATCAACGAGGAGCGTGGAATGCAATCATTTGTGCACGCGCATTGCAGGTAATCAGAATATACTACACGCAGCTGTCACCCCTGGTTATCTACAACTTTTGTTTCAGTTGGCTGAGATTAATGTTGTTTTTGACTTGTTTTCGGTGCCTGGTGTTTTGTGAACAAGGCAAAATCTAACCAACACTGACTTTCTCCCCCTCCCCACCTACGTCTCTCTATCTCCGTCTCTCTCTGTCTCTGTCTCTCTCTGTCTCTCTCTCTGTCTCTCTGTGCATATATCACGTGAAACGCTATCGAACATAGACAAGTGAATGGACCAGCAAGGCGGAAATTGATAGGAAGAAATAACAGAAAGCAAAGGAGGAAGAAAGAGACAAAGAGAGTGAGAGAAAAGAGGAAATTTCTACTACAGAATTTCCAGAAGATGGGGGATACTATTTATACTGAAAGAGCCCCCGGCATCCCTACCAGTCCAGAGCCTTTCGGCAAGGGTGAATTACGACAGTCTTGGCTGATGAACAGCACTACATATTCTGTGGGTACAACTTTCTTTCTTTCTTTTATTGTTGTTTAAAGCCCAGCCGACTGTGCAGAGCCATATCAGGACTAATACCGCTTCAAAACACACAAAACTTCAACAGGGAAAAAAAAAAGAAAAGAAAATTAAGTACACATATCAATGCATTCGCGCACATAATCTAAGGACATGCTCCCGGCGTAGGACCATTCCGTCCGATTTATCGCACAGGGGAGATTTAAAAAACACACCTGAATACAAATATAAGCATACATAAGGACACCAAAACATATATAAAAACGGGCATACGTTACCTAAAATTGCTTCCGCATATCTCACCTCCCTAGAGCCAAAAATGCACTTAATACATGTACCCAATTATCAATCCGAAGAAAAAGTACGTAAGATTTTATCGAACACATACAGGTGAATGGACCATTAAGGCAGAAAATGACAAGTAGAAATGACAGAAAGCGAACCAACAAGGCAGAAACAAAGAGTGTGACAGAAAAGAGGAAATTTCAAGCACAGAATTTCCAGAAGGTGGGGATGCTATTTTTACTGAAAGAGCCCCCGGCAACCCAACGGGGGGGAGGGGGGGGGACGACTGATCGTCCTGATGGCGACAAAGGTGCTGGAGAGAGTGACGAGCTGAAGCTATGCGATGTAATGAAAGAACTGGCGAACTTGACTGGTATCAACATAACAGCTTGGATGTACAGTTTGACAATATGTAGGCTGATATATTACTGACGTGATGTTCGTGATGCTAACCTGTGAAAGGAAGTGTCTTATTTTGAAAAACAGTTGTCGGATCTACAAAAAGAAAATGATGACCTTAAAAACAGAAAAAAAAGAAGACTGCTCACCAGAGCGGACTAGCTAAGACTAAAGCCGGATGATTTAGAATGGAGATCAAACAGGGACAATCTACCGCCAAGAAGACAGAATCAGTCTGTTGAAAAGTACAAGGTCTTATTTAAGGATTTGCATGCCGAGAAATTAGAGACGGCAACAGATTTCTTCTTTGATAAAATTCATTCGCATTGGTAAACAAGACATATTCTCCTGTTGTGGCAAAGTGCACGTAATGATAAAGTAAGATTCGTCAGAGAGAAACACAAGCCTGGGAGCAGTAATACCTTCCCTGTAGAAGATTTATCTGTTTATGTGCGAGGCAACAGGAAGACACTTGTGTTTGAACGGTTCATGGTCACCTCGGTATTAATTAGGGAAAAAAGTTTGTTTTGAATGAAAATGGTGGTTTTTGAAAAAAAATGGATTAAGATTCCAGTCAGCCTTTCAATTTCAACAAAAACAAAACTGTACAGTGTAAATGAAAATAAAGGCTAGATGTAGTGTTACATTCAATGATCAAATTAACTTTAAACAAGGGGACATTTGTAGCCTTGCTGTTTTTCTCCTTGTTTATGAACGAGTCTGCTTTGGAAATCATGAATAACATTCAGCATTAAACATTTGCTTTGACATCCAAAACAAGTGTGACTGCCCGCTTTCAAGCAAACAGGAACTAGACAAAAAAAAACAAAAAAAACAAAACAAAAAAACGCGTATTTTATACAACCAGACAAGACAGGCAAAACTTTTCGGCCAACTGACCTTTGTCAAGCATAAGATCACAAACAAACACCAAATACAAAAATGAGGAGAAAAAGACTGAAGGATGAAGCAGCAGGGAAGTTTCAATCTTTTTCTCAGTAATTTTTTTATCTAGTGTTTGTTTGTGATCTTACGCTTGACAAAGGCCTTGGCCGAAAATTTGTACCTGTCTTGTCTGGTTATATTAAATACGAGTTCTTATAGCTTTATCGTGTTTTTACTTGTTTTGACAGTATTTCAGACATTTGTTTTTCCCTGATTTTTGCCGATGGCATCCTTCTTTTGTCAGAAACAGCCTTTGTACTGCATAGTGAGTCAAGCAGGTTGTACCAAGCAAGAACCAAACTTGACCTTTGAGTTGCCAAGGACAAAAGAACGTCATTGTTTTCAGGAAGGGTGCGTATCTACCAGTACGTAAAATATTGTATTATGGAGGTACTAGACTGTCCGTAATAAACACATAAAACACGTACCGCATCACATCACACTACAGCGCAACACATCACAACACCGCACCATACCACACCACATACATCACACCACTCCACACCATATCACAACACGTCACACACCATATCGTACCACACCACCCCATACCACAGCACACCATGCCACAACCACTCCCACCACACCACACCACACCAATCACAACACGTCACACCACTCCACACCATATCACAACACATCACACCACTCCATACCATATCACAACACGTCACACCATATCGTACCACACCACCCCATACCACAGCACACCATGCCACACCACTCCCACCACACCACACCACAACACACCATACCACACCACACACCACACCCCAACAACAACACAACACAACACAACACACCACACCACACCACACCACACCACTCCACACCATACCACACCACACTACAACTCACCACAACACAACACACCACACCACACCACTCCTGACAGAAAAAAATAAGCGTTTTAACCCTTTGACTCCCGCGCACCCTTTCCACCAACTGCAAAAAAACCCCACTTAACCCTTTGACTCTCTCACCCTATATCTACCAGCTTCCTGCAGGAAGCTGGTGGATAGGGTGAGGGAGTCAAATGTAGGAAGCTGGTGGATAGGGTGAGGGAGTCAAATGTAGGAAGCTGGTGGATAGGGTGAGGGAGTCAAATGCAGGAAGCTGGTGGATAGGTTAGGGAGTCAAAAGTTTAAAGTGTTTGCTTTGCTAGCTTATTGTTGACAATGCAGGATGCCGGTGGACAGGGTGCGGGATGAAAGAGTTAACCTTCAGGAGGAACCAGAGGAAGGGAAGGAAGTGGAAGAAGTGGCAGGATGCCAGACGGATGACAAGGGAGGAGGAGGAACAAAGGAGGACAAAGAAAAACAAACAAGCTTCCTGCTGGAATCTGGTGGGTAGGTAGAGGGATCGAAGAGTTCAGTTTTTGCTTTGCTAGCATGGTTGACAATGCATGATGCTGGTGGACAGGGTGTGGGAGTAAAAAAGGGTCAAATTAAACCCACGCTGTATCACATCACATCACATCACACTACAGCGCAACACATCACAACACCTCACCATACTGCATCACATGACTCCACACCACACCACACCACACCATGCCACACCATACCACACCACAACAAACTACACCACACCACACCACACCAAACCATACCACATAACAGATACCATAGTACCCACACCATATCCCACCACACCACCCCACCCCATACCACACCACAACACACCACATTACTCCACACCCCATCCCACCCCACCCCCACCACACCACACCACACCACACTACACCACACCTCACCACACCACACAACTTCACACACCACCACACCGCTCATAACGGGAGGGGAAAAAAATGCGTTTTAACCTTTACGAGGAACCAGAGGAAGGGATGGAAGTGGATGAAATGGCAGGATGGCCAGACTGGATGACAAGGGAGGAGAGAGGAGGAACAAAGGAGACAAAGAAAAACAAACAAGCGAGAAGAGAAGAGAGAGAGAGAGACGATGCGGGGAAGAAGGAGAAGAGAGCAGCGGCGAGCGACAGGAGATTAAAAACATGAGACAAAGACTGGAAACCAACAACAACAAAAAAAGAAAAAAAAAGAAAAGAAAAAAACAAAGCAAGATGGTCTAGCATTTTAACAATCTTCTTTTTCACACACGTGCACGGGCACACACACGCACATACACATGAATTTACACCCACGTATTTGCACACACACACACACACAACACACACACACACACACACACACACACACACAACACACAAACACATAACACACACACACACACACAAACACAAAACATACACACACACACATAACACCACACCCCACACCACATGACACCACTCCACACCACAACAATCCACACCACACTACACCACACCACACCATTCCACACCATACCATACCTCACCACACCACTCCAATCCACATCATACCATACCACTCCTCACCACACCATACCACACCACACCACCACACCCCAAACCACATACAGAACACCACTCCACTCCATACCACACCACACCACACCACATTACTCCACACCACACCACACCACATAACACACAACACCGTATCACACCATATCACACCACCGCACACCACCCCACCCAACACAACACACCACACTACTCCACACCACACCGCACCCCACCACTCCTAACGGGTAAAAAAAAAATTGCGTTTTAACCTTTACGAGGGACCAGATGAAGGAAAAGAAGTAGGAGAAGTGGTAGGATGGCACACCACACACAACATCACACCACACCACACCACACCACATTACTCCACACCACACCAGACCACACTACTCCACACACACCACACCAGACCACACCACATTACTCCACACAACACCACACCAGACCACACTACTCCACACTACACCACACCACACCACACCACATTACTCCACACAACACAACACCAGACCACACTACTCCACACTACACCACACCAGACCACACCACACCACACTACTCTACAACATTATGCCACACCACACCACACCACAACACATCACAACACTACACACCACCACATCACACCACACACCATACACCACTCCACACCCACCACCACACCACCTCCTAAAGGGAGAACAAAATGCGTTTTAACCTTCACGAGGGGGCACAGGAAGGGAAGGAAGTGGGAGAAGTGCTAGGATGGCACAACACAACAACACAACACAACACAACACACTATACCATACCATACTACACCACACTACACAACATCACACCACACCACACCACACCACTCCCCATCATACACACCACACCACACCACAACTCAACATACTACACCACACCACACACATCACACCACACCACACCACTCCCCATCATACCACACCACACTACAACTCAACATACTAACCACATCACACACCACACCACACCACATCACACCACACCACACACACACCACCACACCACCCCATCATACCACACCCACTACAACCAACATACTACACCACACCACACCACACCACCCACACACACCACACCACACACACCACACACCACACCACACCACACCACACCACACCACTCCCATATACCACACCACACTACAACTCAACATACTACACCACATCACACCACACCACATCACACCACACCACACCACCACTCCCCATCATACCACACCACACTACAACTCAACATACTACACCACACCACATCACACCACACACATCACCACACCACACCACACCACACACACCACTCCCCATCATACCACACCACACTACAACTCAACATACTACACCACACCACATCACACCACACCACACACACACCACACCACATCACACCACCACACCACACCACTCCCCATCATACCACACCACACTACAACTCAACATACTACACCACACAACACACACCCCACCACATCACCCATATACACACCACACCAACCAATACACACCACATCACACACACCACACCCCCACACCACACACCACTGTTCCCCCATCATACTATCATTTCGCAACTATAAAGTCAAATATGCTGCAATACACAACTACATGCATCAAAGTAACCACACCACACCACACCACATCACATCACACCACACCACACCACATCACACCACACCACTCCCCATCATACCACACCACACTACAACTCAACATACTACACCACACCACACCACACCACACCACTCCCCATCATACCACACCACACCACAACTCAACATACTACACCACACCACATCACACCACACCACACCACACCCCATCATACCACACCACACCACAACTCAACATACTACACCACACCACATCACACCACACCACACCACACCACTCCCATCATACCACACCATACCACAACTCAACATACTACACCACACCACACCACATCACACCACACCACACCACACCACACTACTCCTGACAGAAAAAAACTGTTTTAACCCTTTGACTCCCACGCGCCCTTTCCACAACTGCAAAAATATTAACCCTTTGACTCCCTCACCCTATCTATCAGTTTCCTGCAGGAAGCTGGTGGATAGGGTGAGGGAGTCAAAGGGTTTAAGTGTTTGCTTTGCTAGGATATGGTTGACAATGCAGGAAGCTGGTGGACAGGGTGCGGGAGTCAAAGGGTTAACATTCAGGAGGAACCAGAGGAAGGGAAGGAAGTGGGTAGAAGTGGTAGGATGGCACAACACAACACAACACATCACACCACACTATATCAGACCACACTATATC
Source organism: Monoplex corrugatus (assembly GCA_030674185.1). NCBI lineage: Eukaryota > Metazoa > Mollusca > Gastropoda > Littorinimorpha > Ranellidae > Monoplex > Monoplex corrugatus. The sequence continues at coordinate 24,070,726 of JAPXFY010000031.1, read as the reverse complement.
ATACCACACCACCCCCACCACACACACCACACACGCAGCGGCAAGGGAAGGTGAGGGACAGGAGATTAAAAACATGTGAGACAAAGACTGGAAGAACATAAAAAAATTACACAGGAAAAAAAAAAAAAAATAAATAAATAAACAAAGCAAAGCATTTTAACAATCTCCTTTTCACACACGTGCAGTGCACACACACACGCACACACACATGTATATGCACACACAGTATTTACACACACACACACACACACACACACAAACAAACAAACAAACAACAAAAACATACACACACACAAACACACACACACACACACACACACACACATACACCACATGACACCACTCCACACCACAGCAATCCACACACACTACACAACACCACACCATTCTACACCATACATACCACACCACACCACTCCAATCCACATCATAACACATCATACCATACCAATCCTCACCACACCAACACCACACCACACCACTCAATCCACATCATAACACATCATACATACCAATCCTCACCACACCATACCAACCACACCACACCACACAATCCACACCATACACACCACCCATACCTATGCTACCTTTTTGTGACCACAGTCCATGCGGATAAAGATACACTCAACGGAACCAGAGAAGAGCATATGGAGAAAGTCAGAATGGCCAACATGACAAGGGAGGAGAGAGACCAGAGCACAATGACAAAACACAACAAGCGAGAACAATAGTAGAAGAGAGAGACAAGAGAAGAAGCAGCAAAGACGATGGGAAAAGGAGAACACACCACAACGCGACGAAGAGATAAAATCATAGACAAAATGAACCAAACAAACACACAAAATTAAAAGACAAAAAACAACAAAAAAAACAAAGCGAATAAGCATTTAACAATTCCTTTATCCAAAAATCACATCACGCATACCACACACACACACATACAATCTAATCATAACACTTATTTCCATCACCACCACCATCTGCCAAACCACACCACACACGTCCGCACGCACAAAACACACACACACACACACACAACAACCCACACACCAACACATACACACCACGCACCACTTACATATACCACATCATACACACACAACACACAAAACTCACCACACACAGCACTTTACCACACACACACACTAAAATACCACATCATACACACATACACCATACACACCCACACCACCACACAAGGAGCATATAACACTCCTTTCCTATTAACATATTCAACATAAACATCATAACACATCATACCATACCAATCCTCACCACACCATACCATACCACACCACACCACTACAATCCACATCATAACACATCATACCATACCAATCCTCACCACACCATACCATAACCACACCACACCACTACAATCCACATCATAACACATCATAACACATCATACCATACCAATCCTCACCACACCATACCATACCACACCACACCACTACAATCCACATCATAACACATCATAACACATCATACCATACCAATCCTCACCACACCATATCATACCACACCACACCACTCCAATCCACATCATAACACATCATACCATACCACTCCTCACCACACCATACCATACCACACCACACCACTACAATCCACATCATAACACATCATACTATACCAATCCTCACCACACCATACCATACCACACCACACCACTACAATCCACATCATAACACATCATACCATACCAATCCTCACCACACCAACCATACCACACACACCACTACAATCCACATCATAACACATCATAACACATCATACCATACCAATCCTCACCACACCATATCATACCACACCACACCACTCCAATCCACATCATAACACACCATACCATACCAATCCAAAAAAGCAAAGCGAGAGGGTCAAGCATTTTAACAATCTCCTTTTTCGAAAAACACGTGCACGGGCACACACACACACATACACATGTATTTATACACGTGTATTTTCACATACACACACGCACATCTTTTGCACAAACACACACACACGCGCGCGCGCGCACGCACAAACACACACACACACACACACACACACACACACACACACACGCACACACACGCACACACGCACGCACGCACGTGTTTACATATACACACCACATACACACACACACACAAAACACAAGCGCACACACACGCACGTGTTTACACACACACACACACAAATAAACACACACACACACATACACACTCACACACGCACACACACCACACACACACAGAGGGAGATATGAAGCACTCTCCTTTTTTCCTAATTAAACATGGATTCAAACAGAGAGAGAGGGGGGGGGAGAGAGAGAGAAAGAGAGACAGAGACAGAGAGACAGAGACAGAGACAGAAACAGAGACAGACAGGCAGACAGACAGACAGGCAGACAGACAGACATACAGAGAGACAGAGAGACAGAGAGACAGAGAGACAGAGAGACAGAGATAGACAGACAGAGAGACAGACAGAGACACAGAGACAGACAGAGAGACAGACAGAGAAACAGAGACAGACAGACCGAGACAGACAGACAGAGAGAGAGAGACAGGAGAAAAACAAAGAGGCATAAAACTGACACACACACACAGAGGACGCTGACAGAAGGATGAGCAAAGAATTGGGAGAGGTGAGGGGAGAAGTCGATGAGAAGGGATGGACTGGTGAAGTGGTGGTAGGGTAGTGAAAGGTTGAGGGAGGGAAGGAGGGAGTGAGGGAGGGACAAGGGGACGGAGGGGGGGGAGGCAAGCAGGAGGGTCCATCATGGGATCAGGATGACAATGTCATTGTGACTCTAGGAGTGTGCCCCTTCAAATCTACAGAGCTCTCAAAACGGACACGGACAATACAAGGAGACAGGTACACACAGACAATTGGACTCTGTGATGGAGAGACCAGACTCAAGCAGGCGGACAGACAGACACAGACAAAAGACACACACACTCAGACAAACAACAGAGAGAGAGAGAGAGAAGAGAAAGAGAGAGAGAAAGAGAGAGAGACAGACAGACAGGCGGAGACACACAGAGAGACAGAGACAGAGAGAGAGACGGAGAGATGGAGAGAGAGAGACAGAGGGACAGAGAGACAGAGAGAGACAGAGAGAGAGAGAGTGACAGAGAGAAATAGAGACAGAGACAGAGACAGACAGATAGGCAACTAGACAGGCAGAAACAGAGAGAGACAGAGAATCAGACAGAGATCGATAAACCGAGGCAGACAGAGACAAGACACAAACAGAAAGACAAGACAGACACCAACAGATTGACACATACAGAAACAAAGTGCACAGACATACAGGTATACACATGCCGACAGAAAGAAAGACAGGCGGATACAGGCAGACAGTGGTGGACAGACAGACAAGCGAACAGGCAGACAAACACAAGCAAACAGACAGACACAGTGAGATAAATAGATATGATAATAGAAAAACATAATCAGACAGGCATAGACAGACACAAGCGGACAGACAGGCATAGACAGACACAAGCGGACAGACAGGCAGACAAACACAGGCAGAAAGGCAAACACAGGCGAACAGAAGGACAAACACAAGTAGAGGTAGACTTCAACCGTGAGGAAAAAAGTTATTTAATAATGGTATTAACGTTCAGACTAATCTACCTTTCAGAGAAAGAGGGGTAAGTTAACACATAGACAAACAGAGACACAGAGAGAGAGACAGACAGACAGACAGAGAGACAGGAGGGCGGGAAGAGAGTGAGAGAGAAAGAGACACAGAGAGACAGACAGACAGACAGACAGAGAAAGACAAAGAGAGAGGAGATAAACAGACAGACAGACAGACAGACAAATAGATATACAGATAGATAGATAGATAGATAGACAGACAGACAGACAGATAGATAGATAGATAGATAGATAGAGAGATAGAGAGATAGAGAGAGATAGAGAGATAGAGAGAGACAGATCAAGAGAGAGAGAGGGGAAAGAAAGAGAGAGAGAGAGACAGAGACAGAGACAGATAAATAGAGAACGGGGTAGGAAAGAAAGACAAAAAGAGAGAGAGAGAGACAGACAGACAGAGACAAAAACAAACTGACAGACAGACAGACTGACAGATGGACAGAGATATTGGGTGAAAAGCAAGCGACTGACACACACACACACACGCACACACACACACACTCTCTCTCTCTCTCTCTCTCTCTCTCTCCACACACACACACACACACACACAACACAGACATACACAGGCAGACAGACAGACAGGTGGACAGACAGACAAACACAGGCAGACAGACGGGCACAGGTGGACAGAGAGACAGACAGGCAGACAAACAGACAGAGGTGGACAGACAGACAGACACAGGTGGACAGACATAGGCGGGCAGACAGACACAGGAGGACAGACAGACACAGGTGGACAGACAGACAGACAGGCAGGCAGACAGACAGACACAGGTGGACAGACAGACAAACACAGGCAGACAGACAGACACAGGTGGACAGACAGACAGTCGCAGGCGGACAGACAGGCACAGGTGGACAGAGAGACAGACAGGCAGACAAACAGACAGAGGTGGACAGACAGACAGACACAGGTGGACAGACATAGGCGGCAGACAGAACAGAGACAACAGGAGGAACAGGACAGACAGGCACAGGCAGTACAGACAGACACAGGTGGACAGACAGAAGACACAGGCTGACAGACAGACACAGGAGGACAGAGAGACAGACAGACACAGGCAGACAGACAGACACAGGTGGACAGACAGACAAACACAGGCAGACAGACAAACACAGGAGGACAGACAGACAGACAGACAGACACAGGCAGACAGACAGACACAGGAGGACAGAGAGACAGACAGACAGACACAGGCAGCAGACAGACACA
>JAPXFY010000031.1:24055853-24060853 GCA_030674185.1 Monoplex corrugatus | reverse complement strand
TCTCTCATTCTGCTCTCCCTCTCCTTCCCTGCCCTTCTTTCTCATCTTCTTCTTCTGCTGCTTCGTCTTTTTTGTCCTGCGAATGTCAAGAAGAAGAACAAGAGAGCAATGTACAAGCAGAGGACGAGGACAAGAAAATAATGGAACAAGCCCAAATGTTTGCTGACAAGTCATAGAGGGTATTTTTCTTTTCTTTTCTTTTCTTTCTTTCTTTTTTTTTCTTTTTCTTCTTCTTATCCCATCTGTGCGTGTCTCCTGTCAACACTGTCTGTCTTTCTGGTTTGTCTTCTTGTCCTCAGAGGAGACAGGGGGGAGTGTGTGTTTGACGGTGGCAATAGTCAAGTGGGCAAGACGTCTGATTCCCAGTCGGAAAGTCCTAGGTTCGATCCTGCTTGCCTCTCACCTGGTAGATTGGGAGGTGTGGGGGGAGGGGAGGGGAAGGGGGAAAGGGAAATGGGGAGAGGGGAGGGGATGAGGCGTTTTGTTCTTGGGGTGCAGTTTCCACGCGAGTAAGCTTGTACCTGAATGGCTGTATTGTTACCTCCCTCCCCCCAGCCCCGCCCCTCCCCCCCCCCACCCATTAAAGGCAGTCATACTCTGTGTTCGGGAGTGTGTCTTCTGGGTGTGGTTTTCATAATTATTTCCATAGGGCGACGAACACTGGCATGGATTATAGGATATTTAAAGTACGTATTCGATGTTCTGCGTTGGTATAATTATATACACAACAGGACTCTGTGTGTGTGGTGTGTGTGTGTGTGTGTGTGTGTGTGTGTGTGTGTGTGTGTGTGTGTGTTGTGTGTTATGTGTGTGTTGTGCTATGTCTGTGTGTCTGTGTGTGTGAGTGTGTTGTGTGTGTGGTACATGTGAGTGTGTGTGCATGTGTGTGTGTGTCTATGTCTGTGTGTCTGTGTGTGTGTTTAAGTGTGAGTGTGTGTGTGTGTGTCTATGTCTGTGTGTCTGTGTGTGTGAGTGAGTGAGTGTGTGTGTGTGTATGTGTGTGTTGTGTGTGTGTGTATGTGTATGTGTGGTGTATGTGTGTATGTGGTGTGCGTGGTGTGTGTATGTGTGTGTGTGTCTATGTCTGTGTGTCTGTGTGTGTGAGTGTGTGTGTCTGTGGTGTGGTGAGTGTGTGTGTGTGAGTATGTGTGTGTGTGAGTGTGTGTTGTGTGTGAGTGTGTGTGTGTGTGTTTGTATGTGTGTATATATGTGTGTATGTGTGCGTGTGTGTGTGAGTGTGTGTGTGTGTTTGTGTGTGTGTGGTGTATATGTGTGTTATATATGTGTGTATGTGTGTGTATGTGCATGTGTGTGTATGTGTGTATATATGTGTGTATGTGTGTGTGTGTGAGTGTATGTGAGTGTGTGTGTGTGTGTGTGTGTGTGTGAGTGCGAGTGTGTGAGTGAAGGGGGGTACAGGCATTAGCAGGCTGCATGTAGGTTGATTTGGGGGGAGATCAGAAAAACATTTCGACCCTAACTCATCGGGTGGTTGATTCCTCAGTAGGTTCGAATCCAAACATCCCATGTGGAAAACAGGTTTCTAACCACTCGACCACCATCACGTCCATCGAAAATGGGGATGAGTGAGATGAGTGTCTGTGTATATTTCTGTCTGACTCATCCTCTCTGTTTCTTTCTTTTTTTTCTTTCTTTCTCTCTGTCTCCCCATCTCTCTTTCTTTCTTTCTCTGTCTGTCTGTCTTCTCTCTCTTCTGTCTCTCTCTCTCTCTTTCTTCTCTCTGTTTCTGTCTCTTTTTTCTGTCTCTGTCTTGTTCTGTCTTGTCTGTCTGTCTGTCTGTCTGTGTATCCTCTCTAATTCTGTCTTTCTGTCTCCCTCTCTCCCCCCCCTCTCTCTCTCCTATTTCTGTCTTTCTGTCTGTCTCTTTCCCTTTCTCTCTCTCTTCTCACTCTCTTCCGTCCTCCCTCCTTCCTTCCCTCTCTCTCTCTGTCCTGTCTCTGTTCTCTCTCTCTCTTTCTCCCTCTGCCTCTCTCTCTCCCTCCCTCTCTATTTTCCCTTTTATGGGTGTATGTGTGTGTGGATGATCGTCAGATAGAGACAAAACCACTCAGAAAAACGCACTCAATAAAATCTCTCAGGGTATGGGGAAAAAATAAATAATGCAAAGGTTGTTCAAGAAAAATAAAAGTTAAAGACGCAAGTGAGTTTAGGAAAAAATGGTAAAAACCATATTCCGACACTGACATGTATACCCTTTACTTGCTCCCCCCCCCTCCACCATTCCAATTCCCCCTCCCCCACCCCCACCACCCACCACACCACCACCACCCGTATTCCCACTCCCCAGCAAACGAGAGTTTCTCTCAAAATGCTACTAAAGGCTTAAAAGGCCGTTTCCAAACTGCACACTAACAGTTCCCAAACGATTATCAAAACAGAAAACCAGCCATCAGTTTGAAAACGCCAAGAGATCTGGAACGCTGATTTCACGCCATGTTAAAGAGGGAAGTAATAAAAAAAACGGGGGGAGATGGTTAAACCCTAACAGATTATGTTTTTGTTTGTTTGTTTTTTCTTCTCTTCTCTCTCTCTCTCTCTCTCTCTCTCTCTCCTCTCTCTCTTCTCTCTCGCTCTCTCTCAAGACCTTGCCAGCGTATAGGGTTTTGCACAGGATCAGGAAGTCTGACAGATGATTAATTGCTGGCAGATTTGGGTGGAGCGCATATGGAATTGTGTGAATGTGATGAATCCCTCTTTTTTTTTCTTTTTGAAGGATCAGGGAGGTTACTTTTGTGGCTCAACTTTTTTTTTTCATGTGTCACCATAATGGCCACAGAAGCTGGAACAGTTTTTTTTACAATCCCATGATGTTGAGGTCAATGAGGATGGTAATCATGATGCTATGGAGTTCCATCTAGGATTGAGACTGCGTGACAGGGCTGTACTCTACGCTTTACTATCGTAATACATACTGGCATCAACCAGGTCCGAGAGATACAGACACCTGCGGTGCTGGTCAGAAGATTTTGAGCAACACACTCAATGACGCATCCTGTGAAGTGGATGAGATTCGACTGTGTGGTCCCAGTCTTCCCACTGAGCCCATAGCACGCCCAACTCTGGGTAGGAGCCAGTTAGAGCCGAAAAATTCCGCACTGCTTTTTGAAGGGACTGATGGGGATTCGAACCCATAACCTTCCAGTCGGTAATCCGTTGTACTAACCACTACACCACGGTGACCGGTGAGGAATCCCTCTTGAACAAACTCTAAATCCAAATTATATTTTTCTGAGCGAAGAAAAAGAAATTTTCCCCCGGTGCCGTAGACTCAAACTCTGATATCTCAACACCAAAGAAATAACAGGGAAGCAGGAGAATTTTTATATCAACTAAAGGACTTAACTCTTGAGAGTCACGTAGGAATTATCTCCCATGTTGTGGAACTTCTCAAATCTAACATAGTTTGCGCTACCCATTCAGCTAGCATAGAAGTAGATACAAAGCACAAAAACCGTAAGCTCAGATAAAAGACTATGTCGATCTTGAACATAAGACCAATAATATATTGTATGTATTTCTCTCCTATCTCATTCTTGTGTGTAGGGTAGTTGCAGAGTATGAAGGTAGGCTTGGGCGCTCCTTTTTTGAGGAGTGTTCTGAGCTTACGGTTTTTGTGCTTTGTATCTGCTTCTATGCTAGCTGAATGAGTAGCTCAAAAAACTATGTTAGATTTGAGAAGTTCCACAACATGGGAGATAATTCCTACGTGACTCTCAAGAGTTATGTCCTTTAGTTGATCTGAGATCTCAAGTTCAATCTCAGACCGCAACATTAAAATCTGGTCTGTTCGTTGCCTGTCATTAAATGTTGCTACCATTCTTATGGCATCAGCTTTGTGTTTCATGAGTCCCTTCTTCACATCCCCTACCCATTTCAAGATCTTTCCGGCGCATAGGGTTTGGATGGAACGTATGTGGAACTGTCTGAGTGCGTTGAATTCCTCGTAAACAAACTTTGAATTCCCATCTCCAGGTTGTTGTGATGGCAGCGGAATCTTGTGCCAGCACATTCAGAAATGCGTTTATCTCTTATCTTGAAATTTGATATATTATTGACCAACCTCTCTTGCGCATTGCGGACGATGCCTTGATTAAATATTACTAATGCTACTAATATTGACACTGATACCAATAATAATGATACTAGTACATTTACTAAAACCAGTGATAACAATGATATTGATAATAATGAGAAGAAGAAGAAGAGAATATATCATTTTCAATTACCGTTATTCTCAAGATGATGACGATGATGATGATGGCACGGCTTTTTCTACATCAAAATTGACGTAAACGCGAAACAAAACAAAACAAAAACACAAAAAACAGCCATAAATAGCTAATAGTTTCATCATCATCATCAGGTGCCCTGCCGCATGGCGTTGGCGATCATGGACTTCCATCTGTCTCTATCTCTCGTTGCCCCTAGCATCTTCCCCACCCTCCTCGTCCCCAGCCACTCTGCAAGTCCGTCCAGCATTTTCTCCCTGGGTCTAACTGGTGCTCTCCTTCCCTCCAGCTTTCCCGTTGTGACCAGGTGTTCCAAATCCCCCTTCCTCATAAAATGGCCTATAAATGTTGCCTGTCTTCTCCTAATCTTCCTTATGAGTGATCTACTTGTGTCAGCCTCCATCAAGACTGTCTCGTTTGTTTTCTCTGCTGTCCATGGATCTCTCAACATTCTTCTGATAGTTTATAAAGTAAAAAGGCTTCCAACATAAAATGAGCACACCCTCGTTTTATCGAGAGACAACCACAGCATTCCGGGCACCGGGAGACGCAAAGCTCCGCCCCTTTAGGGGATTCTGACAAGTCTGGTACACAACGTACCACTTAACTTCACGCCTTGGGGATACCTCCTCACGTCAAGCCGTGGGGATACCATCTCGTTTCACGCCGTGGGGATACCATCTTGCTTCACACCGTGGGGATACCATCTCACTTCACGCCGTGTGGATACCATCTTGCTTCACACCGTGG
>JAPXFY010000031.1:24028353-24030853 GCA_030674185.1 Monoplex corrugatus | reverse complement strand
TTCTTCCATCCTTCTCTGTCAGACATTGCAGTAGGTAGTTCATCATACTGACAGCCCGTATCATCCATCAGTTGGTCGATGAAGGTCTTCTTTGGACGTCCTGGTCTTTGTTTGCCGTGACTGGGTCTCCATAGTAGAACATCCCCCACCAGTTCTTTGCTACGCCAGTCCGTTGATTGCTACCTAAAAATCAGAAGAGTTACTAATGGTGGCACCCCTCCTTTGGTCACTTTTCTTTCAACGTTTATATGTTTCCACTCGCTACTTTACCTACAAGGCCTCTGGTCTGACTTTGTTAAGATTCCATACCTCATCAGTCAAAAAATATTTGCTGACATGCTGACATACACAAAGTAACAAACAGATGCAATGTGAAACGACCACAAATATGCAAGTACGCTATCAGACGCACAAAGGCACGCATACACACACGAACGCAAACATACACACGCATGCGTACACATGCACAAGCACCCACACACAAGCACACTCAACCACCCAACCACCCACCACCCCACCCAAACACACACACACACACATACACACACACACAAAAGCACACAAGCATACAGAGAGAGAGAGAAAGAGACAGACAGACAGAAAAAGAGAGAGAGAGAAAGAGGAGAGAGGGAGAAGAGAGAGAAAGAAAGAGAAAAGAGAGAGAGAGAAAGAGACACAGAGAGAAAGGAAGGACAGAGAGAGAGAGAGAGAGAAAGAGAAGAAGAGAGGGAGGAGGAGAAAAGAGGGAGAAAGAGAGAGAGAGAGGAGAGAGAGAGAGGAGGAGAGAAACAGAGCTAGAGACAGAGAGAAAGAAAGAAAGAGAGAGAGAGAGAGAGAAAGAAAAAGAGAGAGAGAGAGAAAGAGACAGAGAAAAAAAGAGAGACAAAGAGAGAGGACACACAGGCAGAGAGAGAGAGAGAGAAAGAGAAAGAGATCTGTCCTGTACAAGAACCAGACGCAAGATCGATAACAAAACTACATAATCAACATAGTTTCATATTCCGTCTGTGGAAAAAAAACAAGGCCATTATTTTCATGTATTTCTCTCACAACAAAAGGATACTTTCACAGATCGATCACAATATGAGGCTTTCAGCTGCATTTTCTATTTCTTCCATTCATCTAAAATTTTTCCTTTGCTGTTTTGTTTTTACTTGTGCGTTGGTTTGCTTTGTCTGGGTTTCTTTTTCGTTTTGGTTTTGTTTCGTTTTCCTTTGAAAGTTTTGCACTTGTGTCTATATGGGTGTGAGTGCGTGCGTGCTTGCGTGCGTGCGTGCATGCGTCTGTGTGTGTGTGTGCGTGTGTGTGTGTGTGTGTGTTTTGTGTGTGTGTGTATGTGTGTGTATGTGTGTGTGTGTTGTGTGTGTGCGTGTGTGTGTGTGTGTGTGTGTGTTGTGTGTTGTGTTATGTGTGTATGTGTGTGTGTATGTGTGTGTGTTGTGTGTGTGTGTATGTGTGTGTGTGTGTGCGTGTGTGTATGTGTGTGTGTGTGTTGTGTGTGTGTGTGTGTATGTGTGTGTGTGTGTGTTGTGTGTGTGTGTGTGTGTGTGTTGTGTGTGTGTGTGTGTGTGTGTGTGTGTGTGTGTGTGTTTTGTGTGTGTGTGAGTGAGTGAGGCGGGAAAGGAGAGACGGATGGAAAGAGAAAAAAGAGACAGAGCTAAGAGACAGACAGACAGAGTTAAAAGATACAAAGAAAGACCGAACGAAAACAGAGAAAGAGACACAGACACAGACAGACAGAAAGACAGAGTTGAGATGTAGACAGAGAGACAGAACTAAAAGACAGAGACACAGACAAATACAGGCAGAGCTAAGAGACAGAGAAACAGACAGATGAGTAAAGAGACAGACAGACAGACAGAGAGGCAGTGCTAAGTGATAGACCGACAGAATTAAAATAGAGAAAGAGACACAGACAAAATCAGGCAGAGCTAAGAGAGAGACATACAGACAAAGTTAAGAAATAGACAGAGAGACAGAACTAAACAGAGAAATAGACACAGACAGGCAGAGCTAAGAGACAAACAGACAGACAGAGAGACAGAACTAAAACAGAAAAAGACAGACAGACAGACAGAGTTAAGAGATAGAGTGAGACAGAGTTAGGAGATAGACAGACAGAGTTAAGAGATAGACAGAGAGACAGAACTAAAACAGAGAAAGAGACAGACACAGACAGAGCTAAGAGACAGACACGGACAGACGGAGCTAAGTGATAAACAAACAGACAGACACACAGACAGAGCTAAGACAGAGACAGAAACACAGTTAGACAGACAGACGGAAACAGCTAAGAAGGCAGACAGAGAGAAACACAACTAAGAGGCAAACAGACAGAGGCAGAGACAGACAGACAGACAGAGCTAAGACAGAAGCAGAGACAGTTAGACAGACAGACTAAACTCAGACAGAAGCAGAGACAGTTAGACAGACAGAGATAAGACAGAGGCAGACACAGACAGACAGAGCTAAGACAGAGGCAGAGACAGACAGAGCTAAG
>JAPXFY010000031.1:24018353-24020853 GCA_030674185.1 Monoplex corrugatus | reverse complement strand
GCAGAAGCAAATCTACCAGCTAATGTAGGAGTGAACGAGTTTTTGCAGTTGGGGGGATAGGATGTGGGAGTCGGAGGGTTAATCAATTCAGCTCAGACTTAGAAGAGGTACTCCCGCGTCGTAACACTCAATGAGGCAACCAGCAACGACTCATTTCTGTCTGTCTGTCCATGGCCAGATGCGGGACATCCGCTCCCTTCCCTATCGACTAGCTTCAGATCGTTAATTTATGGGTCGTCTGCTTCCAAGTTCATCTTTAGTCGCTCCCTGCGTCGTTGACCTTTGGCTCTCCATGCGACTACTTGGCGCGGCTATTCGTCAGTCTAGATGGTGGACGGTTTTACGATGATGGTCAAACCAGCGTAACCTTCTCCTACATAGTAAGTGTTGGTGGTGGGCGGTTGCTGAGCTCAGCTCTCATCTTTAACTTCTTCATTGGACATCAAGTCATCCCACTGAGCTAATGAGGCCACGAAAACAAGAGAAAGAAGAAGAAGAAGAACAACGAAGAAGAAGAAGGAGAAGGAGAACAACAAAAAGAAGAAGAAGAAGAAGGAGAAGAAGTGGTGTAGTGGTTACCTCAGCAAACTACCTACTGGAAGGTTGTGGACTCAAATCCCCATCAGTCCTTTCAAAACTCTTCGTGGGATTTTTCGGATACGACCGGCTCACAGGTGTCTGTATCTCTCGAGCCTGGTTGACGGCCATAATATATTATGATAATGTGCGTAGAGTGACAACCCTGTCACACAGTCTCAATCCTAGATGGAACTCCATAGAATCATGATTATCATCTTCATCGACATCGTCATCATCACATTGGAAAAACTGTGCCTGCTTCTTTGGCAATTAAGTGGCGGAGAAGATGGAGACAAAAACAGAGAACAAAGATGAGCTCAAAGGTAATCTGCCTAAATACGATGACCCTAAAACAACAACAAGGAAAACAACAACAAGAACAACAGTAACAACAACAGCAACAAAAACAACAGCAACAACAATACCGACAACAATAACAGCAACAACAACACCGACAACAATAACAGCAACAACAACAGCGACAACAACAAAAACAACAACATCAACTGCATCAACAGCAGCAGCAACAACAACAACAGTGACAGCAACGACAACAACAACAACAACAGCAGCAACAACAACAAGAATAACAATAACAGCAACAACAACTACAACAATGACAGCAGCAACAACAACAACAACAACAGTAACAACAACAACAATAACAACATCAACACCACCATCAACAACAACAACAACAAAAGCAACGAAACCCTTTGTGAGCATCATGATGATTTAATCAACGATTTGAGAGAAACAGGCCTCTGGCATTTGGCTTCTGAAAGTCAGGGGGTAAGATAGAAGCAGTGCCACTGAAGAGGTGTGAAAGACAGAGCAATAACAATAGCCATGGCAACAATTGCGGCAATTTTCTACTGCTCGACGAAATATTAGAGAAGTTTTGCTGTTTTTTCTCCCAATTTTTGTGTTTGTTTTTTGTTGTCCAACATTTCAAGTGTCTAGTATCTGTAAAAGCAAATGACGGCTCCTGCATCAAATATGTGAAAACAAGAATTGACATGGCAAAACAAAAAACAAATGGTCCAGTCAACCAACGTAGGGAAAGACAGAGGGCTTCCCAAAGATTTTTTAAACTTAAGAATCCTAAAAATGTTGATTAAGCCTATTTCAATGTATGGTTGCAAAACCTGGACACTAAAAAAAGGACGAAGAAATTCAAATCAATGCAGCAGAAATGTGGCCCTGTAGACGACTTCTCAAAGTCAAATGGACAGACAGAAGAACAATGGATAGCGTGTTAAAAGAACTGAATGTTAAGCATCAACTGCTAAAACAGAGATCAACAAAAGAAAGATGAAATATGTAGTCCATGAAACAGATTCGATATCAACGGTCCTGCAGGGAAAAGTTGAGGCAAGGAGAAGAAAAAGACAACCGCACACCTCCTACTTCAACAACATCGCTGATGTCTGTGGTCTGGGGATCCAGGAAGTCGCCCACAGATGCCTTAGACGTGTCACCTCGAAAGGACTTGTGACATCGAGCGTGGCTCCTACCGCCGATACCGGCGAAGGAGTGAGGTGAGGTGACGAAGGCTTGCTGGCCAAAAAATTACGCCTGTCTTCATTTGTATTGATTTCTGCATTTTGATTGTATGCTTGTGTTTTTCTGGTTTCAATTTGCTGGAACTATTGTTTTGGCTGACAGCAGCAAAACTCCAGAATCTGCTTGTGTCATCGAATCTCTCTGTCGTGCTGACCGTTGATCTTAAGATTAATTCAAGGAAAAATTCGACCATGAACAGCATAACAAAGATATTCCATGACACGAAGAGATTCGATGTTTAGTTACAAAACACGCACGCACACACACACACACACACACACACACACACACACACACACACACACACACACACACACACACACACACATACACACATACACACATACACACATAC
>JAPXFY010000031.1:24000853-24003353 GCA_030674185.1 Monoplex corrugatus | reverse complement strand
TGTTTGTTTGTGTGTGTGTTCTTTGTTTGTTTGTTTGTTTGTGTGTGTGTTCTTTGTTTGTTTGTTTGTTTGTTTGTTTGTGTGTGTGTTCTTTGTTTGTTTGTTTGTTTGTTTGTTTGTGTGTGTGTTCTTTGTTTGTTTGTTTGTTTGTTTGTGTGTGTGTTCTTTGTTTGTTTGTTGTTTGTTTGTGTGGTGTTCTTTGTTTGTTTGTTGTTTTTTGGTGTTGTTCTTTGTTTGTTTGTTTGTTTGTTTGTTTGTGTGTGTGTTCTTTGTTTGTTTGTTTGTTTGTGTGTGTGTTCTTTTTTTGTTTGTTTTTGAGAGAGCCCTGGTCCCAAAATGTGATATCTCGACTTCAATCCCAGCCCCAACATCAAACTGTCTCTCTTAATGTTTCCAGAGTAATGTTTCATAGGTACCTCCCACCCCACCCCCTCTCCTGCTTTGTATTTAAAGACCTTACAAACATATAGATTTTTGTTTGTTTCTTTCTTTGTTTTTGCGCAAGCTCAAAGAGTCTTCCAGACAATTGCTGGCAGATCTACGCAGAGCGCATACGGAACTGAACTGGCCGTGTGCGACGAATCTCTCTTGAGCAAACTCCAGACTACCATTTTGACATCAGGATTCTCATCACAGAGCACGCACCCGGAGACAAAGGGATGAGGAGGAATGTGTGACCCTGTGCAACTTACTTCACACAACTTTTTCCTAGCTTAGTATTTTGTTCTTCCTCATGCCCCGAAGATGAAAAGCATTCTTACCAACAAATGCCTATCAATTAACATCAGGAAGAGAGTTCCTGAATGTTATATGTGACTTTCCACCACGAAATGAGTCACTTGTCCACTTCAGGTAGTTTTCACTTTTTCATTGCTTCTAAATGTACATTTACTGCTCTTTCTAATGATGAAAACCATTTTGAAATCGGACAATAAATACCTGAGGTACAGCCTTCCAAACATGGCACTCTTCCGAAACACAGTTTTGAGAAAATCAAGAAAAACGAAAATGAAAGTTCAGCATCAGCATGTTGGGTAGGGTAATGCAAATAGCTTTTTTCACTACGAAAGAACCACAATATGCGTAATTTATTGAATGTAGAATGTGTAGGAAGGGTTATGGCATCCGCTAAAATCAACAACTCCATAACGAGCACTGACACCCCTCTCGCTTATTTTGCCCCATTGTGCAAAACGCTGCCAGTGGACAAGCGATTCATTCCGTTATGGAGGGTCACATATAGAACCGAATCTGTTAAACGGTTGTGAGGCGTGGACAGTCTACACGCAAAGCCAGAGCAAGATTGAGGCAGCCGGGATGTGGTTTCTAAGAAGACTGTTGAATGGACAGCGAAGAAAACAAACGAGACAGTCTTCTTGGAGGCAGACACAAAAAGATCATTGATTAGGAAAAGACAGGCAAAATTTATTGGCCATTTTATGAGGAAAGGGGAATTAGCGCACCTGGTCACAACATGAAAGCTTAGAGGGAAAGAGAACACCAGGTAGATCCAGGGATAAAATATTGGACGGACTTGCAGGATGGCTAAGGACAGAGAGGGTGGAAGATGTGCTTGCGGCAACAAGAGATACGTTGTGAGGGCCGTAATCGCCAACGACATGCGGCAGGACACATGATGATGATGTTGCATGCCCCGATAAAACACCCAAAACACATAGTACTGCACAGTCTATGGACAATTATCGACACTGCAGCATTTTCTACGGTACTGCTTTTACAATACCCTGAGAGATACAATACACTTCCTTTGTGTACGGATTTTATTTGTGTCTGTACTTTTCTCAAAAAGGGATTATTCTTGCCATGGCTTGATTGTCTTGTTCCAGACTGTGAAGGAAAAAAAAGGTGGACAAGAAAAAGAAAAGGCCGTAAAGAAGAAGTTGTTTAACAGGAATTTTATAGAAGAAAAAGAGCAAAACTTGAGGGTTTTATATGTCGCTGCTTATCACATTCTCCCGTCTGCCTTCAAACAAAGCTCCTTCGTTCCCCCTCCTCTCTCTCTCTCTCTCTCTCCATCTCTCTCTCTCTCCCCCTATGTGTTTATGTGTGTGTGTGTGTGTGTGTGTGTGTGTATGTGTGTGTGTGTGTGTGTGTGCTCTGCTGTCTGTCTCTCTGTCTATCTGTCTGTCTGTCTCTGTCTCTGTCTCTCTCTCTCTCTCTCTTTCCCCCTCTGTGTTTATGCGCGCGCGCGCGCATGTGTGTGTGTATGTGTGTGTGTGTGTATGTGTGTGTGTGCGTGTGCGTGTGCTCTCTGTCTGTCTGTCTCTCTCTCTCTCTCTCTGTCTCTCTGTCTGTCTGTCTCTCTCTCTATCTATCTATCTATCTATCTATCTATCTATCTATCTCTCTCTTCTCTGTCTGTCTGTCTGTGAGTGCGTGCGTGTGTGTGTGAGTGTGAGGTGCGTGTACACTCTGCTCTCTGTCTCTGTCTGTCTCCCTCTCTCTCTCTCTCTCCCTCTCTCTCTCTCTACCTCTCTCT
>JAPXFY010000031.1:23993353-23995853 GCA_030674185.1 Monoplex corrugatus | reverse complement strand
TCTTCGCAATTCTTCTTCTTCGCAATTCTTCTTCTTCGCAATTCTTCTTCTTCTTCCAATTCTTCTTCGCAATTCTTCTTCGCAATTCTTCTTCTTCTTCTCTCTCGCAATTCTTCTTCTTCTTCTTCTTCTTCTCATTCTTCTCTTCGCATTCTTCTTCTTCGCATTCTTCTTCTTTTCTTCCATTTTCTTCAATTCTTCTTCATTCTTTTCTTTTCTTTTTTTCTTCTTTCTTCTTCTTTTCTTCTCTTTTCCATTCTTTCTTCTTTCTTTCTTATTCTTTTCTTCTTTCTCTTCTTCTTCTTTCTTCTTTTTTTCTTCATTTCTCTTCTTCTTCTTCCAATTCTTCTTCTTGCATTCTTCTTCTTCTTCTTCTTCTTCATTCTTCTTCTTCGATTCTTTTCTTTTCTTTTCTTCTTTTCTTCTTCTTCTTCTTCTTCTTCTCTTCTTTTCTTTTTCTTTCTTCTCTTTTTTCTTCTTCTTCTTTTCTTATTCTTCTTCTTCTTCTTCTTCTTCTTTCTTCTTCTTTTCTTCTTTTTTTTTTTTTGTCCCTCTTCTTTCTTCCTTCGTTTTTTCACATTTTTCTCTAAGATTTTATCTCTTCTTTTCTTTTTTTTTCTACTTCTTTCACCTGTTCTTTCTTTTTTCTTCGTTTCCTTCGTTTTCGTTTTGTCTGTTTTGTTGTTGTTGTGTTGTTGTTGTTGTTGTTGTTGTTGTTGTTGTTGTGTTGTTGTTGTGTTGGTTTTTTTGTGTGTGTCCTTATAGAAGGCAGTTTCTTTAAAATACAAACATGAATGATATGAAAACACATGACAAGCATTCATAAATAATGTTCAAGTATATTCAATTATTAAGATTACAAACGGGCGCGACACACCAACACACACACACACACACACACCACACAACACACACATCTTCAGCTGCCTCACAGTGTTGCTTTCCCACAACCAGAGTGATTGCTCTATTTGTGTCTGTACTATCCATGTGTCTGTTTTTGTCTTTTTATCTCTATCTCTCACACAAACTCACACATGCACGCACGCGCGCGCACACACACACACACACACACACACACACACACACACACACACACACACACACACACACACACACACACACACGCACTCACTGGCTCCGTGTGAATCATCTCCCTGCATTTAAGAAAAAGCATTAGTTTATATACATGTTCACCCTCTCATTCATTTAAAAAGAACGATCGGCTTTGCTGGTTATGTTCGTATTCATTTATTTATTTATTTATTTATTTATTTATTTATTTATTTATTTATTTATTTATTTATTTATTTATTTATGTATTTATTTATTTATTTATCCATTTATTTATTCTTTTGTTTATTTATTTTATTTATTTATCTCTATCTATTTATCTATTCATTTATTTATTCATTTATTATCCATCAATTAATTATTAATTAATTAATTTATCTATGTGTTTATTATTTATTTATTTACTTAATTCATTTATTCATTTATTTGTTTATTGATTTATTTGTTTATTTATTTATCTATTTATTCGTTCATTCATTCATTCACTCATTCACGTATCATTAATTTCAATTTTTCTTTCTGTCTACTTTTTTTTTAATGTTTATGTTTAATTCGAAGATCTGTACATGGCCAAATTTATTTGTTTGTTTGTTTGTTTGTTTGTTTGTTTTTTGTTTGTTTTTATTGTTTGTTTGTCTTTGTTTTTGTTTTTGTTTTGTTTGTTTGTTTGTTTTTTTC
Organism: Monoplex corrugatus; assembly: GCA_030674185.1. NCBI lineage: Eukaryota > Metazoa > Mollusca > Gastropoda > Littorinimorpha > Ranellidae > Monoplex > Monoplex corrugatus. The sequence goes on along the minus strand of JAPXFY010000031.1, from coordinate 23,994,104 downwards.
TATTTGTTTATTGGTTATTGGTTTGTTGTTGATTGTGTTGGTTTGGTTGGTTTGGTTGTTGTTGTTGTTGGTTGTTGTCTTGGTTTGTGTTGGTTGTTGATTGGTCGGTTGTTGGTCGGTTGGTCGGTTGGTTGTTGTTGGTTGGTTGGTTGGTTGGTTGGTTGGTTGGTTGGTTGGTTGGTGTCGGTTGGTGTTGGTCTGGTCGGTGGTTTGTCGGTCGGTTGTTGTTGTGGTTGGTTGGTTGGTTGGTTGGTTGGTATTGGTTTGGTTGGTTGTGTTGGTGTTCGGTCAGTCGGTCGGTTGGTTGGTTGGTTGGTTGGCTGGCTGGCTGGCTGGTCTCTGGATTTCAAAGTCCAAGAATTACGCACAGAATTGATTTTTTAAAAATCCAGAGACGTGAAACGACGAAAATAAACAAAAGATTAGTCATCTGGCCCCCGGCCATGTTTTCACAGGATTACATTATAAGCGGGTCGCTGTTTGCGTCCGCGGTGACTCACCCGGTTCACTGAGGTTTCTATTGAGCACCAGTGGGTAGGTTCTGTGAGACACACACGTTGCTGGGAAGTGACAATCATCGGCGGTGTTTGGCTGCTTTCCCCTATAGCTGGCTGGATGGTTTGGGTTAGTTGGTCTGTGTGTTTGTGTGTCTGTTTGTGTGTCGTGTGTGTGTGTCTGTGTGTCTGTATCTGTCTGGCTGGCTGGCTGGTTGGCTGGCTGTTGGCTGGCTGTGTGTCTCTGTGTGTCTGTG
>JAPXFY010000031.1:23983353-23985853 GCA_030674185.1 Monoplex corrugatus | reverse complement strand
GTATGCATATTTGTCTGTCTGTCTGTCTGTCTGCTCCTCTACGTCTATCAGTCAGTCTGTCTGAGGGATAACCCTTTCCTATGTGTGTCAAATGTTTGATTCGTGTTCAGAGCATTGCCTGTACATGCAATACAATACTCAACGAATCATAAACAGTACCTGTACAACCTGTACATTTTTAACCATTTGACTCCCGTACCCTATCCCTCAACTGCAAAAAAAATTAACCCTTTGACTCCCTCACCATATCCACCAATTTTCTGGATAGAGTAAGGGAATCAAAGGTTAAGTTTTGCTTGCAAGCATGGTTGACGTTCATGATGCTGGTGGATAGGAAGCGGATCTGGTTGACCGTTCATGATGCTGGTGGATAGGATGCGGGAGTCAAATGATTAATTAAGCTACAGGTTTTGATATCGCACGGGTTTAGCACCTGAACACCGTATATTTCATAAATGATGATTTTATCAACTTCCTTTACCGTTTATACGTTATAGGTAAAAGTCAGAAGGAAATTTATGTAGATTCAAGGGGGATATGCAGCGCACTCAGGATCACTTAACCATCTGGGAGATATAAAACAATAAACGATCGACTTGTTGCAATGTCGGTTAAAATGTACCTTTGGATAACCCGAAGTTTTTACTTCAGAAGTTTGAGTTATCCGAAGTATAGAAAATTCATCCTTCATTTCATAAAACATTAATTGGAAAGGGTCGATTTGTTACAAGTTTCGGTTAAAACGTATCTTGGATAACCCGAAGTTTTACTTTAGAAACTGAGGTATCGAAAAGCATCGAAAAGTCAGCCTTTAGTTCATAGAACATTAATTGGAAAAGGTCAACTTGTTACAAGGTTGGTTAAAACGTACCTTGGAAACTCGAATTTTTACTTCAGAAGATTGAGGTATCCAAAGTATCGAAATTTCAGCCTTCGTTTCATAAAACATTAATTGGAAAGGGTCGACTTGTTACAAGGTCGGTTAAAACGTACCATGGATAACTCGAATTTTTCACTTCAGAAGATTGAGTTATCAAAAGTATGAAAAATTCAGCCTTCATTAAATTTTCATAAGACACAAGGTCGGTTAAAACGTACCTTGCATAACCCAAATATTTTTTTACTTCAGAAGTTTGAGTTATCCAAAGTATGCAAATTCAGCCTTCAGTTCATAAAACATTAATTAGAAAGGGCCGACTTGTTACAAAATCGGTTAAAACGTATCTTGGATAACTCGAAATTTACTTCAGAAGTTTGAGTTATCAAACGTATCGAAATTTCAGCTTCATTTCATGAAACTTTATTGGAAAAAAAGTCTACCATGACAAAGTATCTCTTCCTTCTCTCTTTCTCCTCCTATAAGGGAAGTAAGGACTAGGGCAGGGCCCGATAGTCCAGTACGCAAACGTCGAACCTCCAATCAGAGGTTCAAGGTTGATCTGCTTGGACATTTCCGTCTTGTCGGTAAAAGGTGGAGATTTATGCCCCATCTCGCAGGTCAGCTTCCGGTGCAACCTGCTTTTTCCTGTGTCCAATGGCATTTCCATATGTTATCTTTTCTATTCAAATTGTTCTCTCTTTTTAGAAAGAGAAACATATTCTAAAATGGCCGTTTCCATATTTCGTCTGTTCTGTTCAAATCGTAATATCTTTAAGAAAGAAAAATAGATTCTAAAATGGTCGTTTCCATATTTCGTCTGTTCTGTTCAAATCGTTTCCATTTTTTCAGAAAGAGAAATAATTCTAAAATGGTCATTTCATATTTTAATCTGTTCTGTTCAAATCGTTCTCTCTTTTAGAAAGAGAAGATATTGAAATGTCAATTCCATTTTCTAATTCTAAAATAGTCATTTCCTTATTTTGGTTGTTTTGTTCGAATCGTCCTCGCTTTTCAGAAAGAGAAATAGATTCTAAAACTGGTCATTTCCACATTTCGTCTGTTTTGTTCAAATCGTTCTCTCTTTTTAGAAAGAAAACATATTCTAGAAATGGTCAATTCCGTATTTTGTCTGTTGTGTTCAAATCGTCCATTTTTTTCAGAAAGAGAAATAGATTCTAAAATGGCCATTTCTTTATTTTGTCTGTTCTGTTCGAATCGTACTCTTTTTTTAGAAAGATAAATGAATTCTAAACTGGTTATTTCCTTATTTTGGCTGTTTCGTTCAAATCGTCCTCCGTGTTTTTAAAAGGAGAAATAGATTCTTTCATTTTGATCAGTTTCGATCCCATTCTCTTTCATAAAATTCCCCCAAACGTCCCCCCACCCCTTCCCACCTCCCCATCCCTCTAACCTCCACCCCATTTTTTTTTTTCTTTTTCATACAAATTGAATGTTACACACATCTGAGGAAGACCTAAAGGCTGGAAATCTGGTGAAACGCTTTCGTCAGAAAGGGACTGGAAGCCATTTTTCATTTGAACTCTTTCAAAGAGACATCTGTGTTCTCTTTGTTTTCAGTCTTTCTTGTTAAAAGAACACGGTAAAAATTCTCTCTCTCCT
>JAPXFY010000031.1:23975853-23978353 GCA_030674185.1 Monoplex corrugatus | reverse complement strand
GAGCGTGCTTAAAGCACTGAGGCACAACACCAGATGACAAGGACTTATTCATAATATCTGTGACAATTGGAGTAATTTCATCTAGACAATCAAATAGGATAGAGGCAGGGATAGGGTCAAGGTCACAGGACTTCTTTGGCATTCTCTTCAGTATCTCTCTCACACAACCCTCAGACATAAGCTCAAAATTTTCTAGCTGTGTACCAGAGAACACAACAGCATCAGTGGGGCATGGTGTATCAGGGTCAAAGCTGCTTCTGATCCGTTCAATCTTTCCAACAAAAATTCATTGAATTTATCAGGAAGAGACTCTGGGGGGATGTTAGAAGGAAGCACAGCATCTCCAGCTTTTCCCAGCAATGATCACTGAGGCGGAAGAGTTCTCTCGAACTATCAGCGCCATCTATCTTACCACATATGTATTTTTCTTTGCTTCACGTATCATTTTGTAACTATGTTACGCTGCTCTGCATATACTTCTCTATGAACGGTCAGACCGGACTCACGCCACGCACGCTCAGCGGTACGCCGTAGCACTTTAGCATGAATGACTTCAAGAGTCATCCAAAGGGCGGATATACGGTCTGACACAGTACCATAACAAGAGGGGCTGTTGGTCAAGCAGCTGACGCAAGCATGTGTTGTAAGTACATATGGGATCAGATAAATTGGACTGACAGGCTGACTCAAGTGCTGTATGAACATCAGTCTTGAAAACATCTTCTCAATAGCCTTAAGATTGCGTGAAGCGATTTTCTTTGTTGCTTTGCTTGGTTTTCTAAGAGACAGTTCAAAGGAGATGACAAAATGATCAGATAACAGCATGTCACGAACAGATAAATCAACTACATCAGAAACACGGTTTGTGATTAGCCAATCTAAAGTATGGCCTTTGCGTTGAGTAGGTACATTGATCATTTGTTGCAGACTAAGGTTTTCAAGAACGGCATTTAAAGCAACAGTACAGTGATCAGAGGGATTATCAAAATGGACATTTATATCCCCAACAACAACAGCCTTTCGTACATACATACATACATACATACATACATACATACATACATACATACATACATATATACATACATACACACATACACACATACATAAGTACACCGACAAATAAGAAAACACACACACACGCGCGCGCGCGCGCGCACTAGTGAAAGCTCGCACGTGCATGTGATCGCGCGCGGATGTGTATATACACACGTATGTACACACACACAAGCACGCAGACACATACATTTAGACACTCGTACACACTAACACACGACATACTCAAATACATAGGTAGATAGATAGATAGATAGATAGATAGATAGACAGATAGATAGATAGACAGACAGACAGCAGATAGATAGATAGATAGATAGATAGACAGACAGACATATAGATAGATAGATAGATAGATAGATAGATAGATAGATAGATAGGTGGATAGATAGATAGATAGATAGATAGATCGATAGATAGAAAGATAGATAGATAGATAGACAGACAGACAGACAGATAGATAGATAGATAAGAGACAGACAGACAGACAGACAGATAGATAGATAGATAGACAGACAGACAGACAGATAGATAGATAGATAGATAGATAGGTGGATAGATAGATAGATAGATAGATAGATAGATAGATAGATAGATAGATATATCGATAGATAGATAGATAGATAGAAAGACAGACAGACAGACAGACAGATAGATAGATAGACAGACAGACAGACAGACAGACAGATAGATAGGCAGAGAAAAAGGGAGGCGAAGAAGAAGAAAGAAAAAGACAGGCAGCAAGGGAAAGATGCGGGTAGCAGAGATATGCAGACAGACAAACACAGGGCAAGAAAGATACAGAGAGATTCAAAACAGAGAGAAACAGACAGACAGACAGCAAAGAAAGATCGTGACAGAGACCGACAAAACAAACAGACAGACATAGACCAAAAAAAACCAGAGACAGACAGACAGCAAGAGAAATATAGGAAAATAGATACAGACAGCAGAAACAGACAGAAATGTTGACTGAGAAACAGGCAGACAGCAATAGAAAGATCAGGACAGAGACTGACAAAACAGACATTCATAGAAAAAAAAACCCCCAGAGAAACAGAGACAGACAGGCAGACATCAAGAGAAAGATGGGAGAAAAGATACAGACAGACAAACAGAAACAGAGAGAAATGGAGACAGAAAAGCAGAAAGAAAGGCAGACAGCAATAGAAAGATCAGGAGAAAGACTGACAAAACAGAAACATAAGAAAAAAACAACAACAGAGACAGACAGACAGGCAGCCAGCAAGAGACAGATGGGAGAATAGATACACACAGACAAACAGATGGACAGAGACAGAGAGAAATGGAGACAGAAAATCAGAGAGAAACAGAAACAAACATCAAGGGAAAGATAAGGGATACACAGACAGACAGACAGAGACACAGAGAGAGAGGAGAGAGAGAGAGAAAAGAGAGAAAGAAAGAGAGAGAAAGAAAGAGA
>JAPXFY010000031.1:23955853-23958353 GCA_030674185.1 Monoplex corrugatus | reverse complement strand
GTGTGTGTGTGTGTGTGTGTGTGTGTGTGTGTGTGTGTGTGTGTGTGTGGTGTGCGTGTGCGCGTGCGTGTGTGTGTGTGTGTATTTGTGCTGTGTTGTGTATGCATGTTTGTCTCCCTCTCTCTCTCTCTCTGTCTCTGTCTGTCTCTCTGTCTCTCTCTCTCTCTCTCTCTCTCTCTGTCTCTATCTCTCTTTCTTTTTCTCTGTCTGTCTGTCTGTCTCTCTCTCTCTCTCTCTCTCTCTCTCCCTCCCTCTCTCTCTCTCTCTTTCTCTCTCTCTCTCTCTTTGTCTGTCTGTCTGTCTGTCTCTCAGTCTGTGGATGTGTTTGTGTTGTGTGTGTGTGTGTGTTTGTGTGTGTATGTATGTATATATGTATGTGTGTATGTATGTACGTATGGTGTATGTATGCGGTGTATGTATGTATGTATGTATGTATGCGTGCATGTATGCGTGTGTATGTGTGTGTATGTACATGTATGTGTTCTTGCCTCACAGGAGACTGGATTCTTCGTTTTCTTCTTCTTCCTTCTTTCGCCGTCTGTTAAGGTCTCACAACTCGGGCGATGACTGTGGCCTTTTTCTGACCAGCTCTGCCGGTTGCCATGGAGATTGGTGGTCAGATGAGCTGTAGTCGGCCATGTCTCCTGTCACTCCACTTGTCTGATAAACGGCATGACGGCAAACAGTAAGACTGACAAACACAAAGAGAGATAGAGAGAGACAGAGACCCAGAGAGAGAGAGAGAGAGAAAGAGAGAGAGAGAGAGAGGGAGAAAGAAAGAAAGAGACAGACAGACAGACAGAGAGACAGACAGACAGAGACAGAAATACAGATAGAAAGACAGGCAGACAGACAGAGAAAGAGAGAGAGAGGAGTGAGAAAAGAAAAGAGAGAAAGAGGGAGAGAGAGAGACGGAGAGAGAGACAGAAAGGGGGAGAGAGAGGGGGGAGAGATAAAGAGACAGAGAGAGGGAGAGAAAAAGAGAGAGAAACAGAGGGAGGGTGAGAAAGGGAGAGAGAGGGGGGAGAGAGAGAAAGGAAGAGAAAGATTAAAAAAAAGGGAGAGAAGAGAAACAGAGAGAGAGACACAGAGAGAGAGAGAGAAAAACAGAGACAGAGGGGAGAGAGAGAGAGAAAGGGACAGAGGGAGAGAAAGGGAGACAGACAGACAGACAGACAGACAGACAGACTGATTAATAGACAGACAGGTAGACAGACAAATAAACTTCAACGCTTATACTTGGTTGGCTAGGCGACGTGTGTGCACAAGTCTTAATCTGGTTTATGTTTCATCTTTCCATCTGTCGAACCTTCTGGAAGCTATATTTTTCCTATGCGTGAGGATCCTTTTTTGTTTGTTTGTTTATTTGTTGCTGTTGTTGTTGTTGTCGGATTGCCGTGTGCTGGGAGGAATTACCTAGAAGTGTCCATAGGCAGACTAGTAGGTCGAAGAGACGTTATTTCCCCAGCCATCCGTAATCGGCAGTCCCCTCAATTCTCATTGGCTGATATGGACATGTATGACAACAGGGACCATAACTCTACATCCCCTTTACTCAGGCTAAATGTCAACAACAACAAAACTGTCACATGTGCTCATGTCCATTTTGAACTCATTAAACTTTTCTGCTCAAAACTCAAACATCTAAAAGAACGAACTCTTGAAACTCAACTAATAGGAACTCTTTCAGTCTTTGTTCAATTCTTGAACTTTACAAATTGAGTTTTTGTGGAACCTTAACACGTCGACCACTTTTAGTAACTTTGGTTGGTGTTGAACTAATGTTTGTGTTTGGTTGTGTTGTCTCTTGAGCACTGGTTTCAATGTGAACATCAACCTGGTCTTCAGAAGACGTGCAGCTTTCTTTATCTTGAAATTCAGAAGTCCTACAGTGTTCCCGTTGTTGACACTGCTGTTCGGAAGAGTAGATGTTGCCTTGGGTGGAGACGACGGTTTGTTGAGCTGCTGGCTACTGTTTCTGTTTCTTAGGTGATAACGGTTTCTTCTCTGGATCCCCGTTTTTGTTTGTAGGTTGTAGGATCTACCATGCTGAGTGATGATGAAGGTGACTGGCTCACTATCCAGCTTTGGTGTCTTTTGGAGTTTTGATCCATACAGCATCTCCTTTTCTCAGTTCTGGCTGAGGTCTTGCTCGGTGTCGCCGGTCGAAATCTTGTTTTTGCTTTCTTTTCAGTTTCATGTCTGCTCCTGGAACTTCTTTACATTGCTTCCTTCAGGTATATGTTGTTTTGGAAGAGTTGGAAGTCTTGTTCGAAGTTTTCTTCCCATCAGTAGTTCTGCTGGCGATAATCCATGCTGAAGTGGTGTCGAAACGATAATTCAGAAGAGCTATGTATGCATCATCTGCCTTGTTCAACAGCATTTTGATGGTTTTGACAGCTCTTTCAGCTTCTCCATTCCCTTGTGGATGCAGTGGACTGCTTTTAAGGTGAGTGAAACCATATGACTTTGCAAATTGTACAAAATCCCAAGAGCTGAA
>JAPXFY010000031.1:23938353-23940853 GCA_030674185.1 Monoplex corrugatus | reverse complement strand
AGGTACAAAAAATTAGGAGAAAAAGACTGAAACGTCCTTGCTTGCTCCTTCCAGTGTGAGAAAAGGAATAAACGGACTAAAATGACATCATAATATCTTTGAGTAAATAGGGCAATAGGGCATGACCACTTTTCAGAATTGCAGAATTCATCTCACTTCCGCTCTGACATCATATTTACTCTTATTCTTTTTTCGTTTTTTGTTGTTGTTTGTTGTTGTTTTGTTCCTGTTTGCTTAAACCGCGGGCAGTCACACTTGTTTTGGATTTTGTATTACTTTGGTATGGCCGTATAAAAAATCTAATGACCCTTGCAAAATCATTCTCCCAGGAAACTGTTGAGGAGGGGAGGGAGACGAAGGGGAAGGAAAAAACAAAAAACAAAAAATAATGGACTCACAATATTGCTGAATGGACAAAGAAACCATTTTGCAGAGGGCCTGGTTTTATCACACAGCCTTGTCAGCTGGAGAATCTGGGTACAGTTGCACAGCGGAACTTAGGGCTTAAAGTTTATCACACAGCCCTGTCAGCTGGAGAATCTGGGTACAGTTGCATAGCGGAACTTAGGCTTCCTAAGTGTGGTTATCGGTAGAAATGTTTCGTAAAGGAAAGAAATTGGTTAGCATAGAAATACCCAGAGAATCAGCCAGGCTGAAACAGCATTCAAGAAAATGAAAAGCGTTCTTATCAAGAAATGCCTATCAACTGACATCAGGAAGAGAACTTCTTCATTGTTATATAGAACCGATATTGTTGTGCGGATATGAAGCGTGGACAGTCAAAGTCAGAACAAGATTGAGGCAGCTGAAGTGTGGTTTCTGAGAAAAATGTTAAGAGTTCCATGGAGAGCAAAGAAAACAAACGAGACAGTCCTGAAGCAGGCAGACGCTAAAAGAACATTAATGAACAAGATTAGGAAAAGGCAAGAAACATTTATGGGACATTTTATGAGGCAAGAGAAATTAGAGCACCTAGTCACTACAGGAAAGCTGGAGGGAAAAAGAGCACCAGGTAGATCCATGGGAGAAAAGATGTGGACGGACTTGTGGAGTGGATGAAGACAGAGGGGGTGGGAGATGTACTTTCAGCAACAAAGGATAGATTCGTATAGAGGGCCATGATGGCCAACGGTATGTGGCAGGGCTCATGATGTTGAGGCTTGCTTAACTTCTGAGTGCAAAAGCGCAGAGCTCGTCTTTACTAAGTTTGCTTAAGCCCAGAGCAAACTTACCATCTAAGATCGGCCGTGCGATCGTGCTCAGAGTGAGCAGTTCTTCAGTGTGGCGTTACAGTGACTCTTCATTGAGTTAAGGGAGAGAAACAAGAAGTGAAAAAAAATGAATGGAATGTACTGCGCTATTAACCCATTGACTCCTGCACCCTATCCACCAACTGCAAAAAACTTAACCCTTTGACTCCCTCATCCTATCTATCAGCTTCCTGTAGGAAGCAGGTGGTGGATTGGGTGAGGGAGTCAAAGGGTTAAGTGTTTTCTTTTCTAGCATGGTTGACAATGCAGGGAGTTGGTGGAAAAGTTGCAGGAGTCGGTTTAAACAGAATTTTATTCAAGAAAAGAAGAGTCATAAATACAGCAAAGCATGGGCAGGGCATCAAGCAATGGCTTATATTAGCCCTCCCCAAAAACGATTGACACACTATTGGCTCAAATGCGGGCAACTTGTGAAATTTAAACCAACAAGAAACAAGAAAGAAATGAAGAAAAAAGCTAAAAGCACTACGATACCTTAGCACATTAGGTGAAAGAAAACAATAACGACAAAAATAAACCAAAGCAAACTAAGCGAAAAAAAACTCAGTAAAAAACCTAGAAAGCAGGCGAAAACACCCACAATTGATATCACATGTTACTACAAACATAAATAATAGACGAAAAGAGTAAGTTCCAACATGCTAAAGGAATGGAGGTGAATGAGAGTTGCTTACTGGAGGTCCGGCAAACCACCACAGATCATCCAAGTAGACAATTAAAGAAACGCTTAGAATTTTCAATAAAATTATGAACTAATTGAAATATATTTTCGTTTTCTTGAAGGCTTAATTGTTCACTTCCATTCAGAAGTATTTTTGTTCTTCTTTGTTGCAGGAGTCAAAGGTTAAGCTACTAGAAGGGTTCAACAGGCAATGAGTGGCTTCATCTTCTCTCCCATGATTCCACAACGGACCAAGCATTGACAGTGATATCTGCTAAACTGTATGATTTTCAAATGTCTTATTCTTCTTATTCTTATTATTGCTTTAAAGCCCAGCCGACTGCGTAGAGCCATATCAGGGCTATAACCGTTTCAATACACACAGTACTTCAACAGGAAAAAAAAAGGAACAGAAAATTAAGTACACATAACAATGCACTTGCAAGGAGATGCTCCTGGCGTTGACCACTCCGTCCAATTTTTGCATAGGGGACTTTAAAAAAAAATGTAGCTGAAAAAAAATTTAAACATAACTAAGGACAATAAAACATATATCAAAACGAGCCTA
>JAPXFY010000031.1:23928353-23930853 GCA_030674185.1 Monoplex corrugatus | reverse complement strand
ATATAATGTGTATGTAGACTGTTACAGCAATATAACGTGTATACAGACTGTTACAGCAATATAACATGTATACAGACTGTTACAGCAATATAACATGTATACAGACTGTTACAGCAATATAACGTGTATACAGACTGTTACAGCAATATAACGTGTATACAGACTGTTACAGCAATATAACATGTATACAGACTGTAACAGCAATATAACATGTATACAGACTGTTACAGCAATATAACATGTATGTAGACTGTTACAGCAATATAACATGTATGCAGACTGTTACAGCAATATAACGTGTATACAGACTGTTACAGCAATATAACGTGTATACAGACTGTTACAGCAATATAACGTGTATACAGACTGTTACAGCAATATAACATGTATACAGACTGTTACAGCAATATAACGTGTATACAGACTGTTACAGCAATATAACATGTATACAGACTGTTACAGCAAATATAACATGTATGCAGACTGTTACAGCAATATAACATGTATACAGACTGTTACAGCAATATAACGTGTATACAGACTGTTACAGCAATATAACATGTATGCAGACTGTTACAGCAATATAACATGTATGCAGACTGTTACAGCAATATAAACGTGTATACAGACTGTTACAGCAATATAACATGTATACAGACTGTTACAGCAATATAACGTGTATGCAGACTGTTACAGCAATATAACGTGTATACAGACTGTTACAGCAATATAACGTGTATGCAGACTGTTACAGCAATATAACATGTATACAGACTGTTACAGCAATATAACGTGTATACAGACTGTTACAGCAATATAACGTGTATACAGACTGTTACAGCAATATAACATGTATACAGACTGTTACAGCAATATAACATGTATACAGACTGTTACAGCAATATAACGTGTATACAGACTGTTACAGCAATATAACATGTATACAGACTGTTACAGCAAAATAACATGTATGCAGACTGTTACAGCAATATAACATGTATACAGACTGTTACAGCAATATAACATGTATACAGACTGTTACAGCAATATAACATGTATGCAGACTGTTACAGCAATATAACATGTATGCAGACTGTTACAGCAATATAACGTGTATGTAGACTGTTACAGCAATATAACATGTATGCAGACTGTTACAGCAATATAACATGTATACAGACTGTTACAGCAATATAACGTGTATACAGACTGTTACAGCAATATAACATGTATGCAGACTGTTACCGCAATATAACGTGTATGTAGACTGTTACAGCAATATAACGTGTATGTAGACTGTTACAGCAATATAACATGTATGCAGACTGTTACAGCAATATAACATGTATGTAGACTGTTACAGCAATATAACGTGTATGTAGACTGTTACAGCAATATAACGTGTATGCAGACTGTTACAGCAATATAACGTGTATACAGACTGTTACAGCAATATAACGTGTATGTAGACTGTTACAGCAATATAACATGTATGCAGACTGTTACAGCAATATAACGTGTATGCAGACTGTTACACCAATATAACGTGTATGTAGACTGTTACAGCAATATAACATGTATGCAGACTGTTACAGCAATATAACGTGTATGCAGACTGTTACAGCAATATAACGTGTATGCAGACTGTTACAGCAATATAACGTGTATGCAGACTGTTACAGCAATATAATGACTCAAACAGTACGGGCGAAACAGCGTGTATGCAGTGTATGCGTCCTGAAAAGACATAGAAAGCTTAATTAAACTTGGACTACCGTTTAACAAGGTGTTAACGATCGGCTGCGTTATAATATCTGACTTTCCACCACGAAATGAGTCATTTGTCCACTTCAGGCAGTTTTCACTTTTTCATTGCTTCTAAATGTACATTTACTGCTCTTTCTAATGAAGAAAACCATTTTAAAATCGGACAATAAATACCTGAGGTACAGCCTTCCAAACATGGCACTCTTCCGAAACACAGTTTTGAGAAAAATCAAGAAAAACGGAAGTGAAAGTTCGGCATCTGCATGTTGGGTAGGGTAATGCAAATAGCTTTTTGACTAAGAAAGATTCACAATATGCGTAATTTATTGAATGTAGAATGTGTAGGAAGGGTTCCGGCATCCGCTAAAATCAACAACTCCATAACGAGCACTGACACCCCTCTCACTTATTTTGCCCCATTGTGCAAAACGCTGCCGGTGGACAAGCGACTCATTCCGTGATGGAAGGTCACATATAAGTAACATGAACTGTTGGAATGCTTCAAAAAAATGAAATAAAAAACAACAACTATAGTACAGCAGACTATGCTTTGATCTTAGTGATCATAGCTGAAGGAAGACGTGTTAATGACAGTACTTTTTTTTTTGACGGTTGTGGCACCCACAGCTCGGTTGGTTTAGAGCGTTATATTCAGTATGCAGGGGTTGAGAGTTCAAACCTTGTTGTGGCCACATTGACCATCTGTTTGGGACTCCCTGCCGTATTAGTGAGA
>JAPXFY010000031.1:23918353-23920853 GCA_030674185.1 Monoplex corrugatus | reverse complement strand
AACATGAACCGCATTACTTAAAACTACACACATAAAATGAATTGTAAAAAATCTCATAGACACAAACATGAACCGCATTACTTAAAACTACACACATAAAATGAATTGTAAAAATTTCATATAGACACAAACGTGAACCGCATTACTTAAAACTACACACTTAAAATGAATTGTAAAAATCTCATACAGTCACAAACGTGAACCGCATTACTTAAAACTACACACATAAAATGAATTGTAAAAATCTCATACAGTCACAAACGTGAACTGCATTACTTAAAACTACACACATGAAATGAATTGTAAAAATCTCATACAGTCACAAACGTGAACCGCATTACTTAAAACTACACACATAAAATGAATTGTAAAAATCTCATACAGTCACAAACGTGAACTGCATTACTTAAAACTACACACATAAAATGAATTGTAAAAATCTCATACAGTCACAAACGTGAACTGCATTACTTAAAACTACACACTTAAAATGAATTGTAAAAATTTCATTCAGACACAAACGTGAACCGCATTACTTAAAACTACACACTTAAAATGAATTGTAAAAAATCAACAACAGGGGACTTTAGAGTGAGATGAATCTCTGTTGAGAAACTTCCAGCTCCATTTCAAGATTTTATAACATTTGAATCGAAGTGACTTTCAGCCTTTCAAACAGACAGTAACCAGAAACACACAAAAATAGATTAAGAACATATATTTATTTATTGTACGAAACAAGACAGGCAGCAAATGTTTGGCCAACTGGCCTTTGTCAAGCGTACACACACACATACACACACACATACACACACACACACACACACCAACACACACACACACATACATACACACACACACACACGTACATACACAACAACAACAACAACAACAAACAACAACAACAACAAAGAATAAACATACAAAAACTTGGTGACAAGAACAACCCGTCTTCCCCGATGTTGCAATGAGCAGGTGAACACGTAGGTAAGGCGATTAGTGGAGACCTGAAACTTCTCGCAGGGTCCTCTCCACATACATCCTATATATTATAAGATGTCTGTGGTCCTCTCTTATGCTGCTTTACCTTCTCCAACACTGAGCAAGTCCCAAGGTGTCAAGGTATAAACATTTCACAGCGGTACAAAGGATACAGGAACTTTAACATACAAGTTTAAGATTATAGAGACTGATGAATCAGTGAAATGATAATGATACTTTGGCTACAATGCAGGTCTACGAAGAAATATACCGTAAGGAAAAGAATACAAGGAACTTTAACATCTATGTTTAAGATAAGAATTGATGAATCAGTGTAATGATAATGATACTACACTTCGTCCACAATGTAGGTCTGCTAAGAAATATACCATAATGAAAAGGATACAGGGAACTTTAACCGCTATCTTTAAGAGAGACGGATGAACCATTGAAATGATAATGATACTTTGTCCACATTTTAGGTCGGCTAAGAAATTTACCGCAAGGAAAAGAATACACAGAACTTGAACATCTATGTTTAAGATAGAAACTGATGAATCAGTGTAATAATAATGATACATTGTCTCCAGTTTAGGTCTGCTAAGAAATATACCGTGAAGAAAAGGATACAGGCAACTTTAACATCATTGTTTAAGGTAAAAACTGATCAATCAGTATAATGACAATGATGCTTTGGCCACAACATAGGTCTGCAAAGAAATATACCATAATGAAAAGGATACAGGAAACTTTAACATATATGTTTAAGATTAAAACTGATTCAATGTAATGACAATGATGACGATACTTTGGGACAATGCAGGTCTGCTAAGAAATATACTGTAAGGAAAAGGGTGCAGGGAACTTTAACATCTATATTTAATATAAAAGCTGATGAATCAGTGTAATGATAATGATACTACACTTTGTCCACAGTGTAGGTCTTCTAAGAAATATACCGTAAAGAAAAGAATACAGGGAACTTAAACATCTATATTTAAGATAGAAACTGATGATCCATTGTAATGATAATGATACTTTGGCACAATGCAGGGATGAACCATTGTAATGATAATGATACTTTGGCACAATGCAGGGATGAACCATTGTAATGATAATGATACTTTGGCACAATGCAGGGATGAACCATTGTAATGATGATACTTTGGCACAATGCAGGGATGAACCATTGTAATGATAATGATATTTTGGCACAATGCAGGGATGAACCATTGTAATGATAATGATATTTTGGCACAATGCAGGGATGAACCATTGTAATGATAATGATACTTTGGCACAATGCAGCGATGAACCAATGTAATGATAATGATACTTTGGCACAATGCAGGGATGAACCATTGTAATAATAATGATACTTTGGCACAATGCAGGGATGAACCATTGTAATGATAATGATACTTTGGCACAATGCAGGGATGAACCATTGTAATGATAATGATACTTTGGCACAATGCAGGGATGAACCATTGTAATGATAATGATACTTTGGCACAAT
>JAPXFY010000031.1:23903353-23915853 GCA_030674185.1 Monoplex corrugatus | reverse complement strand
ATTGTTAAAAAGCCACCATGAGGCCAACCGCCACAAGAGACTTTATACAGCTGCTGGGCTGTACCTTTTGTTCGGGTTTTCCCCGCCCCCCTGTTTGCTAAAGAAGGCGAGAGTGTGGTTTGATGCCTTATGTATATGTATGATAAGCTTATATATGTGTGTGGTAGTGTACGGAGCCCAGTGTGCCTCGCAGTGGGATTGCAAATAAATATGTCGTAAGCCTGTGCATATACTTTATGCTCTGGAGAAGATACTGCTCTTCTGCCTGACTTGCAAATTCTAAGCTATTACGTATATGTATAGTCATTGATTGTTGGTGCATATGGAATACGCCCATGCAGTATGTTTTATTACCGACAGCGTCCCCCTCCCCCTCCCCCTCCCCTTGGGGATGCTGGGGCTCTTTCAGTATAAATAGTATCCCCACTTTCTGGAAATTATGTGCTGTCACTCTCTTTGTTTCTTTCTTCTTCCTTTGCTTTCTGTCATTTCTTCCTATCATTTTCTGCCTTGCTGGTCCATTCATCTGTATGTGTTCAATAAAGTCTTACATATTTTCTAAGATTGATAATTGGGTTCATTTAATAAATGTGTTTTTGCCTCTAACGAAAAGAGATAGCGCAAGCAAATTTAAGTAATTTAGGCCCTTTTATGTATATATATATATATATATATATATATATATATATATTATATATATACATAATATATATATATATATGTGTGTGTGTGTGTGTGTGTGTGTTTGTGTGTGTGTGTATACGTATATACATACATATATATATATATATATGTGTGTGTGTGTGTGTGTGTGTTGTGTGTGTGTGTGTTTGTGTGTGTGTATACGTATATACATACATATATATATATATATATGTGTGTGTGTGTGTGTGTGTGTGTGTGTGTGTGTGTCCTTAGTTATGTTTAAATTTGTATTAAGGTATGTGTTTTTAAAATCCCCTTTGCGATAAATTGGACGGAGTGGTCAACGCCAGGGACATGTCCTTGGATTCTGCGCGCGAATGCATTGATTTGCGTTCTTTTTTTTTCCTGTTGGATTATGTGTGCGAATGTAGTGATGCGTGTATTTTCTTTTCTTTTCCTTGTTCCTGTTGAAGTATTGTGTATGTTTTGAACTGGCTATAGCCCTAATATGGCTCTACGCAGTCGGCTGGGCTTTGAACAACAGTAACAGTAGCAATGATATGAGCCTTGCAGTGGGATTGCAGATAAACATGCTGTAATATTGTGCATATTCTTTACGCGCTGGAAAGATACTGTACTTCTGCTTGACTTGCAAATTCTAAGCTATCACGTATATGATTATAGTCATTGAGTATTGGTGTGTGTGGAATACACCTATGCAATATGTGTTATTACCAACAACGTCCTCCTTTCGGCTGGGGGCTCTTTCAGTATAAATAGTATTCCCCATCTTCTGGAAATTCTGTGCTGTCACTCTCTTTGTTTCTTTCTTCCTTCTGTACTTTCTGTCATTTCTTCTCATCATTTTCTGTCTTGCTGGTCCATTCGTCTGTATGTGTTCAATAAAGTCTTACATATTTTCTCTTAGGATTGATAATTGGGTACATGTATTAGTGTAGTTTTGGCGCTAGTGAAATGAGATATGCAGAAGCAAATTTAGGTAATTAAGGCTCTTTTTTATGTATCTGTTTTAGTGTCCTTAGTTATGTTTAAATGTGTATTTAGATATGTTCTTTAAATCCCCTGTGCGATAAATTGGACGGAGAGGTCAACGCAAGGGCATCTCCGTAGATTATGTGCGCGAATGCAGTGATGTGTATACTTAGTTTTCTTTTCCTTGTTCCTGTTGAAGTATTGTGTGTGTTTTGAACTGCTATAGCCATGATATGGCTGTACGCAGCCGGCTGGGCTTTAAACAACAATAGCAATGAAATGAGCCTAGCGGTGGGATCATGTCGTAATCCTGTGCATATACTTTAGGTGCTAGACACGTCCTGCACTTCTGCCTTACTTGCAAATTCTAAGCTATCACGTATAATCATTGACTATTGGTACATATGGAATATGCTTATGCAATATGTTTTATTACCAACAGCGTCCCTCCCCCCCCCCCCCCACCTTGGGGATGCTGAGGCTCTTTCAGTATAGGAAGTATTCCGCATCTTCTGGAAATTCTGTGGCAGAAATTAAATGCTCCTCTTTTCTGTCATTTTTTTGTTTGTTTCTCTCTTTCCCCCTTTGCTTTCTGTCATTTCTTCATGTCTTTTTCTGCCTCACTGGTCCATTCATCTGTATGTGTTCTCTAAAGCCTGACATACCTTCTCTTAGGGTTGATAAATGGGCACATGTATTAAACTTTTATCAACCTTAAGAGAAGGTGTGTCAGACTTTAGAGAACACATGCAGATGAATGGACCAGCAAGGCAGAAAAAAAAGACATGAAGAAATGGGCACATGTATTAAACTTCGGCCAAGTCAAAACAGCATTCAAGAAGATGACAAGCATTCTTACCAACAAATGCCTATCAATTAACATCAGGAAGAGAGTTCTTGAATGTTATATAGAACCAATACTGTTGTACGGATGTGAGGCGTGGACAATCAGCAAGCAAAACCAGAGCAAGATTGAGGCAGCCGAGATGTGGTTTCTAAGAAGAATGTTGAGAGTTCCGTGGACAGCAAAGAAAACAAACGAGACAGTCTTGATGGAGGCAGACACAAGAAGATCCTCATATGGAAGATAAGGAAAAGACAGGCAACATTTATAGGCCATTTTATGAGGAAGGGGATTTGGAGCACCTGGTCACAACGGGAAAGCTGGAGGGAAAGAGAGCACCAGGTAGACCCAGGGAGAAAATGTTAGACGGACTTGCGGAGTGGGTGAAGACGAGAAGGGTGGAGGAGATGCTTGGGGCAACAAGAGATAGAGACAGATGGAAGTCCATGTCGCCAACGCCATGCGGCAAGGCACCTGATGATGATGATGATGTATTAAACTATGTTTTTGACTTAAGAAAATGTGATGTGCAGAAACAAGTTTGGGTTAGTTAGGTAAGTGTTTATATATATATATGTGTGTGTCAGAGTACTTAGTTATATTTATTTTGTATTCAGGCTTTTCATACCCCCTGGTGATAAATTGGATGGGATGGTCAACGCCATCGACATATCGTTAGATTGTGTGTGCACATTCATTGATATGTGTAGTTGATTTTCCTTTGAATGTGTTTCCTTTTCAGGTTCATAGTGGTATTGAGATGGTCATAGATCTGATATGAATCTGCTGGGCTTTAAACAATAATAATAATTTGCCATCACTGTCACCATTTTGTTGTGATCTATATTTCAGTTTTAGCTAGTTGTATTTATTTTAAAGAAAACACAAGACACTTACTCTTAGCAAAGCATTTCTACACAGACACTCTGTAACAACAGTCGTATATACTTATCTGTTCAACAACACACACACACACACACACACACACCACACACACACACACACACACACACACACACACAAACACACACACACACACACACACACACAACACACACACACACACACACACACACACACACACACACACACACACACACACACACACACACACACACACAAACACACACACACACACACACACAACACACACAACACACACACGCCACACACACACACACACACACACACACACACACACACACACACACACACACACACACACACACACACACACACACCACACTCACACATTTTGATTTTATTTCAGTTTATTCTGATTTACTTCATTTTAAATCGTTTGTTTGTTTGTTGTTTGTTTGTTTGTTTGTTTGTTAGCTAGTTAGAGAGTCGTACATAAATTTAGCAACAGCCGTATATACCTACATATTCGTGCAGACATATTTATACATATATGTCTTTATAATCAGTTATGTACGTCTATGTGTACTCGCATATGTACACACATGAATCGAAAATGATCATGTAATAAGATCATAAGCTTGAATAAGCATACGCAGGTGAATTAACGGGAAAACAAGATATGTTTATTCATTTTGTATTGAAGAGACAATTGCACTTTAGTTTCCAGCAATGGCGAATGCAACAGCCATTTTCTTCTGAATGTGCTCGAGCTCCATGTCAATTCTGCATTTTGATTTTATTTCAGTTTATTCTATTTACTTCATATTAAATCGTTTGTTTGTTTTGTTGTTTGTTTGTTTGTTTGTTAGCTAGTTAGAGAGTCAGTCAGTCAATTATTCAGTTGATTAGTTGGTTAGTTGGTTAGTTTGTCAGTTAGTTTATTACTTACTTACTCACTTACTTACTTACTTACTTATAATACACATAATATTAAATCAAGCAAGCAATCAAGCAATTTATTTATTATCAATTCGTATATTGATTTTATTTTTATCTATTTTTTGTTTATTACAAGCAATTCATTTATTACCTATTCACTTACTGATTTTATTTTTGATTTTTGTTTTGTTTTGTTTATTTATTCACGTATATTTTTTGTTTATTTGTTAATTTATTTATTTGTTAATTAATTAATTATCAATTGATTAATTAAGTTATTTATTATTAATTTTTTATTTATTTACTTATTATTGCTTATTTATTTATTTGTTATTATTTATTTGTTTGTCATTGTGACTTGATGGCGGTGATATGAAATAATGATTTATGAACATAACGGTATCACGGTCATCATCATCAACATCATCTTCATAAGCGTTCTCTTTTTTTTTTCTTCTGAAGTTGTCGTCGACATTTAAAGTTGGAATCAAAGCGAGTTATCGGCCCTGTGGACATGACCGCTGCAGAGCTAGATGCCAGATTTGAACTGCCATGTTGAATTATTTTGGTAATTAACCGGTACATTTCACGTCTTCGGGAACTGTTTTTCGTCTTGTAATTTGTTCTGTTTCGGTGTCAGTTTCTGTTTTTCTTGTTGCCCCCCCCCCCCCCCCCCTTTTTTTTTTTTTCTTTCTTTCTTTCTTTATTCATTATTTTCATTTCTATTTATTTTTTTCCCCTTTTTTGTTCTCTATTAATTTTCCTCCCTTTCCCTTTTTCTTTGTAATATTTTTCTTTCTTTCTTGGTGTGTTTGTTGTTATATATTTTTGTTGATGTTCTTTACTTCTCTCTGTGTCTCTGTCTCTGTCTCTGTCTCTGTCTCTCTCGCTCTCTCTGTAAAAAATATTACTATATATTACAATACATATACATATATATACATATATAATGTATCTATATCTATATCTTATACAGTTTGATAAATCAACAAGTGTATGTGGTTGTCGAATGAACTACAGTTGGTCGAATCAAAACTGCTGCGATTTCAGTAAATTGATAATTTTATTTTATCTACAGTTCCAGTGAAATTTCTTTTATCATATCATCTCTCTTCAACCTTCTGGCGTGGATGTGCAGCCTGGTTGATAAAGCCCTTCCTCCCCCGTGGGGATGCCGGGGGCTTTTTCAGTATAAATAGTATCCTTACCTTCTGGAAATTCTGTGCTAGAAATTTCCTCTTTTCTGTCGCTCTCTTTGATTCTGTTTTCCTTTGCTTTCTGTCATTTTTTCCTATCATTTTTTGCCTTGCTGGTCCATTCACCTGTATGTGCTCGATAAAGTCTTTCATACTTTCTCTCAGGATTGATAATTATGTACATGTACTAAGTGCATTTTTGTCTCTAGGGAAATGAGATATGCGGATGCAATTTTTGGTCATTTAGGCCCCGTTTTTACGTTTTGTGTCCTTAGTTATGTTTCAGTTTGTATTCATGCATGTCTTTTAAATCCCATGTGCGAAAAATTGAACTGAGTGGTCAATGTCGGGGTATCTCCTTATATTGTGCGCACGAATTCATTGATATATGTACTTATTTTTATTTTCCTTTTTTTCCCTGTTGGAGTATTGTGTATGTTTTGAAACAATTATAACCCTGATGTGGCTCTATGTAGTCGACTGGGCTTTAAACAAATAGAAAAAAAAAAAAATGAGATAACAGTTGTTCAAAATAGAGCTATAGAATATTAGAAATTTTGATCAATTTAACAAGAACACTGATTTAACTGATAGACACATTTAATTTTGTGAAATAAACTTCAGTTGGTGGAACCAAAACCGCTGCGTTTTCAGCATAATAATTATTTTATCTACAATTCCAGTAGACTTTCTGTTATTATCTTTCATCAACCTTTTGCCACGTTTGTTTGGCTTAGCGGATAAAAAAACTTACACGAGGAAACCAGAGGTTTGAGAATACAGAGATTCGATACCTAGTTGGTCAGATTTTCTCCCCTTCCTTCTCCCCTCCACTGGATCTTGAATGATGGTTTGTGCGCTAGCCTTTCGGATGAGTCGATAAACCCGAGGTCTCGTGCGCAGCATGCTGCACTTATGCATGTAAAAGATCCCATGGCAACAATCAGTTGTCCTTGGAAAAATTCTTTAGAAACATCTGCTTCAAAGGTAATGAACGTGGGCTACACGCATATAGGTGGAGGGAGTAAGGAGAGGAAGAGGAAGAAAAAAAAATGGATGGCGACATACTGTCGCTTAGTGTTTTTTGTCTTGGTAAAGCAAACCGTGATTCATGCAGAAAATTACGTTGCGATAACAACAGCAACAACAACAAAAACAGCAGCAACAACGACAACAGCATAATATAATAACCGCCTGAAGTGTGAACTCTCTCTGTGTCTCTCTCTGTCTCTGTCTCTCTGTTTCTGTCTCTGTCTCTCACCTCTCCTCTCTCTCTTTCGTTCTCTCTCTCCTTCCCCCTCTCTCTCCTTCCCCTCCTCTCCCCGTGAAAGATAAAGATAAATCAATCAGTCAGTTCTGTTTCTCTGTGTGTGTGTGTGTGTGTGTGTGTGGTGTGTGTGTGTGTGTGTGTGTGTGTGGTTGTGCGTGCATGCGAGCGTGCGAGCGTGTGTGTGTATGTGTGTGTGCGCGCGCACGCGCGCTCGCGCCACAAGCCACCAAACTGGCTTATTTTTCTCTTCCTTCTTGTCTTCAGCAATAATATTATTCTTGTGTTCGTGTGTTTGTTTTTTGTTTTCATTTTTTATTTTTCTATTGAAATGTCCCACCCCACCCCTCTTCCTCCCCCCTCCCCCCCCCAACGCGGTCCAACCCCAGTGCCCCCCCATGAAGATTTGTGACTTTATCGCACGTAAATATTATGATGGACTGACATAAATGATGACAGTGGGACCCTCCACGAACACCAGTGTCCTTGGCTCGGTTGCCGGGGAGTACAGACCATAACAATGAATAACTACAACTAACCCTTTCACTCCCTCCCACTATCCGTCAGTTTCCTACATGAAGCTGGTGGATGGGGGGGGGGGGGGGGCTTAGGAAGTTAATGGGTTAATAAATGTCTTCTCGCTGGAAGGAATGGCTAGCCGGAATATCGAGGTTGTAATAAAAAGTGTTGTTTTCTTTTTTTTTTTTCTTACTCTTTAAAAGCAAGGTCGTTGGACAGTGACCAAGGTGGTTGTAAAAAGAACTTTTTAAAAGCGGAAATGACGTGGTGCGAATGGTGGTGGTAGTGGTTAGTTTTGTATTTTATTGGGTTTTTTTTTTTTGGTTGTTTTTGTTTTTGTTTTTGTTTTGTTTTGGGTTTTTTTCCTTTCGTTTTGCTTGAGTTGTTGGGATCATAAATCTTGGCAATAAGTCAGAACCATAAGTTTTTATGGAGGAAAAACAAAAATTCTTTCTGACCTAACAACGGTCACCTGCTTTTCTTCTTCTTCTTTTCTTTTGCTTGTTTATTTTGTTGTATTTTGAGTCAGTGCATTCAGGGAGATTTCTTTTGCGCTCAGCTTTCTCCCCACCCCCTCCCTCCCCAATTTCCCACGCTAACTGAATGGTCGCATAAGCTGGCACAGTTTTTACAGTGCGATGGCGATGATGTCGAGAGGATGATAATCATGATGCTATGGAGTTCCATCTAGGGTTGAGACTGCGTGACAGGGTTGTACTGAACGATTACTGTCATCGTATATCATGGTGTCAACCAGGCTCGAGAGGTCAGACACCTGCGGTATTGGTCAAACGATCTGAGCAACATCCTCAATGATACATCCATGCAGCGGATAATACTCGATTTAATGGTCCCAGTCTTGCCATGAGGCCGTAGCACGCTCACCCTGGGTAGGAGCCAGTTAGAGCCAAAAGACGCCATCATGATTTTTGAAGGGATTGATGGGGATTCAAACCTACAACCTTCCAGTTTGTAATCCGTTGTACGAACCACTACACCACGGCTGCCCCGTGGGGATGCCGGGGCTCTTTCAGTATAAATAGTATCCCCACCTTCTGGAAATTCTGTGCTGGAAATGTCTGCTTTTCTGTCACTCTCTTTGTTTCTTTCTACCTTCTTTGCTTTCTGTCATTTCTTCCTATCATTTTCTGGCTTGCTGGTCTAATCACTTGTATGTGTTCCCTAAAGTCTTACATACTTTCTCTTAGGATTGGTGATTAGGTACATGTATTAAGTGCATTTTTGGCTTTAGTGAAATGAGATATGCGGAAGCAATTTTAGATAATTTTTATATGTTTTATTGGCTTTAGTTATGTTAAATTTGTGTTCAGTATGTTTTTTAAATCTCCTTTGCGATGAATTGGACGGAGTGGTCAACGACAGGAGTATCTCCTTGGATTACGTGCGCGAATGCTTTGATAAGTGTACTTAATTTTCTTTTCCTTTTTCTTTCCTGTTGAAGCATGTGTATGTTTTGAAACGGTTATAGCCCTGATGTGGCTCTACGCAGTCGGCTGGGCTTTGAAGAAAAATATCAGGAACAGAAATTGCACCAGGGCGATTGATGACACCTGCAGTTTAACTTTTAGGCAGGCTATAGTGTGATTCAGCCCTCAGGCCGGACTCAGTTTTTTTTAAAGCAGGTTGGCCTGTTCTTTCGAAAATAGCCGAGAACTCAACATCTGGTGTCTCGAGTTCAAACGCAGCCCTTCACATCTCATCTCATCTCCTTCGCCTGGATCGGCGTTAGGAGCCACGCTCGACGTCACAAGTCTTCTCCGGGTCACACGATTGAGAGACATCTGCGGGCGACTTCCTGGATCCCCAGACCCCGCAGACATCAGCGATGTTGTTGAAGGAGGTGTGCGTGCGGTCGTCCCTTTCTTCTCCTCGCCGCCCCGACAACATAAACTGACTGACCTGTTTTTGCTGACCATCTTTAGTGCTCCACCAGTCATTTCTACTTAGTGTTCTATTTTTGTCTCGCCTCCCTCCCACCTCATTACCCCCCCCCCACCCCCCGCCCCCTCATCTCCACCCTCGTGTCAAGACCTTACTGGCATTTTATTTTGATTTTGATTTTCTCATCCTTTTTTTTTTCCCTTCTTCTTCTTCTCTTCTTTTTTTTTTTTTCCCTCCTTTTTTTTTTTTTTTCTTTAGGCTCAAGGAATCTGTCAGATGATTGCTGGCAGATTTGGGTGGAGCCCGTATGGAGTTGTCCGAGTGCGACGGTTCCCTTTTGATCAAACTACGAACAAAATAAACCAATGCTTAACTCTTTGACTCCCGCACTCTACCCACCAACTGCAAAAAAAAATTAACCCTTTGATACCTCACCCTGTCCACCAGCTTCCTGCAGGAAGGTTGAGGGAGTCAAAGGGTTAAGTTTTTGCTTTGCTAACAAGGTTGTCAGTGCAGGATGCTGTTGGACAGGGTGCAGGAGTCAAAGGGTTAAGGCGAAGAAACAGTCCACAAGTAAACCACTCAAACAAAAACAAAAAAACAAAAATAAAGGAGTGTTTTTACAGACTTGCGACTCGACTCTATTAGCCGTTCGAAATCATGACAGCCCTTTGTGTCCCCTTCAAATCAGCGCGCGCCCGGGAGTCGCTCGCGCCATTCCTTTGCTGGCAACCGGTACACACGTAATCTTCCCCCCCCCCCCCCCACACACACACACACTCCTCTCCGCCCACTCCATCTCGCCAACCCCCCCCCCCCGCACCCTCCCCTCCACTTCCCCTTCCCCCGTCCCTCACCTCCGCCCGTCATACAGCACACGACCTGTGCGCTGTCGGGACAAAGCTCGACCCCTTGACCCCACACGGCGCGTGAAGGACAGGGGTCAACTGAGGTCACTAGCCACCGAAGCCCGGGTCACTCCACCGACTTCCAGACCAACCAGACTATAGCGCGTTAGGCGATCGTCTCATGTATCCTTGCGCGCTGTTCTGCGGTTTTTTTGTTTTTCCTCTCGGTTTTTTTTTTTTTTCCTCCTTTTTTTTTTCTTTTCCAATAAACACGGTTGGAAGTCTACCTACTGACTACTTGTGGAGTGGTGCCCAAACGTGGAGAGATTATGTCGAGTTTTTTAGGTGAGAGTCGGCTGGCGGGTTTTGAGAGAGAGAAGGTAACGAATAATGAATGATTCTCTCACTACTGGCCAGAGGCAGAACGGTGGAGATTTGGAGAGTTAGCCAAGGCAGAGACATAAACAAAAGAGATCGGTACAAAGCAACGTTGTTGTTTTTTTTCATGCTGACGATATACTTTTGTTTCATATGTTTTATTTTCGCACGGACTGACTTTTTAAAAAAAAATTTTTAAATTTTATTTCATTTATTTATTTATTTGTGTATTTATATTTGATAGAGTTTGAAATAGCCAGCAGAATCGGCCAAGCCAAACGCATTCAATAAGACGAAAACAGTCCTACCAAGAAATGCTATCAATTAACATCAGTAAGAATTCTTGAATGTTATTATATTATTATTATTATTATTAGAATTTAGTACGCCTAACAATTAATGCCTAGCGTTTACAATGGCAAAACATATAACCAGAATCACAAGCACACACACAACGCCACAAACACCGCACACACAAACACACACACCAACACACAAAACAACACAGCATGACATCAATACAATGACACATGACACTAAGACACTATAATGTCACATTACATTACATGGGGAAGGGCAGAGATACCATTGGAACAGGTGAGTTGAGTGAGCGTTGATGTGGACAGAGAGGGTGAGTATCTAAGAGAGCGAGGTAACTGATTCCAGTGTGGAGCTGATAGGAAAAAGAAGCTGCCAACCTTTAGTGCGGACTATGGGATACTATAGAGACGTATCAGATGAGGACCGCAAAGCTCGAGATGGCGTTAGAGATGTAACGATGGTGAGATAATGTTATACGCTGTGAGGCGTGGACAGTCAACAAGCAAAGCCAGAACAAGACTGAGGCAGCCGAGATGTGGTTTCTAAGAAGAATGTTGAGAGTTCCATGGACAGCAAAGAAAGCAAACGAGACAGTCTTGATGGAAGCAGACACAAGAAGATCATTAATCAGAAAGATTAGGGAAAGACAGGCAACATTTATAGGGCATTTTATAAGGAAAGGGGAATTAGAGCACCTGGTCACGATGGGAAAGCTGGAGGGAAAGAGAGCACCAGGTAGGCCTAGGGAAAAAATATTGGAGGGACTTGCATGGTGGCTGAAGACAGAGAGGGTGGAAGATGTGCTTGATTTAGACCCAAGATCTCGAGTGTTTAATTCTATAACCCCCCCCCCCCCCCCCAACATAAATGTTGGCTTGTTCGCTGCTCGTCACAACACTCTGATCGTTCCAGTGGCGTTTGTGTTTTATCGGTTCTGTTCTTCTCCAAATTTCAAGACATTGTCAGCGCACAGGGTTTCCTGCAGGCCCAGGGAGTCTGCCAGATATTTGATGCCAGATTTGGGTGGGGAGCATACAGAATTGTTTGAGTGCGATTAATCCCATATGAAGAAACTCTAGACTCCAAACCCAAGACTACACCCCAACACACACACCACACACAACACACACACACACACATATATATATATATATCGGTCAAAGACATGAGGGAGAAAGATGTGTTGATTGTTTTTGTTTGTTTGTGTGTGTGTTTGTGTGTGTGGTGTGTGTGTGTGTGTGTGTGTGTGTGTGTGTGTGTGTGTTGTGTGTGTGGTATGTATGTATGTGTGTGTGTGTTATTTCAAGGACACACACAAACAACACACATACAGTCACGTACACGTACACACACACTTACACACACACACACACACACACACACACACACAACACACACACACACACACACACACACACACACACACACACACACACACACACACACACAAACCAAACAATCAACACATCTTTCTCCCTCATGTCTTTGACCGATACGGGCCGTAATGTTGGGCGTTGAGTGCTGTTACTTATTAGCAGAGGACGGTTTTTACCATGCCCCTGAAGCTAGCGGTCATTGGCCTGTTGGAGAGGGGGAGGACGAAGGGCATTTTAGTTTCAGTGAGTCCGGAATTACCCCTGATTGACTCGAAGAGGAGGTTCGGACAAGGATGCTACGGATTCTTTCAAGAGTCTTCGATAACATCAACGAGGCTCTAGAGATGCTGTGAGCTGGACGGGAGTTGACCAGGCTTACAAGGCTTAAACAAGCAATGGACCCGAAGA
>JAPXFY010000031.1:23885853-23888353 GCA_030674185.1 Monoplex corrugatus | reverse complement strand
CTTCAGACCACTATCAACTAGAAACACACACAAAAATAGAATCAGAGCACGTCCTTAATGTAACCAAATGAGACAGGCGCCTGTCTTGTTTTGTTTATATGAAATGTATTCTGATTTTGTTTTAGTGGTTTTTCTGGTTCCAGCTGTAAAGGAAGTTAGCTTAAAATCTTTTTTTTTTTTTTTTTTTTTTTAATACCCTCTTCAACATTATCGTTGCTAAGTTACGTGCCTGCCTGGAATCAAAAATACCGAAACAGAAATAATTTATATCAGCGAACGAATTTATAATATAAGACACAGTGCATAAGGAAAATCAAAGTTTAACAGCATTTGTTGTTGTTGTTTTTGTTGTTGTTGTTGTTGTTGTTGTTGTTGTTGTTGTTGTTGTTGTTGTGTTTCAGAGAGAGAGAGAGAGAGAGATAGATAGAGAGGGATGGGGGGAGTGTGTGTGTTCTTGTGTGTGTATGTGTTGTGCGTGTGTGTATCGGTGTGTGTGTGTGTGTGTGTGTGTAGTGTGTGTGTGTGATGTGTGTGTGTGTGTGTGTTGTGTGTGTGTGTGTATGTGTGTGTGTGCGCTGTTGTATCTGTGTGTTTGTGTGTGTATCTGTGTGTGTGTGTGCGTGTGTGTTTGTGACGTGTGTGGTGTGTGTTGCTGTGTGCCTTTGTGTTGGTGTTTAGAGAGCGGGGAGGGATGTGTGTTACTGTGTGCCTTTGTGTGTGTCTCCGTGTGTGCATGTGTCTCTGGTGTGGCTTAAGAGAGAGAGAGAGAGAGAGAGAGAAGAGGACAGACAGACAGACAGACAGACAGAGACACAGAGAGAGAGAGAGAGAGACAGGCAGACAGACAGAGACAGAAAGAGAGAGAGAGAGAGAGACAGGCAGACAGACAGACAGACAGAGACAGACAGAGAGACAGACAGACAGACAGACAGACAGAGAAAAGAAGAGAGAGAGAGAGAGGAGAGAAAAGAATAGGAGGGTGAACAAATGGGTACAAGAAGGTGAATGATAGAGGGAGCGGGGTAGAACAAAAACAAGACATTTTCATTCTCGGCTTTTATTTGTTTGTTTTGTTTTGTTTTTAACTTCCAGCCCTCTCTCATGGAAAGTCCACACTAATATAACTACGCTGTAATCCTCGTGGAGATTTTATATGGCTTTCTGTCATTTCTTCCCATCGTTTTCTGCCTTTGGTGGTCCATTCACCTGTGTGTGTTCGATAGGGTCTTGTCTTACGTGCTTTTCTCTTAGGATTGATGATTGGTTACATGTGTTGGGTGCATTTTTTGGCTCTAGGGAGGTGAGATATGCGGAAGCAATTTCAGGTAGTTTGTGCCCATGTTTATATATGTTTTGGTGTCTTTGGGTATGCTTAAATTTGTATTCAGATGTGTTTTTTTTCAATCCCCTGTGCGATAAATCGGACGGAGTGGTCAACGCCAGGGGCATGTCCTTAGATTATGTGCGTGAATGCATTGATATGTGTACTTAAATTTCTTTTCTTTTCTTTTTTTCCTGTTAAAGTTTTGCTATGTTTTGAAGCAGTTATACCCTGATATGGCTCTACGCAGTCGGCTGGGCTTAAAACAACAATAACAAATAGCATAACCTTTCAGACTTTCCAGGTGAAAAACAATACAATACAAGCTACAATGACACACACACTCACAATGAACCAAACAAATTTTTTTACATACACAAATGAATAAGGAAATTAAAAAGAACATACATCATATATATATATATATACAGTCTAATTGAAAACCGACAGAGAAGCATAAAAATCTGACAGATCTACTGTACTGTACTGTAATCAATACATCCTATATAGTTGTACTCTGCCAATCGATCCGGCTTTCTCTTTCGCCGGTAGCACACACATCGATTTATCGATCTTTAGGGGTACTTAAAAATCGTTGTACTGTAAGAACTCCACGTCTACGGTGGCTGTGACCTTAGCACAGAGACAGAGAGATGCCATCAACACAGACACAGTAAAAGAGAAAGGAGAGGGGGGAGGGGGGGGAAGGGAGGGGGAGGGGTTGGGGTGGAATGGAGGGGAAGTGGAGATTTCAGACTTCAGAACCTTTATTCAAAACAAAAAAAAAAAAAAAAAAAATAAGGCCATGAGTACCTACTGAAAAGATGCTTACACGTGTCAGAAAATAATCATACAGCAGAGTAGAAGATAACGAGCAAAAGGGGAGAGGAAGGGAAAGACAGCGATAAAAGAGATTTTAAAAAAATCGTGAAAGTGTCTATTACAGAAAACAACGGAGAGAAAGACGGAAGGGGAGAAAGAGAGCAATAGATAGATAGGCAAAAGAACGAAAGAGAGCAATAGATAGATAGACAAAGAGAGCAATAGATAGATAGACAAAGAGAGACAAAAGAGAGCAATAGATAGATAGACAAAGAGAGCGAAAGAGAGCAATAGATAGATAGACAAAGAGAGCGAAAGAGAGCAATAGATAGATAGACAAAGAGACGAAAGAGAGCA
>JAPXFY010000031.1:23870853-23878353 GCA_030674185.1 Monoplex corrugatus | reverse complement strand
ACACACAACACACAAACACACACAACAACACACACCAAACACACACACACACACACAGCAACACACACACACAACACAAACACACACACACACAAACACACAACACACACACACACACACAAACAACACACACAACACAAACACACACACACACACACCACACACACACACACACACACACACACTCAGTCACTATGGAACAATCTCCCTTAAAGGAGAAGACCGATAGTAGAAGATGGAATTGTGAAAATGGAGGCAGAAGACGAATCAAAGAAAGAAGAGAGAGAGAGGGGGGGGGGGATGGGAGAGAGGGAAGGAGGCAGGGAAGAAACAGAAAATGTGTGTCATTCAATGCGCGTGTAATCGAATAAATGAGCACGCGTACGTATAACGTGTATGTGAGGGCGCGCGCCCGGTCTTACGTGCGTATGATCGTGCATGTGTATGTGAGCACGTTTCGCATATTATATGACATGATGTGTATGTGTTTTATTACGCGTGTGTGTATGTATGTTTGCACGCGGTCATATAATAATGATTGTGTGTGTGTGTTTGTGTGTGTGTGTGTGTGTGTGTGTGTGTATGTGTGTGTGTGTGTGTGTGTGTTGTATGTGTGTGTGTGTGTGTGGTGTGTGTGTGTGTGTGTGTGTACATATAAAAATCATGTTTGTGCGTGTGTATGTGTTCGCGCGCGGACATACAACGATCATGTGTGTGTGTGTGTGTGTGTGTGTGTGTGTGTGTGTGTGTGTGTGTGTGTGTGTGTTGTTGTGTGTGTGTGCGTGCGTGTGTGTGTGTGTGTGTGTGTGCGTACGTGTGTACATGCGTGCATGTGTGTGCTTTAGCGAGCGCTTGTGTGTGTGTGTGGTGTGTGTTGTGTGTGTGTTGTGTGTGTGCGTTCCTGCGTGTGTATATGCGTGCGTGTATTTGCGCGCGCGGGCGTGTGTGTATGTATGTATATGCGTGTGTGTGTGTGTGTGTGCTATGTGTGTGTTGTGTGTGTCTGTGCACGCACGCGTGTGTACTTTTTTCTCGCGAATATATGAATCTAACGTATGTGTCTGTGTGTGTCTTTATGTGCGTGTGTATGTGCCTTCGTGGGCATGCGTGCGTGTGTGCGTGGTGCACGCGTGCATGCGTATGTGTGTGAAGATCAGGGCGTGGCCGTCTCGACACGTTAATGCGTGTATTGATCTTTGTGCTCCCCAGGCTCTCGACCCCGAGTGACATGCATTGTCAACTGCAGCCCTGCCAGCAAACATTGATTTCACACACACACACACACACACACACACACACACACACACACACACACACACACACACACACACACACACACATACACACACACACACACACTCATACACACGCACGCACACGCACACGCACGCACGCACGCACGCTCGCACGCACACACACACACAACACACACACACGCGCGCACGCACGTATGTACACACGCATACACTCACGCACACAGACACACACAAAGAGGAGGGAGGTAGGAGAGAATGAGAGAGCGAGAGGAAAAGAGAAAGAGAGAGTGAGAGAGAGCTAGATTGAGAGAGAGAGAAAGAGAGAGAGGAAAGAGACAGAGAGAGAGAGAGGAGAGAGAGAGAGATATAGATAGATAGAGAGAGAGAGCGAGAGAGAGAGAAGGGGGAGGGGCGCACATTGCATGTCTAAATATTCACCCTTGCATACACGCACGCACACGTGACACAATATGATTGTTCACTCCGGGCGCTGTTTCAGTATAAACAGTATCCGCACCTTCTGGAAAATTCTGCGCTAGAAATTTCCTCGTTTCTGTCACTCTCTTTGTTTTTGCCTTGAACCTTTGCTTGTCTGTCAAGGCTCCCTATCATTTTCTGCCTTGCTTGTCCATTCATCTGTATGTGTTCTGTAAAGTCTTACAGACTTTCTCTTAGGATTGATAATTGGGAACATATACTAAGTGTAGTTTTGGTTCTAGGGAAATGTGATGTGCAGACGCAAACTTAGGTAATCTATACCATTTTTAACTCTCAAGAGTTACGTTACTTAGTTGATATTTAAAATTCTCCCTGCTTCCCTCTTATTTTCTTTGGTATTACATATATGCCTTGGAAGCAACCCTGTATATGTTCTGTCTTGTCTATGTGTGTGTGTTTGGTCAGTTCAAGAATAAAAGACTGTGACAATCTTGAACACAAGACCAATATATTGTATGAATTTCTCTCCACCTTCGTGGTTGTGTGTAGTGTAGTTGCAGGGTATATGGGTAACTTGGGCATTCCTTTTTAAGGAATGTTTTGAGCTTACCACTTTATGCTTTGTGGCTGCATCTATGCTAGTTGCATGGGTAGCGCAAACTGTGTAGTGTTTGAGAAATTCTACATGGGAGATAACTCCGTGACTCTCAAGAGTCATGTTACTTAGTTGATATTTAAAATTCTCCCTGCTTCCCTCTTATTTCCTTTGGTATTACATATATGCCTCGGAAGCAACCCTGTATATGTTCTGTCTTGTCGATGTGTGTGTGTCTGGTGAGTTCAAGAATAAAAGACTGTGTCAATCTTGAACATAAGACCAATATATTGTATGAATTTCTCTCCACCATCGTGGTTGTGTGTAGTGTAGTTGCAGGGTATATGGGTAACTTGGGCATTCCTTTTTAAGGAATGTTTTGAACTTACCACTTTATGCTTTGTGGCTGCGTCTATGCTAGCTGAATGGGTTAGCGCAAACTGTGTTGGGTTTGAGAAATTCTACATGGGAGATAACTCCGTGACTCTCAAGAGTCATGTTACTTAGTTGATATTTAAAATTCTCCTGCTTCCCTCTTATTTCCTTTGGTATTACATATATGCCTTGGAAGCAACCCTGTATATGTTCTGTCTTGTCTATGTGTGTGTGTTTGGTCAGTTCAAGAATAAAAGACTGTCAATCTTGAACATAAGACCAATATATTGTATGAATTTCTCTCCACCATCGTGGTTGTGTGTAGCGTAGTTGCAAGGTATATGGGTAACTTGGGCATTTTTTAAAGGAATGTTTTGAGCTTACCACTTTATGCTTTGTGGCTGCGTCTATGCTAGCTGAATGGGTAGCGCAAACTGTGTTGGGTTTGAGAAATTCTACATGGGAGATAACTCCTTGACTCTCAAGAGTTATGTTACTTAGTTGATATGTTTTAGTGTCTGAAGTCATACTTTAAATTGTATTCAGATTTTTTTTCTTAACCCCCTGGTGATGAATTAAACGGAACGGTCAACGCCAGGGGCGTACCCTTAGATTATCTGCGCGAATGCTTCCAGAAGTGTACTTAATTTTTTTCCCCATTTTTTCCCAGTGAGGTATTGTGTACGTTTTGAAATGGTTATCTCCCTGATATGGCTCTGCATAGTCGGCTGGGCTTTGAACAAGAATGAGAATAACGATAAGGTATGGTGTTTTTCTTTTCCCCAATGAAAGAGAAGAAAGAATATCAGAAGAAAACCATTGAATATATATGTTTGCGTTACGGTTTGAACCTCAGATCCAGTAAGTTGTAAATTAGCCCGTTATTCTGGTTGTGCACATGGGTGTTATAAGTACAGTAGTGTGTCAATGGGGAAAAATAGAAACTAGATCGTCAAGCCATTGTAACAATCTCCCTTTTATTTAACGCAAAAATTATTACTGAAAATCCAGATCTTGTACGTTTCTCAAAGTCGCCGCGATTAAAATCATGCGTTCCTGACATTTTTGTTTTTTTTAAATCTGTTTACACCTTTTGATCCAAATTTGGTAAACGTCTACTCTGAAAAAGCTGAGAAAATCTAACCGAGTGTTTTTATTTTGCTTGATTTTATCCTTGTTTTATTATACTTTTTGTCAACCTCTCTCTCTCTCTCTCCTCTCTCTCTCTTCTCTCTCTCTCTCTCTCTCTCACTACACTCTCTCTCTTTCTTTCTCTCACTCTCTCTCACTCTGTCTCTCTCTTCTCTCTCTCTTCTCTGTCTCTCTCTCTCTCTGACTCTCTGTCTCTTTCTCTCTCGCTCTCTCTCTTTCTCTGTCTCCGTCTCTCTGTCTCTTTCTTATCTAGCTTTCTAGCGCCCTCTCTCTCTCTCTCTCTCTTCTCTCTTCTCTCTCTCTCTCTCTCTCTCTGTCTCTCTCTCTCTTTGTCTCTCTCACACACACACTCACTCACCTCCACACACACACACACACACACACACACACACACACACACACAGAGTCGATATGAGACAATCCCCTTTCAGAAAAAAAATGAGGAGGGAGTGGGAAGGGTGGACACACACACACACACACACAGACACACACACACACACACACACACCACACACACACACACACATCACACAACACACACACTCACATACATACACACACACACACACACACACACACACACACACACACACACACACACACACACAACCCACGCACAGAGTCGATATGAGACAATCCCCTTTCAGAAAAAAAATGAGGAGGGGGTTGGAAGGGTGGACACACACACACACACACACACACACACACACACACACACACACACACACACATCACACACACACACACACACACACACACACACACACACACACACACACACACACGCAGAGTCGATATGAGACAATCCCCTTTCAGGAAAAAAAATGATGAGGGGGTGGGAAGAGTGGCCTGAAGAACGGTCAAGACAAAAATAGGTATCGAATCGGCTTACGCGTCTCCCAGGAGAATGGTACCGGACACCGTATTAGATTTAGTAGTGTCCTACTGAGAGTAACCAGAAATACGTAAAAATAGAACAGAAACGCGTACTTGATTAAAAAATAAAAAAGAAGAAAAAAGAAAAAAAAAGAAAACAAAGAAAGAAGAAAGAAAGAAAGAAAGAAAGAAAAAGACAGATGAAAAATGTTCGGCCAGCTGTCCATAGTCAAGCGTGCACAAAAGACAATACAGTACAAATATACAAAACAAAACAAAACAAAACAAAAAAAGAATAATAACGCCTTCTTGATGTTTTGTCGAGCAAAAGAAAAAGACTAAGACGACTCTCTCTCTCTCTCTCTCTCTCTCTCTCTCTCTCTCTCTCTCTCTCTCTCTCTCTCTCTCTCTCTTTCTCTCTATTTATCTATCTATCTATCAATATATCTATCCATTGTCTATCTACTATCTATCTACTCTGTCTATCTGTTTATCTATCTATCTGTCTATCTATCTTTCTTTCTTTCTATCTATCTATCTATCTATCTGTCATTATCTATCTATCGCTGTCTATCTATCTATTGTCTATCTATTATTGTCTATCTATCTATCTTTCTATCTATCTATCTATCTATCAATCTTTCTATCTATCTGTCTGTCTGTCTGTCTGTCTGTCTATCTATCTATTTCTCCCCCCACCCATCCCTCGTCTTCTGCCAGTTTTGTGTTGTGGCTTCCACACCGCTCACTCCAGCTCCTCAGCACACCTCCAACTCTCCAAGTTCATTGACTGGAAGTCCCCAGTGCCAGGAAGTTCACGGATGCCAGCGATGCTAAGTCTCCAGTAAGCCACCCACTGGAGGAGCCTGCAGCGCTGTCGGGTCATTTCGGTGGAGTTCACTGTACCTGCTTTGATCCAGCAGACTAAGGGACACTGCCTGTCAAGGCTTTTACTTACGAGAGTAATCATTCAGTCACGCGGCTAGGCTGAATGAACAGCCTCCTCCCCTTTTCCCACACGCTTCCAGTGAGAAGACCACCCACCATCACGTCCTTCAAACGACATCCCCCATGAACCTGCTTACGCCAAAGACCCCAACTTGAATTCATTTAAGACATTTAATTTAGATGGATGATTTCCTCACATATACACCTAGAGCTCAACGAACTTTTTAACTCGCGTTTTTTATTAAAGGATCACCGCACTCATGGAGATTACCATTGTGCTTCCCCCCCCCCCCCTTTTTTGTTGTTTGTTGTTGTTGTTGTTGTTGTTTGTTTGTTTGTTGTTTTTGGTCGTCCCATTTTCTACGCCACCTTGATGGCCACAGAAGCTGGCATAGTTTTTTTTACAACGCTAAGATGATGATGATGGTGATGAGGATGATAATCATGATGCTATGGAGTTCCATCTGGAATGGAGACTGCGTGGGCAGCACTGTACTATCATAACATATCCTGGTGTCAACCAGGTCCGAGAGATACAGACACCTGCGGTGATGGTCAGAAGACTTGAGCAACACCGTCAACGACGCATCCGTGAAGTGGATGAGACTCCACTGTGTGGTCCCACAGTCTTCCCGATGAGCCAATAGCACGCCCAACTCTGGGTAGGCGCCGGTTACAACTGAAAAATCCCACAACGGTTCTAATTCACTTTTTGTGTTGTTCCGATTTTCACGGATGCGTGTATGCAAGTTGTTTTTGCCCATACTGTGCAGGCGGTACGTTGCTGCACAGTCTGCATACTCCGTACACGATGGGCGTGCATGCTGGGTGTTTATGTTTACATAAGTCAGTGTACACTGACGGTAAAGCTGGAGGGAAAGAGAGCACCAGGTAGACCCAGGGAGAAAATGCTAGACGGACTTGCAGAGTGGCTGAAGACGAGGAGGGTGGAGGAGATGCTTGAGCAACAAGAGATAGAGAGGATGGAAGTCCATGATCGCCAACGCCCTGCGGCAGGGTACCTGATAATGATGATGGGTGTACACTGACATGACTTAAGGGATCTTTAATGTGCCTACTTGATTGTTTGTGTGCGTTGTGGCGCTAAGAATTCTGTACACGTATTGATTGGAGATCGGAAAAAATCTCTACCCTTCACCCACCAGGTGAGAGGTACCAAAAAGCAGGATGGAACCCAGACCCTTCCATTGGAAACCTGATGTCTTACCCACGTGACTCCTGTACCCGTCAGGATTGATTTTAAAACGCACCATCCAGCTCTGAACATGAAACGGGATATTTTCGATCTGGTCATGGATGATTGACTAAAGTGAATAAGTTTTAGTCTACACCCTCATCAATGTAGTTATTGGTTGACTGATTATTTGATTCGTTCGCAGATCTTTGTCTGCATTCTCATCAGTGTAGTCATCGATGGAATGAACTGATTGGACTGAATTTTACGTCAACATCCATTTCAGATGATATGGCCGACGAGGATATCATTTCAGTGAACCCCTCATGAGGATGCAGGGGGGGCTCTTTCAGTATAAATAGTTTCCTCAGCTTCTGGAAAGTCTGTGCCAGAAATTTTCTCTTTTCGGTCACTCTCTTTGTGTCCTTGTTCCCTTTGCTTTCTGTCGTTTCTTCCGTCCTTTCCTGCCTTGCTGGTCCATTACCTGTATGTGTTCGATAAAATCTTAAATACTTTCTCTTAGGATTGATAATTGGGTTCATAGGGAAATAAGGAGATTATGTTGAAACAACTGTAGGTAATATAGGCCTATTTTATTTATGTTTTTATGTCCCTTAGTTACATTTACATTTGTACTTGGGTATGGTTTGTTTTAATCCCCTGTG
>JAPXFY010000031.1:23860853-23865853 GCA_030674185.1 Monoplex corrugatus | reverse complement strand
TGTGTGACTATTAAAGAATAACGAAAACTCTTTTTGGCGTAGTGGTCGAGTTGCCATCTTCAAACTTGATCGCTTGGGTTCAAGTCCAGCTAAAAAAAAAATTAAAAAGTGGTGCGCGCACCTCCAGTCTATCCAGCTGTAAACGGGTGTCTGACCCTGTTTATTGGAGGTGGAGGTACAGTTTCAGTTTCAATTTCTCAAGATAACGTCTCCGCGCTCGGAACGAATTCCATATGCACTAACATCACAGGTGCCACGTATATGGTGACCGTGGAACATTCCTTAAAAGCCTGTGCACATAAACCCATGAGCTGGCCAGGTCCTGAGGCTCTACCTAGACTGTGTTTTACCTAGTCTATATTTCATATTGGTATTTTATCAGCCTGCCACTGGAATAATCCTGGTTACATGTAAATGACATGTGTATGTGTATATCTTACCTTCAAAAAAGGAACATTATATAAAGTAAATAGATAAATAATTAAAGGTCTGAATCACAACACAACTAGCTAATCTGTATAAAATCGTCTCACATGACAGAAAATGCCCGAATGCTCAGCCATCTATCAACTAGGTGAAGCCAATAATTTTTTAATCATAGATAGATAAGTAAGTAAGTAAGTAAGTAGGTAAGTAAGTAAGTAGGTAAGTAAGTAAGTAAGTAGGTAGGTAAGTAAGTTAGTAAGTAGGTAAGTAAGTAGGTAAGTATAAGTAAGTAGGTAAGTAAGTTAGTAAGTATAAGTAAGTAAGTAAGTATAAGTAAGTAAGTAAGTATAAGTAAGTAAATAAGTAAGTAAGTAAGTAGGTAAGTAGGTAAGGTGAGGTACAACAGCGATGGAGAGGAAAGGAGACGATCTTTTTTTTTAAACAGAACTAGAGTAATTATCATTATCTTGTTGTTGCTGTCACTGATGACTACTTATTTGTTTATGTATCCAGTAACTTACTTATCTTCTCAATGTTTGTATCCTCCACGGGGATGCCGAAGGCTCACGTAGTGTAAACAGTATCCCCAATCTTCTGGAAATTCTGTGTTTGAAAGTCACTCTCTTCTGTCACTGTCTTTGTTCTGCCTTGCTCCTTTGTTTTTTTGTCATCTCTTTGGTCCCTTTTTTATCCACTGGACGAGGCGGCAGACAAGTTTTAGTCTTTTTCTTATTATCTGTTGTTTGGTGTCTGTTTGTGACCGTGCATTCGCGCTTGACAAAGGCTGGTTAGCCGAAAATTTGCGCCTGTCTTGTCTTGCGTCTGTCTTGTCTTGTTGTATTGAATACGCGTTCGTTTTTCGTTTTTCTTGTTCTTCTGGTTCCTGTTTGCTTGGACGCGGGCAGTCGCACTTATTTTGGATTCTTTCTCCGTTTCTGCCTGACTGACCCATTCATCTTACATACATTTTGTCGATTAGGATTGACAATAGGGTTACCTGTATGATCTGCCATTTTCAGCTCTGAGGAAATATGAACGTCCAGTTGTAATGTAATTTTAAATGCTATAGACCAGTATTTATGTATATTTTGTATACTTTTTGTCTTTGATCATTTAATCCCTTTGGTGATAAATTTGGCGAAATGACCAGTGTCGGAGCCATGTCTTTAGACTTATTGCGTGAATGCAATGATCTGTGTATATAATTTTCTTTTCCAGTTTTTTTTCCCCGAGGTCATCGATATGTTTAGATATAAGTGGCTTTTTGTTTGTTTGTTTCAGATTGTTATAACCCTGATATGGCTCTGAACCGTCGGCTTGTTGTTAGTACAATTAATAATATAATCATAATATAAATAGTAACAACACAACAAATAATAATAATAATAATAACATAAAAACAATGATAATAACAATAATAAAAATGATAATATAATGATGATAATAATAATGATAATAACAATCTTGCAGTGTTGTTCATGATACTGATGACAAAAAAAAAACAAAAACCAAAAAATCAGAATTTCACGATAATTTCAAAGGACATAACTCACCCAGTTACTCATTTCCTGTTCATACCACTTGTCATGCGCGATGAGTGGTTTTGCAGTGCCTGCTTCCGGGACCTTTGTCGAAACTCACATCAGAAATGGTAAACAAGAGCAGAATATAGAACGATGAGTACTTGGGCACAGCCGGATTTAAGCTGGCAACAGGAAGAAAGATTAAAAGTGGGTTCAGTTTTCTGATACGCGTATCAAAGTGTTTCGGGCTGTCAGTCAGTATGCGTGTGTGTGTGTGTGTGTGTGTGTGTGTGTGTGTGTGTGTGTGTGTGTGTGTGTGTGTGTGTGTGTGTGTGTGTGTGTGTGATATAGTGTATGTGTGTGTTTGTGTATTTGTGTGTCTTTGAGTATGTAGTGTGTGTGTGTGTGTGTGTGTGTGTTATATAGTGTGTGTGTGTTTGTGTGTGTGATATAGTATGTGTGTGTGTGTGTGTGTATGTATGTATGTGTATGTGTGTGGTATAGTGTGTATGTGTGCGCGCGTGTGTGTGTTACAGAGTTAGTTAAAAGACGAAATACAAAGAAGCAAGCAAACAAGCGTTCGCACACACTCACACACACACGCACGCACACACACACACACACATACACACACATACACACTCGCAAACACACACACACACACATACACACGCACAACACTCACAGACAAACACACAAAACACACAACACACACACACACACACACACACACACACACACACACACACACACACACACACACGTACTCTCAAAGCCACACGCACTCGTCTGTAACATTTTCAGTAACGTATGTGTACTTATATATACATTCATCACCTTCCATAAATTTGTTATATGTTTTAGTGATGATGATGACCACTGTCATCGTTGCTGTCGCTCCCCCTCCTTTTCTTCTTCTTCTTGTCATCATCATCATCATTATCATCATCATCACCACCATCATCATCACCGCCATCATCACCGCCACCACAACCACGTTCACAACATCATCATCATCGTGATCATCAACATTGCTGTCATCAATATCATCGTCGTCGTATTCATGAACATCACCATCGTCATCGTCATCATCATCGTCGTCGTCAGCATCGTCACCGTGTCTATTGTCATGATTATCATCATCATCATCTTCATCAATATCATCATCATTATCATGATGATGATGATGGTGATGATGATGATTTGCTGATAATGGTGATGATTCCTTGTTTTTATATGTGGTATTTGTCTTATACGGTTGTGAGGCGTGGACAATCAACAAGCAAAAACCAGAACAAGATTGAGGCAGCCGAGATGTGATTTCTAAGAAGAATGTTGAGAGTTCCATGGACAGCAAAGAAAACAAACGAGACAGTTTTGATGGAGGCAGACACAAGAAGATCATCCATAAGGAAGATTAGGAAAAGACAGGCAAAATTTATAGGCCATTTTATGAGGAAAGTGGAATTGGAGCACCTGGTCACAACGGGAAAGCTGGAGGGAAAGAGAGCACCA
Source organism: Monoplex corrugatus (assembly GCA_030674185.1). Lineage (NCBI taxonomy): Eukaryota > Metazoa > Mollusca > Gastropoda > Littorinimorpha > Ranellidae > Monoplex > Monoplex corrugatus. The sequence continues at coordinate 23,862,389 of JAPXFY010000031.1, read as the reverse complement.
GGTAGACCCAGGGAGAAGATACTAGACGGACTCGCAGAATGGCTGAAGACAAAGAGGGTGGAAGAGATGCTTGAGGGAAGAAGAGATAGAGACAGATGGAAGTCCATGATCGCCAACGCCATCCGGCAAGGCACCTGGTGATGATGATTTGTCTTGCGCTAAACGACGAGGTTGGCTCGAAACCTATACATGAATTCATCATTACTCTCCTAGTTTTTGTTTTTCATTTTTTTATCTGCATGTATTTGCGTGTGGTATAGAGTTTCGTTTGCCCTGGAGCTCCTTTTTGCGAGATTGCTGGGTCTTATCTATCTAGGCATCTGGCTACTCCTTGATTCAGTGAATGAGGATCGTTGAGTACATTATATTGTATTATGCATTGACGAGTTCACCTGAGGATGACATCCGTCATACGTGAGACGTTTATCACTGGAATGACAGTTCTTCTCTGTTCTTTTTTTCTTTCTGTCTCTGTCTCTGTCTGTCTGTCTGTCTGTCTGTGTGTCCGTCTGTCTTCTGTCTGTCTGTCTCTGTCTCTTCTGTCTCTGTCTGTCTCTGTCTCTCTCTGTCTCTCTCTGTCTCTCTCTCTGTCCTCTGTCTCTCTCTGTCTCTCTCTGTCTCTGTCTGTCTGTCTCTCTGTCTCTGTCTCTCTCTCTCTCTCTCTCCTCTCTCTCTCTCTCTCTCTCTCTCTCTCTCTCGTCCCATTCTCAGCCATAGTCTTTTTCGTCTTGTGGCCCAAGGCCGATGTACATTATCAAACTTGAGCCTGAGTCTGTCTGTCTCTTGTCTCTGTCTGTCTCTCTTCCTGTTTCGTTGTCTCTGTGCGTCTGTCTCCTCTATGTCTGTCTGCCTGTCTGTCTGCCTGTCTGTCTCTGTCGTATCTCTGTCTGTGTCTGTCTCCTCTTTGTCTGTCTGTCTGTCTGTCTGTATGTCTCTGTCTGCTCTTGTCTCTGTCTGTCTCTTTTCCTGCTCGTTGTCTCTGGTCTGTCTGTCTGTCTCCCTCTATGTCTGTCTGTCTGTCTGCCTGTCTGTCTCTGTCGTTATCTTGTCTCTGTGTCTGTCTGTCTGTCTCCCTCTTTGTCTTCTGTCTCTGTATGTCTCTGTCTGTCTTTGTCTCTGTCTGTCTCTTTTCCTGTCTCGTTGTCTCTGGTCTGTCTGCTCCTCTATGTCTGTCTGTCTGTTGCCTGTCTGTTCTCTGTCGTTATCTCTGTTCTCTGTGTCTGTCTGTCTGTCTCCCTCTTTGTCTGTCTGTCTGTCTGTCTGTATGTCTCTGTCTGTCTCTTGTTCTGTCTGTCTCTTTTCTTTCTTGTCTCTGTGTCTGTCTGTCTGTCTGTCTCCCTCTATGTCTGTCTGTCTGTCTGCCTGTCTGTCTCTGTCGTTATCTCTGTGTCTCTGTGTCTGTCTGTCTGTCTCCCTCTTTGTCTGTCTGTCTGTATGTCTCTGTCTCTCTTTCTCTCTCTCTCTCTCTCTCTCTCTCTCTCTCTCTTTCTCTCTTCTTTTGTGCATGTGTCCGTTTGTATAGTACTTTGTTGTAGA
>JAPXFY010000031.1:23845853-23853353 GCA_030674185.1 Monoplex corrugatus | reverse complement strand
ATTGAAAGCGTTGATCATCCACTTTACGGATGCGTCATTGAAGGCGTCAATTTTCCACTTTACGGATGCGTCATTGAAGGCGTTGATCATCCACTTTACGGATGCGTCATTGAAAGCGTTGATCATCCACTATACGGATGCGTCATTGAAGGCGTTGATCATCCACTTTGCGGATGCGTCATTGAAGGCGTTGATTATCCACTTTGCGGATACGTCATTGAAGGCGTTGATCATCCACTTTACGGATGCGTCATTGAAGGCGTTGATCATCCACTTTACGGATGCGTCATTGAAAGCGTTGATCATCCACTATACGGATGCGTCAATGAAAGCGTTGATCATCCACTTTGCGGATGCGTCATTGAAGGCGTTGATTATCCACTTTGCGGATGCGTCATTGAAGGCGTTGATCATCCACTTTACGGATGCGTCATTGAAGGCGTTGATCATCCACTTTGCGGATGCGTCATTGAAGGCGTTGATCATCCACTTTACGGATGCGTCATTGAAGGCGTTGATCATCCACTTTACGGATGCGTCATTGAAGGCGTTTGATCATCCAACTTACGGATGCGTCATTGAAAGCGTTGATCATCCACTTTACAGATATGTCATTGAAAACGTTCATCATCCACTTTACGGATGCGTCATTGAAGGCGTTGATCATCCACTTTACGGATGTGTCATTAAAAGCGTTGATCATCCACTTTACGGATGCGTCATTGAAGGCGTTGATCATCCACTTTACGGATGCGTCATTGAAGGCGTTGATCATCCAACTTACGGATGCGTCATTGAAAGCGATTGATCATCCACTTTACAGATATGTCATTGAAAAACGTTCATCATCCACTTTACGGATGCGTCATTGAAGGCGTTGATCATCCACTTTACGGATGTGTCATTAAAAGCGTTGATCATCCATTTTACGGATGCGTCATTGAAGGCGTTGATCATCCACTTTACGGATGGTCATTGAAAGCGTTGATCATCCACTTTACGGATGCGTCATTGAAAGCGTTGATCATCCACTTTACGATGGTCATTAAAAGCGTTGATCATCCACTTTACGGATGTGTCATTAAAAACGTTGATCATCCACTTTACGAATGCGTCATTGAAGGCGTTGATCATCCACTTTACGGATGTGTCATTAAAAACGTTGATCATCCACTTTACGAATGCGTCATTGAAGGCGTTGATCATCCACTTTACGATGTGTCATTAAAAGCGTTGATCATCCACTTTACGGATGTGTCATTAAAAAGCGTTGATCATCCACTTTACGAATGCGTCATTGAAGGCGTTGATCATCCACTTTACGGATGTGTCATTAAAAGCGTTGATCATCCACTTTACGGATGTGTCATTAAAAACGTTGATCATCCACTTTACGAATGCGTCATTGAAGGCGTTGATCATCCACTTTACGGATGTGTCATTAAAAACGTTGATCATCCACTTTACGAATGCGTCATTGAAGGCGTTGATCATCCCACTTTACGGATGTGTCATTAAAAGCGTTGATCATCCACTTTACGGATGTGTCATTAAAAACGTTGATCATCCACTTTACGAATGCGTCATTGAAGGCGTTGATCATCCACTTTACGGATGTGTCATTAAAAACGTTGATCATCCACTTTACGAATGCGTCATTGAAGGCGTTGATCATCCACTTTGCGGATGCGTCATTGAAAGCGTTGATCATCCACTTTACGAATGCGTCATTGAAGGCGTTGATCATCCACTTTACGAATGCGTCATTGAAAGCGTTGATCATCCACTTTACGAATGCGTCATTGAAGGCGTTGATCATCCACTTTGCGGATGCGTCATTGAAGGCGTTGATCATCCACTTTACGAATGCGTCATTGAAGGCGTTGATCATCCACTTTACGATTGCGTCATTGAAAGCGTTGATCATCCACTTTACGGATGCGTCATTGAAGGCGTTGATCACCCACTTTACGGATGCGTCATTGAAGGCGTTGATCATCCACACTTTACGGATGCGTCATTGAAGGCGTTGCTCAAATTATCTGACCAACACCCCCCGCAAGTGTCTGGTGTCTGCGTATCTCTCGGGCCTCGTCGACGACACTAAGATACGAAAATAAGCGTAGACTGCAGCCCTGCCACGCAGTCATCAATCCGAAATAGAACTCAAAGCAGCATTACATGTACTATCAACCCAGTTGCCCAAGCCCTTAACCCTTTGCCTCCTGCACCCTGTCCACGAGCATCCTGCATTATCAACCATGCGAACAAAGCAAAACTTTAACCCTTTGACTCCCTCATCCTATCCACCAGCTTCCTGCAGGAAGCTGGTGGATAGGGTGAGGGAGTTAAAGGGTTAAGCTTTTGCAGTTGTTAGGAGTCAAAGGGTTAACTTCAAAAACTGGCCGGCACTTTCGTTTTCCATCTTAGTGTCTCCGTTCCTCTGGCGGTGTGAGCTTAGTGCTGGGTCCTGTCTCTCCCTTTCTCATTTCAAGACTTTTACCATCTGATAGACTTTTTGCGAGAGTTAATCGAGTCTGCTAGATATCTGCTGGAAGATTTTTGGATGCAGCACATATGGATTTGTCTGAGTGCGATGAATCCCTTTTGAACAAATTCCAAAATCTCAATGGTCATCATCCTAAGCCACTCCCTACGTATTAAGACAGTACCATACTCCCAATGGTCATTATCATAACCCACTCCCTACATATTAAGACAGTACCATGCTCACAATAGTCATCATCCTAAGCCACTCCCTACGTATTAAGACACTACCATACTCCCAGTGGTCATCATCATAACCCACTCCCTACATATTAAGACAGTACCATACTGCCATTGGTCATCATCATAACCTACTCCCTACATATTAAGACAGTACCATACTCCCAATGGTCATCATCCTAAGCCACTCCCTACATATTTAAGACAGTACCATACTCCCAATGGTCATCATCCTAAGCCACTCCCTACATATTAAGACACTACCATACTCCCAGTGGTCATCATCCTAAGCCACTCCCTACATATTAAGACACTACCATACTCCCAATGGTCATCATTATAAGCCACTCCCTACATATTAAGACAGTACCATACTCCCAGTGGTCATCATCCTAAGCCACTCCCTACATATTAAGACACTACCATACTCCCAATGGTCATCATATAAGCCACTCCCTACATATTAAGACACTACCATACTCCCAATGGTCATCATTATAAGCCACTCCCTACATATTAAGACTGTACCATACTCCCAGTGGTCATCATCCTAAGCCACTCCCTACATATTAAGACAGTACCATACTCCCAATGGTCATCATCATAAGCCACTCCCTACATATTAAGACAGTACCATACTCCCAATGGTCATCATTATAAGCCACTCCCTACATATTAAGACAGTACCATACTCCCAATGGTCATCATTATAAGCCACTCCCTACATATTAAGACACTACCATACTCCCAATGGTCATCATTATAAGCCACTCCCTACATATTAAGACACTACCATACTCCCAGTGGTCATCGTCAAGCCACTCCCTACATATTAAGACAGTACCATACTCCCAATGGTCATCATTATAACCCACTCCCTACATATTAAGACACTACCATACTCCCAATGGTCATCATCATAGCCACTCCCTACATATTAAGACAGTACCATACTCCCAATGGTCATCATTATAAGCCACTCCCTACATATTAAGACACTACCATACTCCCAATGGTCATCATTATAAGCCACTCCCTACATATTAAGACAGTACCATACTCCCAGTGGTCATCATTATAACCCACTCCCTACATATTAAGACAGTACCATACTCCCAATGGTCATCATCATAGCCACTCCCTACATATTAAGACATACCATACTCCCAATGGTCATCATCATAAGCCACTCCCTACGTATTAAGACAGTACCATACTCCCAATGGTCATCATTATAACCCACTCCCTACATATTAAGACTACCAGACTCCCACGGTCATCATTATAAGCCACTCCCTACATATTAAGACAGTACCATACTCCCAATGGTCATCATTATAACCCACTCCCTACATATTAAGACTACCAGACTCCCACGGTCATCATCATAAGCCACTCCCTACATATTAAGACAGTACCATACTCCCAATGGTCATCATTATAACCCACTCCCTACATATTAAGACTACCAGACTCCCACGGTCATCATTATAAGCCACTCCCTACATATTAAGACAGTACCATACTCCCAATGGTCATCATTATAACCCACTCCCTACATATTAAGACTACCAGACTCCCACGGTCATCATTATAAGCCACTCCCTACATATTAAGACAGTACCATACTCCCAATGGTCATCATTATAACCCACTCCCTACATATTAAGACTACCAGACTCCCACGGTCATCATTATAAGCCACTCCCTACATATTAAGACACTACCATACTCCCAATGGTCATCATTATAACCCACTCCTACATATTAAGACTACCAGACTCCCACGGTCATCATATAAGCCACTCCCTACATATTAAGACACTACCACACTCCCACGGTCATTATAAGCCAAACCCTACATATTAAGACACTACCATACTCCCAATGGTCATCATTATAACCCACTCCCTACATATTAAGACAATACCATACTCCCACGGTCATCATTATAAGCCACTCCCTACATATTAAGACAGTACCACACTCCAATGGTCATCATTATAACCACTCCTACATATTAGACACCACCATACTCCCAATGGTCATCATCATAAGCCACTCCCTACATATTCAGACAGTGCCAAACTCTCAGAGATCATTATCATAAGCCACTTCTTCCATATTAAGACAGTACAACAGTGGGTCACCATAATGTGACCAGCTCGAGGCTCAGACCGCGTCCCGTGCGTTATTAGCGTAGGAAACTAATCGGTTAAGATGACAATAATTTTTTTTAAAATTAGAGAGATTACACACAAAAAAGAGAAAACAGTCGAGCGAGCGAGCAAGAGACAAACAGACAGAGAGACAGACAGAGGGAGAGAAAGAGAGAGAGAGAGAGGGGGGCGGGGACAGAGAGACAGAGAGAGAAACACAGAGAGAAACAGAGAGAGAGACAGACACACAGACAGACACAAATAGAACTAGAGAGAACACCAAACGCAGCACTGGCAGTTCTGAGGAGGCCAGGGAAAGGTTGATCTTCAATTTCACATACTGTTGATAGTTTTTTACGCTAGAAATGAGATGAAACAGAGAACCAAACCCTCATCATTTTAAGGGCAAACAGGACTTTTTGTCATTTCTTTGCAAAAGCGTAAAGAGTTTCAGGGGGGAAAATACACGAGAACGGCGAGAGCCAACAGAAAAAGAAAAACTAAAACATTTCATGTGATTCTTTAATTTCCTAAAACGTGTACCATACAGTTCCACTGCAAGCAATAAGAATTTGGGTAAAAATTGTCCAAAAAAAAAAAAAATGTCTCGTGTTTTCAAGGACAGGTGGGCTTGTTATTCTCGCATCCACTTTCCCCTTTTGCCTTTAATTAGATCATTAAAAAAGAAGAAGAAGGAAAAAGAAAGAAATGAATGGAGAAAAGAAAAACCAAAACATCTCTCGTTATCCTAAGAGGAGTCTTTAACTTTTACGAGACAACAAGAAAAGAGATCGAGGAAAGAGAAGCATAATGACAGAAGCGGACCTAAAGAAACAGCTCTAACCGTTCCAAGAACGATGATGGGGATTGTTTCATTTCACGGTTTGCGGGCTTCCTCCCGTTGGGATGTCGGAGGCTCTTTCAATAGAAAATAGTGTCTTCACCTTCTGGACATTTCTGTGCTAGAAATTTCCTCCTTTCTATCGTTTTTTATTTTTTATTTTTTTATTTTTTTTTTTTTGTAGCCTTGTTCATTTGCTTTCTGTCATTTCTTCCTATCATTTTCTGCCTTGCTGGTCCATTCACCTGTATGTGTTCGATAAAGACTTACATACTTTCTCTTAGGATTGATAACTGGGTACATGTATTAAATACATTTTTGCTTCTAGGGAAATGAGATATGCGGAAGCAATTTGAGATAGTTTAGGTCCGTTTGTGTATATGTTTTAGTGTCCTTAGTTATGCTTAAATTTGTATTCGGGAATATTTTTTTAAATCCCCTTTGTGATATTGGACGGAGTGGTCAACGCCAGGGGCATCTCCTTAGATTATGTGCGCAAATGCATCGATGTGTATACTTGATTGTCTTTTCCTTTCTCTCTTTTTTTTCTTTTTTTGTTGTTTTTGATTTGTTGTTTTTGTTGTTTTTGTTTTGTTTGTTTTCCTGTTCGAGTATTGTGAAATGGTTATAGCCCTGATGTGGTTGTACGCAGTCGGCTGGGCTTTAAACAAAAATAACAGTAACAATAGTTTGCGGTCTGGCTGCCTCCTCTATTGATAGAGAGTCGTTGACTCAAGGTCTGTTGGCTTGAGTTCAATCTAGGCCCGTCACATAACAAGTGGCCTGTTCGCTGCCCGTCTGATGCTACAAAATACGATCATTCTGATGGTGTCAGCTTTATGTTTGGTCAGTCCCGTTCTCTCTATCTGCAGAGATCCAGGCCTTTGCACACGACCGGCGGAACTGGGAGGAATCTGGTGAACAGCTCTTTTGGTGCGGCGCCGCGATGACTCTAGTTCATAGAGTTAAGGGAGAAGAAGGAGGAGAAGAAGTTCTCACCATCCACTGTCTCCCCATTTCCAGATCTTTACAGGTTTCCTCCCCCCCCCCCCCCCCACGTAGGCTCAAAAAGTCTGCAAGACTTTGCAGTTACTGGCAGATTTTGGTGGTGTGCACATGTAGCTGACCGAGTGCAATGAACCCTTTGAGCTCATTATGAACCCAGGCACATCATAATAATTCTTAATCAGAAGAAACGAGAAGGAGAGAGACAGAGTGAAAGACAGACAGACAGACGGAGGGAAGGTGGATGGAGGAAGAGGGAGGATAGAAAGAGAGAGAGAAGATGGGAGGAAGAGAGAGAGAGAGACAGACAGACAGACAGACAAACAGAGACAGACAGACAGACAGTCAGACATACAGACAGATAGAAGCACACAGAGATAGAGAGGGGGACAGAGGAGAGAGAAAGGACAGAGGCAGAGAGAGACTCGAGAGAGACAGACAAGACAGACAGACACAAAGACAGACAAGACAAGACAGACAGACAGACAGACAGACAGACAGACAAAGTCGACAGAAAATAGCGAACGAGAACGAAACCCGATTTTGTCATCCCAAAGACAAAACGAGACTTTCAATTTTCCCCTTTCTCCTCCTTGATTTAAACGAAGAGTTTAAGAAGGAAAATGGAAGAGAACAAAAAACAAAAAAAAACAAAAAAACCACGCACACTCACACACACAAAAAGCCAATAAAAGCAATACTGAAACAATTCCCCCGTTCTCTTTATTCATCGGACAACAAACAAACACAGAGAGAGGGAGGACGACG
>JAPXFY010000031.1:23838353-23840853 GCA_030674185.1 Monoplex corrugatus | reverse complement strand
TTCATTGGATCACTTCCCATTCATAAAATTACTCACTGGATCACCATCCCCATTATGATAAAATTATCATTCATTGGATCACCATCCCCATTATCATAAAATTATCATTCATTGGATCACTTTCCCCATTATCATAAAATTATCATTCATTGGATCACTTTCCCCATTATCATAAAATTACCATTCACTGGATCACCATCCCCATTATGATAAAATTATCATTCATTGGATCACCATCCCCATTATCATAAAATTATCATTCATTGGATCACTTTCCCCATTATCATAAAATTATCATCACTAGATCACCATCCCCATTATGATAAAATTATCATTCATTGGATCACCATCCCCATTATCATGAAATTATCATTCATTGGATCACTTCCCATTATGATAAAATTATCATCACTAGATCACCATCCCCATTATCATGAAATTATCATTCATTGGATCATCATTGCCTTTATCATAGAATCATCATTCATTGGATCATAATCCCTATTATCATAAAATTATCATTCATTGGATCATTATTCCCATTATAATAAAATTATCAATTATTGGATCATCATCCCCATCATCATAAAATTATCATTCATTGGATCATCATCCCCATCATCATAAAAAATATTCATTGGATCATTATTCTCATTATCATAAAATTATCAATCATTGGATCATCATCCCCGTTATCATAAAGTTATCATTCATTGGAGCATCTTGAAAATAGATGCCAGAGTCTGTGGCACTTTATGCCCTGATCTCGTGGTGACATCGGTTCCAGTTCCCTGTACTACAACTTCCGTGCCCGGGGCAGTTTAGGTAGGTTGGGGAAGGTCTTTGGTACCAGTGGTTCATCGGGTGGGTCATTACTTGAATGGTAGTGGTGGTAGTGGTGGTGGTAGAGGTGGTCTCTTTATTGGGTATCTCTTACTCAGTCTGGATCCGTGACTGAGCCATTACTGTGTCGTTAACCCCTTGACTCCTGCACCCTGTCCAAAACAGTATTCAAGAAGATGAAAAGCATTCTTACCAACAAATGCCTACCAGTGAACATCAGGAAGAGAGTTCTTGAATGTTATATAGAACCGATGATGTTATACGGTTGTGAGACGTGGACAGTCAACAAGCAAAGCCAGAACAAGATTGAGCCAGCCGAGATGTGGTTTCTAAGAAGAATGCTGAGAGTTCCATGGACATCAAAGAAAACAAACGAGATAGTCTTGATGGAAGCAGACACAAGAAGATCATTAATAAGGAAGATTAGGAAAAGACAGGCAACATTTATAGGCTATTTCATGAGGAAAGGGGAATTGGAGCACCTGGTCACAACAGGAAAGCTGGAGGGAAAGAGAGCACCAGGTAGACCCAGGGAGAAAATATTGGACGGACTTGCAGAGTGGCTGAGGACAGAGAGGGTGGAAGAGGTGCTTGCGGCAACAAGGTACAGATGCATATGAAGGGCCATGATCGCCGACGCCATGTAGCAATGCACTTGATGATGATGACCCTGTCCACCAGCATCCTGCATTGTCAACCACGCAAGCAAAGCAAAACAAAAACAAAAATCAAAAATACAAAAAACAAAAATACATCATCATCACATCAAGTGCATTGCTACATGGCGTCGGCGATCATGGCCTTCATATGCATCTGTACCTTGTTGCCGCAAGCACCTCTTCCACCTCTTGTCCTCAGCCACTCTGCAAGTCCGTCCAATGTTGCGTCGGAAAATGGGAAGTGATTCTCGGACAGTGGTGAGGTATTGATGCCTGGGTCCCATCCAGCAACCTCGGGTGTTTCTTGTTAACATAAAAGACTGCACACAATATATTCCCGGGAAATGTCATCACTTTCGTGCACGTAATATTCGAGGGGTTTTCCAGCAGAATGATGATGATCTATCTGGTTTCTGTGTTTCTTTTGTGAAACACCCGTCTGACAGATAATCCTCGACATACTGCCACGGTTCTGGGAAAACAGAAATTTATCGGAGGTGACATTTGATAAAATGATTGTTGGGTGTTTCGTTAGTTTAATTCTTCATTATTATACAGATAGCCTGCAATTCTATCCACCGTTCTTAAAATGGTTCGTTGTTTTAAGGAGGGGCAACATTTTGGTATGCATATACGATCCCAGTGGAGATAAACCCTGCTGACATTTGATAAAACACTGTTCGGTGTTTCGTTACTTTAGGGTGTTTTTTTTCAGTAAACGCCTTTTTTTCTTTTTTTCAAACACAGGAAACAAGAGAGGGGACCAAAGACAGGAAACAAGAGAGGGGACCAAAGACAGTTATCAGACACAGATTAAGCTTACGCTTACACAGCGGAAAGGCTTTTCTTTTTCCCAAAAGAACACGATAAGAGTTTAAGAAATGAAATACGTAAAGAAATGAAAGAGCACACGACAAAATAGCAGCACTAAACTAATTTCCATCTTCCTTTAATTTCCCAAGACGCTTAATTTGCAAGAAATGAGAGACTGGAATAAA
>JAPXFY010000031.1:23815853-23818353 GCA_030674185.1 Monoplex corrugatus | reverse complement strand
CTTTTGGAAATTCTGTGTTAGAAATTTCTGTCACTCTTTTTGTCTCTCTCTGCCTTGTTCCTTCCTTTGCTTTCAGTCATTATTTCTTCCTTTATCATTTTCTGCCTTGCTGGTCCGTTCACCTATAATACTTCCTCTATGGATTGATAATTGGGTACATTCATTAAGTACAGGAAAGCTGGAGGGAAAAAGAACACCAAGTAGACCCAGGGAGAAAATGTTAGACGGACTTGCAGGGTGGCTGAGGACAGAGAGGGTGGGCGATGTACTTGCAGTGACAAGGGATAGATTCGTATGGAGGCCCGTGATCTCCAACGCCATGGGGCAGGGTACATGATGATGATGATGATATTAAGTGCACTTTTGGCTCTAGGGAAATGGGATATGCGGAAGCAATTTTCGGTAATTTAGGTCTGTTTTAATACATGTTTTAGTGTCCTTAGTTATGTTTCAATTTCTATTCAGGTATGTTTTTTTTTAAATCCCGTGTAATAAACTGGACGGAGTGGTCAACGCCAGGGACATCTCCTTAGATTATGTGCGCGAATGCGTTGACATCTGTACTTAGTTTTCTATTCCTTTACTCTTTTCTTTTCCTATTAAAGTACTGTATGTATATTGAAATGGTTATAGCCCTGATATGGCTCTACGCAGTCGGCTGGGCTTTAAGCAACAATAACAGTAAGCAGACCCATGCTGAACTTCTTTGGCCTTAGCAAATACGGGACTGTTCGTGTGATGAATCCCTTTTGAACAAACTGGACACTTCTTCCACGCGTTGTGGTGTAGTGGTTAGCGCAAAGGACCAATGGACGGTTTGTGGTTTCGAATCCCATCAGCAGCAGCAGCAGCATCGTCGTCGTCGTCGTTGTCGTCGTCGGCGTGATCATCATCACCATCATCATCATCATGTGCCCTGCCGCATGGCGTTGGCGATCATGGCCCTCCCACACGAATCTATCCTTTGTCTCTGCAAGTACATCTCCCGTCCTATCCGTTTTCATCCTCTCCGCAAAATCTCTCCAGTGGTTTCTCCCTAGGTCTACCTGGTGTTCTTTTCCCCCTCCAGCTTTCCTGTTGTGACTAGGGTGATGTAATTTCTGTTCATCATCATCATCATCATCAAGTGCCTTGTGGCATGGCGTTGGCGATTATGGACTTCCATCTGTCTCTATCTCTTGTTGCCTCAAGCATCTCTTCCACCCTCTCTGTCTTCAGCCAGTCTGCAAGTCCGTCTAGTATCTTCTCCCTGGGTCTACCTGGTGCTCTCTTTCCCTCCAGCTTTCCCGTTGTGATCAGGTGTTCCAATTCCCCTTTCTTCATAAAATGGCCTATGAATGTTGCCTGTCTTTTCCTAATCTTCCTTATGAATGATCTACTTGTGTCTGCCTCCCTCAAGACTGTCTCGTTTGTTTTCTTTGCTGTCCATGGAACTCTCAACATTCTTCATAGAAACCACATCTCTGCTGCCTCAATCTTGTTCTGGCTTTGCTTGTTGACTGTCCACGCCTAGAGGAAGACCCTGGCTTAAAGGTTGGAGGAAAAATGATAAACAATATTCGATACGCAGATGACACCGTGCTAATTGCTGAAAGTGAAAAGGACCTACAAAACCTTGTGATTATACTTGAAATAGAAAGCAAAGGTAAGGGGTTGGAACTAAACAGCAGGAAGACTGAAGTCATGGTGATCAGTAAAAAACATGAAATCCCCTCATGCAAAATAACAGCAAACGGCACAACCTTGAGACAGGTTGATAAGTTTAAATACCTGGGAACGATCATTTCACCAGACGGCAGATGCACATCAGAAATAGCCAGCAGAATCGGCCAAGCCAAAACAACATTCAAGAAGATGGAAAGCATCCTTACCAACAAATGCCTATCAATTAACATCAGGAAGAGAGTTCTTGAATATTATATAGAACCAATACTGTTGTAATTTCTATTGCCCCATAAAATGTCTTGTAAATGTTGCTTGTCTTTTCCTAAATCTTCTTTATTAATGTTCTCTTTTTTGTGTTTGCCTCTTTCAAGACTGTCTCGTTTGTTTTCTTTGCTGTCCATGGAACTCTTAACATTCTTCTTAGAAACCACATGTCGGCTGCCACAATCTTGCTCTGACTTTGCGTGTTGACTGTCCACGCTTCACAGCCGTACAACAATATTGGTTCTATCTAACACCGAAGAATTCTCTTCCTGATGATAATTGATAGGCATTTGTTGGTAAGAACGCTTCTCATTTTCCTTGAATGCTGTTTTGAATCCCCATCAGTCCTATTAACATCATTGAGGGGTTTTTTCGCCCCCCCTCCCCCCCAACTGCCTTGGAACCAGACTCGAGAGTGCAAAGGGCTTATTGGGAAGACTGAGGTCACACAGTCGACTCTCATCCATCCACTTTATACGGATTGCGTCATCTAGGATGTTGCTCAAATGTCCCGACCATCACCGAAGGCGTCTGTATCTCTCGGGCCTGTTACGACAGTAAGTGCAGACTA
>JAPXFY010000031.1:23803353-23805853 GCA_030674185.1 Monoplex corrugatus | reverse complement strand
GGTTTTGAGTGCCTGTTTCAACATGATTGATATACAGAGACACAAGGAACTAGGAAGTGAAGCGAAATGCTCTGGTTTACAGTTGGTTAGTTAGACTAATGGTACATTGTGTGTGTAGTGTGTGTGTCTGTGTGTGTGTGTATGTGTGTGTATGTGTGTGTGTGTGTGTGTGTGTGTGTGTGTAGGGTCTGTGTGTGTGTTGGGGGTTGTGTGTGTGTTTGTGTGTGTGTGTTGTGTGTGTGTGTGGTGTGGGTCTTTGGGTACGTGTGTGTGTGTGTGTCGTGTGCGTGTGTGGTGTGTTGTGTGTGTGTGGTGTGTGTGTCGTGTGTGGTTGTTTGTGTGTTGTGTGTTTGTGTGTGTTGGGTCTTTATGTGTGTATGTGTCTGTGTGTGTGCTGGGTCTTTGGGTACGTGTGTGTGTGTGCGTGTGTGTGTGTGTGTGTGTGTGTGTTGGGTCTCTCTCTCTCTGTGCGTGTGTGTGTGTGTGTGTGTGTGTGTGTGTGTGTGTGTGTGTGTGTGTGTGTGTGTGTGTGTGTGTGTGTTGCAGTAAAAGAGAGTGAGAAACACAAGTTTACAGAGAAGATAGAGTAGTGAAAGAAGAACGGAGACAGAGACAGAGACAGACAGAGAGAGAGCGAGAGTGAGAGAGAGAGAGAGAGTTCAGAACACTTCACTACTCAAGGATAGTAGCATTCCATTTAGGTCCCATTGGACCTGTTGTATAGCTAGTCCTTACTGCTTTACACACACACACACACACACACACACACACACACACACACACACACACACACATACACCCGAAGAGACAGACAGAGAGACATATATACAGACAGACAGAGAAGAGACAGAGACAGAGATAGAGACAGACATAGAAAGAGACAGACACAGGCAGATAGACAGACAAACAAACAGACAGTCAAAGAGAGACAGACAGAGACAGAGAGAGACAGTCAGTCAGTCACTCAGTCACTCAGTCAGTCAGTCAGTCACTCACTCAGTCACTCAGTCAGTCAGTCAGACAGCCAGACAGCCAGACAGCCAGACAGCCAGATCAGACAATGACGATGATGAATTTTCGTTTTCGCTGATCAGTGAAAGTTACTGACTCAAAACGAAATCACAAACTTTTCGTTCCTAATGTGAAGAGAAACCTATGGCAAAAAAACACAAAAGTACGCACATAATAAACAGCAGTACATATTATTAGATGAATCAATAATACAATAAGAGACTGATAGACTGACATGCTGGCCGATTATCGCGTGTTGACCATCGTTTCCTGTTACCACAAGCCTCTTGTAATGGGCGTGGTGATAATTATCGTGCTTATTGACGTTGTGTGTGTGGTTTGTGTGTGTGTGTGTCTCTCTCTGTCTGTCTGTCTGTCTGTCTCTCTCTCTCTCTCTATATATAATATATATATATATCTGTCTCTCTGTCTGTCTGTCTCTCTCTCTCTCTTTCTGTCTCTGCCTGTCTGTCTCTGTCTCTGTCTGTCTCTCTCTCTCTCTGTCAGTCTCTCTCTTTTTCTCTGTGTGTGTGTGTGCGTGTGTGTGTGTGAGAGAGAGAGAGAGAGAGAGCGAGAGAGTGAGTGAGTGTGTGTGTGTGTGTCTGAGTGTGTGTGTGTGTGTGTGTGTGTGTGTCGTGTGTGTGTGTGTGTGTGTGTGTGGACCGCCCAGAGAGAGAGAAAAAAGAGAGGGAGACAAACAGAGAGAGAAGAAGAAGGATAGACGGAGAGAGAGAGTGAGACTGAAAGTGAGAGAGAGACAGAAAGAGAGAGAGAGAAACAGACAGACAGAGAATGAGAGACAGACAGAAAGACAGAGACAGAGAGTGAGAGACAGACAGACAGAGAAAGAGACAGACAGACAGAGACAGACAGAGAGTAACACATAGACACAGAGAGAGAGCCAGAGACAGTATGAGGGAGAGAATTGGGGGGGGGGGGGAGCAAAGAGAGAAGAGGAGAAAGAAGGAGGGAGAGGGAGAGACAGACAGATAGAAACAGAGAGATAGAGAAAGAGAGAGAGAGACAGAGACAAAAACAGAGAGAGAGAGAAATAAAGTGAGGAAGGAAAGGAGAGAATTAGGGAGGGGGGGAGTCAGAGAGAACAAGAGAGAGAGAGAGAGACATAGAGAGAGAGAGAGAACGAGAGAGAGAGGGAGGGAGGGAGGGGGGAGGGAGGGAAAGAAAGGAGAGAATTAAGGAGGGGGTGGGAAGTCAGAGAGAACAAGAGAGAGAACGAGAGAGAGAGAGAGAGAGGGTGGAGGGGGAGGGGAGGGAGGGAGGGAAGGAGGGAGGAAGGAAGAAAGAAAGCACAGGCATAAAAGAATACACGGGCGAACGAGCAGTTGAGTAAGAACAGCACAATGGAGCTGTCACGTTATATGGCAGATGAGATTACAGAAGCACAACCTACCCACCCCACCCCCACTCCCCACAACATCAACAACAACAACACCTTCCCACCCCCTTTGCCCAAACCACCACCCGACCC
>JAPXFY010000031.1:23788353-23790853 GCA_030674185.1 Monoplex corrugatus | reverse complement strand
TATGTGGGTGGGTGGAGAGGGGTGTATATGTCTGTTGTGTGTGTGTGGTTGTTGTGTGTGTGTGTGTGTGTGTGTGTGCTCGCGTGCGTTTGAATATGTTGGTGTGTGTGTGTGTATGTGTGTTTGTGTGTGGTGTGTGTGTTCGTGTGTATGTCTGTGTTTATAAGTATGTCTGTATTTGTGTGTGTGTTTGTTTGCATGTGCTTTTGTGTTATGTATGGTGCTATGTGTGCGTGTGTATGCGTGTGCGCGCGCGCGTGTGTGTGCGTGCGTGCGTGCGTGTGTGTGTTATATATGCGCGCGCGCGTCGTGTGTGTGTGTGTGCGTTCCTTTTCGATTATTCATCAAGTTAAAAAAAAAAAGAACTTTAATCCGTAGTTCCTGTCCCAAGGTTTTACGTTCTTTTACTTGTTTGACGTCTCGACTGTTTGCACAAGCTTTCTTATCTGGTCGTTTCCTGTCAGAGCAAACCTATGGAACAGACTCTACGTTAAGATGGTATTAACTAACGACGTTAAGATAACAACAACAACAACAACAATAATATAGTAATATGATGATGATGATGATAATAATAATAATAATAATGAAAAAATAATATAAATATAATAATAATAATGATAATTGCAGTATTTACACGGCGCCAAATCTTGACAATTCAAATCAAAACTCATTCTCATACAATCTCACAGAACATCTTACAATATTTAATACGTAAACCGAGGGAAAGAAGTAGTTGTAGGATTCATTGTTGGGAAAAAAGGTGGGCTTTTAAATTGGATTTAAAAACAGAAAGGGTAAGTATTAGGCGAAGGGAGAGCGGAAGTCTGTGTCAGGCTGACGGTCCTGGGACAGCAAAAGAACGCTGCCCAACACTTTGTTAGTGCCATTGTTAGTTAAATCTAGGGACCTGAAGGGAAAGAGTGTCTGAAGCTGAGCGCAAGGTGCGAGTTGGCGTATAAAATATTGATGTTGTCGCAAAGGTTCGTAGGGGCATTCTGGTGAATGGATTTGTAACACAAGGTGTCCAGGATGTACCTTGTATTATCTGACCAATTAAACGACTTACTGACTATATCACTTTGCGAAGAGCCGCTAGTCAAATGGGTACAGCCTGAGGGATGGGAAGGTCCTGAGTTCAATCCGCCAAGACACCTCCGCCTTGTGGGTAAAGCGGTGGAGATTTTTCT
The DNA here is from genome assembly GCA_030674185.1 of Monoplex corrugatus. Taxonomy (NCBI): domain Eukaryota; kingdom Metazoa; phylum Mollusca; class Gastropoda; order Littorinimorpha; family Ranellidae; genus Monoplex; species Monoplex corrugatus. Next base: position 23,789,663 of record JAPXFY010000031.1, on the reverse strand, counting down.
TTCTGATCTGTGGGGTATACGAGTGTGCAGATCTGCTTACCATGATGAGCCACGATCGTGGCTTGACCGTCCGAACATGATGAACCACGATTGTGGCCTGACCATCCAAACACGATGAGCCACTATCGTGGCTTTGTTCCCACCGCCGAATACTGTCCAATCTATAAACTGAATACAAATTGACCAATCAGAAGGCTCCTTTTGCGTGGCCTCTGCCCTTTTCCTTTAATACAGGCTCGCCATTTTGCTGTTTTTCGATTGATTTTTACAAGTTTTTGCACACACAAAATGAGTGAGACCGGGACTGACCGTGAGGTTGACAAGTTGGGACTCTTGTTGACAGTGACTCTGGCGATGATTATGAGGTAAATATGGCTTTGGTTTTGGTTCTAAATGAACAAGAGATGTTCGAGCACATGATGAAGCGTATTTTTAGCACATCAATCATTGATGGAACGCGGGTCGTCATTCAGTTTGGTTTGTTTACGTTGTACTTCTAATCGCACGTGTGTGTATGCGTTTATTGTTTTGACTCTCTGTAATTTCGCTTTCTCCTGCAAACAGGCGGTTATTTTATTTTTGTTGTGCAGTTCAGGATTTCTACTCTCTAAATGTGTGTATACTTTTTCTAGGAAATGTAACACACGACAGCAGCAAAAATTTAAAAACAATCAGTACCCTTTGACAAGTTGGCTCCCTTACGTATAAGCCATTGTCTTACTGTACACTTATGATTATGTCTTCATGGGTAAAAGACCCCAGTGTTAAAGCGCTATGTAGGTAGGACCTTAGGACCTAGCCAGCTCGTAGTTTATGTGCAGCTTAAGCTTGTGTCGTGATCGTTCTGGATCTTCTCGGTCATATTGCACCTGTGACGTTAGTGCATAATTTATGGAGTTCATTCTCAGCGCGGAGACGTCATCTTGAGAAATTGAAACTGAAACTGAAACTGAAATTATGTATATGCCAGACTTCATTCGTGTGTGTACGAGTACGTGCAGAGTATCAAACGTCCTTTTCTCCCACTGGACGAAGCTGCAGGGAAGTTTCAGTCTTTTTCTCCGAATTTTGTATTTGGTGTTTGTTTGTTTGTTTGTGATCTTACATTCACCTTGACAAAGGCCAGTTGGCCGGAAATTGCGCCTGTCTTGTCTGGTTGTATTAAATACGCGTTCTGATTCTACTTTTTCGTGTTTTTCTGGTTCCTGTTTGCTTGAACGCGGGCAGTCGCACTTGTTTTGGATATCATGTAAGTAAACCATGCCATTTGTGGCCAGCTCATGGAAACATGAAAACATCAATAGTAATAC
>JAPXFY010000031.1:23783353-23785853 GCA_030674185.1 Monoplex corrugatus | reverse complement strand
TCAATCTATCTATCTATCTATCTATCTATCTATCAGTCTGTCTATATCCATCCATCCATCGATCTATCTATCTATTTTATCTGTCTTTCACCACCACCCCAACTCTGTTCTCTCTCTCTCTCTCCCTCTCTCTCTCTCTCGCTCTCCCTTTCTGTCTCTCTCCCCCTCCTCTCTCTCTCTCTCGCTTTCTGTCTACCCTCCTGCTCTCTCTCTCTCTCTCTCTCTCTTTCTCTGTGTCTCTCTATCTCTCTGTCTCTGTTTTTATGTGTGTACACAGACAGACAAACTAACAAAAGATTAGTTCTTGACACTACAGACTGTATTTCTTAAGTTAGGAATGGTCAGGAGCCCCCCCCCCCCTTCCTCCAGGAAAAAAAAAACAAGGAAAGAAAGACAACACACACACACACACACACACACACACACACACACACACACACACACACACACACACACACACACACACACACACACACACACATACGCACACATACATAAACACACATAACACAAACACACACGCACTTGCGAACAAACACACAGACACACACACACACACACACACATACACACACAGACATAACACACACACACACACACACACATACACACACACATGCAGAGAGGAAGAGAGAGAGAGAGAGAGAGAGAGAGAGGATTAAAAAGTTGCTTTGTATGAACACAAGGACTGGGTTCGAGAGGAGAGCATGCGAGACAGAGAGAGAGAGAGAGAGAGAGAGAGAGAGAGAGAGGGGAGGGAGAGAGAGAGAGGTGGGGAAGAGAAGACAGACTAAATAAAATAGATAAGAACAATCACACTTTAACACACACACACACACACACACACACACACACACAACACACACACACGCAACACACACACGACACACACACGCACACACACACACACACACGCACACACACACACACACACAGACACACACACACACACACACACACACACACACACACACACACACACACATTTTTTTCGACCTCTAATTTTTTTTACAAGTATAAGATATCTGTGCCTCACTGTCTTTTGTTTGTTTGTTTGTTTGTTTTCTAACATAATTATTAATTCTTTGTTGTGTATTGTGTAGGCTTGACTAAAGCTAATTAGCCGAAATTTGCGCATGTGTTGTTTTTTTTGCTGTTGTTGTTGTTGTTTTTATGCAGTAAACACACATTGTCATTGTGTTTACGTAGTTTTTCTCTTTTTTTCTTATTTTCATTTTATAGTTATTTTTTATTTTTTTAAATTTTTTTTTATTTTATCATATTTTGCTTTATTTTTCATTTTATTTTATCCTATTTTATCTTATTTCATTTTATTTACTTTATTTTATTTTATTTTATTCCATTTTGTTTTATGTCATTTTATTGCAATTCATTTTTTTTATTTCATTTTGTTTTATTTCACTTTGTTTTTATTTCATGTCAATTTATTTTATTCTTTTTTTATATTTCATTTCATTTCATATTATTCCATTTTGTTTTATTTCATGTCATTTTATTTTATTTATTTTTTATTTCGTTCTATTCTATTTTATTTTATTTTATCTTGTATTATCTTATTTCATTTTATTTATTTCATTTTGTTTTATTTCATTTTATTGTATTTCATTTTATTTTGTTCTTTACTTTTTTCATTTATTTTTATTTCATTTTGTTTTATTTCATGTCATTTTATTTCATTTTGTTTTATTTTATTTTGTTTTATTTTTTATTTTTTTATTTTTTTTATTTTGCAGATTTCATTTTACTTTATTTTGTTTAATTTAACTTAATTTAATTTATTTTATTTCATTTTATTGTATTTTATTTGTATCATTTTAGTTTAGTTTAGTTTAGTTTTAGTTTAGTTTAGTTTAGTTTACTTTACTTTACTTCTTACTTACTTACTTTACTTTACTTTACTTTACTTTACTTTACTTTACTTTACTTTACTTTACTTTACTTTATTTTACTTTAGTTTTTCGTGTTTGCTTGAACCCTGACAGTTTTTTTGAAAGAGAAAGTCTTGTTATGTCTAGAATTCTGCAGCCGATCGACACAGAAAGACAAGAGGGAGAGAGAGAGAGGTGAGGGAGAGGGCAGACAGACAAAGATGAGACGGGGAGACAGACAGACAATAGACAGAGATTGCTTTGACCTTGTTCAAGAGAGATTCTTGGCACTCGGGCACTCCCCCCCCCCCCAAAAAAAAAAGAGAAATGCTGATTTTAGGCACATATGTGTGTGTTGGAGAAGGGAGCGTGATTGTATCTGTGATCTTGACCTTGTTGCATAACTTAAAAATTCTTACCTACTTATTTGTGACTCTTCAAGGACACACATCTCTGACCCAACGTGGTAAAAATCCATCAAGAAACAACTGAATAAATCTTCCTAACACATTTTGATGAGCGAGAGAAAAGACAGACAGACAGACAAACAGAGGCAGAGGGAGAGGCAGAGGGAGAGGCAGAGAGAGAGAGAGAGAGAGAGACAGAAAGAG
>JAPXFY010000031.1:23755853-23763353 GCA_030674185.1 Monoplex corrugatus | reverse complement strand
TAATAAAATAATAATAATAATAATAATAATAATAATAATAATAACAATAATAATAATAATAATGATATAACAATGATGATGATGATAACGAAAACAACAACGACGATAACAATAACAACAACAACAATAATAATAATAATAATAATAATAATAATGATAATAATAATAATGATAATAATAATAATGATAATTATTTAATGAAAACAATAATGATGATAATGATGATGATGACGACAACAACAACAACAACAACAATAATGATCACATCACCACCAACATCAACAACGACGACGACGACGACGATGATGATGATGATGACGACGATGACGACGACGACGACGACGACGACGACGATGGTAAAGCGCCAAATCTTGATCACAGCTCACACACTCATCATTCACTAAGATTCACTGGCAATGACAAAATATCAAGGACACAGATCATGTACACACTGGGAAGAGGGAAGGGGGGGGGAGAACAGGAGAGGAGTGGGACGAAGGGGTGGGCACATAGAAGGGGAAATAACTGCTGGACAAAAAGACATGTCTTCAAGTTGATATTGAAGAAAGACTGAGCATGTGGATGTCGAAGAGGCAAGGGGAGCTTATTCCAGTTGTATGGACCAAACACAGAAAATGAGGGGCAACCGACTGTGGAACATCTGTTTCGAGAAATTTGGAAACAAGTAAGTAGTATCAGGAGAACGGAGAGGTTGGGCAGGGTGTGCATTCGGAGGTGGTGGCAGAGATAAGTAGGTGCAATACCATCAATATGCTTGGAGTATGATATAGTGTGAATATACTAGAAATCGAAAGCAAAGGTAAGGGGTTGGAACTAAACAGCAGGAAGACTGATGTCATGGTGATCAGTAAAAACCATGAAATCCCCTCATGCAAAATAACAGCAAATGGCACAACCTTGACACAGGTTAATAAGTTCAAATACCTGGGAACAGTCATTTCATCAGACGGCAGATGCACATCGGAAATAGCCGGCAGAATCGGCCAAGCCAAAACAGCATTCAAGAAGATGACAAGCATTCTTACCAACAAATGCCTATCAATTAACATCAGGAAGAGAGTTCTTAAATGTTATATAGAACCAGTACTGTTGTACGGATGTGAGACGTGGACAGTCAACAAGCAAAGCCTGAACAAGATTGAGGCAGCCGAGATGTGGTTTCTCAGAAGAATGTTGAGAGTTCCATGGACAGCAAAGAAAACAAACGAGACAGTCTTGATGGAGGCAGACACAAGAAGATCATTCATAGGGAAGATTAGGGAAAGACAGGCAACATTTATAGGCCATTTTATGAGGAAGGGGGATTTGGAGCACTGGTCACAACGGGAAAGCTGGAGGGAAAGACAGCACCAGGTAGACCCAGGGAGAAAATGCTAGACGGACTTGCAGAGTGGCTGAAGACGAGGAGGGTGGAGGAGATGATTGGGGCAACAAGAGATAGAGACAGATGGAAGTCTATGATCGCCAACGCCATGCGGCAAGGCACCTGATGATGATGATGAGTGGAGAAAGTTAAGCAACAGAGTGATATGATCACTCCCTTTTTTTTTTTCCTCGCTGTTTTACCGATTGGATAATGCAGTTTCTTTTCTCCAGCAAGAAGATATGATTTATGAGCCAATTTTTCAATCAAAATTATAAAACTTGACATGACCTCATCTCTCAACTTATTCTGACGGTCCCTGACCTCGACCCTAGACAGAGAAACGTGTGGCGTAACGGTTAACGCAGCTGCTTTGGACGTGATAAACCCAGGTTCGAATATCGGCTAAGACAGGGATTTTCTTCCCTTTCCCTCCCTCTTCAAGTGGTCGTCTAGGTGCTGATCAACAAAGGAGTTGACTATGGCAACATTCTGTAGTAAAAATATTCATTTTAATAATTAAACGGAAATGCATGCATATTGAAAAACAAAAATAAATAAATAATTAAATAAAATGAAATAACAAAATGAATGGAGAGAGAGAAGTGTGAATTTGACATAATGAATCCACTGTGACAAAACAAATAACAAGAACGAAAACAAGTACAACAACAATAATAATAATAATAATAATAATGATGATGATAATAATAATAATGAAATAGTACTAATAATAATAACAGTAATAATGAATGAATAAACAAATAAATAGATAATAACAATATTAATAATGATAATGATGATGATGATAATAATAATGATGATGATGATGATGATGATGATGATGATGATGATGATAACAATAATAATAATAAAAAGAGAAGTACAAAATACAAAGAGCACTAGGCAACACACGACTCATTTCCTGCAGGAGGGTCACATCTTTTGCCAGATAACGAAGATTCCGACCCGCAGACAATAAGTGCAAACTCATCTACGAATCGCCTTCATCATCAATACCGTCGCTAACTAACCACTACTAGCACTAATACAAGAAGCCTCCTTCCCCTTGGACGAAAACATGCGCAGACGCAGCATACAGACACAGCAACACACTCAAATGTGCCAAAAACTGGGGAAAAGAAAACAAAAAAAGAAACAAAAAGAAAACCTCAATTGAGCAAAAATTTGAGACATGGGAGAAGATGGCGGATGTCGAAGTAAGATAAAGATTGAGCGCATGCGCACAGGTCTGAGAGAGTTCTCGTTCTTTTTATTTCTATGGTAGAAGCACAGCGTCAAGCTTTGACTACACGGAAGAGCTTTTAGTCGCTGTACGATATCAGCACTTGTGAATTACGGTGTAGAATGTGGTAATTAAAAAATGATATGACTGCCACCGCCATTGCCATCGCCTCCACCATATCCACCACTACCACTACCACAAGGGACATGTTAGTTTCACCCTTTGACTTCCACACCCTGTCTACCGGCATCAACCATGCAAGCAAAGCAAAAACTTAACCCTTTGACATCCTCACCCTATCCACCATCTATCTGCAGGAAGATGGTGGATAGGGTGAGGGCATGAAAGGGTTAAGTTTTTGCAGTTGGTAGATAAGGTGCAGGAGTCAAAAGATTAATCGCTGTACGATATGAGCACTTGTGAGTTACGGTATAGAATGTGGTAACTAAAATCATATGACTGCCACCGTCATTATCATCACTATCACCACCACATCCACCAGTACCACTACCAACTAAGGGCCTGTTGGCTTAGTTGGTTAAAGTGCCGTGCTTATGACGCTGACATTGTGAGTTCGTCATCAGGAGAAGAGTGGCAGAATGGTTCAGACGTTCGCCTGCCAATAACTCAACTGGAGGTTCCAGTTTCGCTCCCTGTAGAGGTCTCGATTTTTTTGTCCTCAGTTTGACTGGAAAATCGAACTGAACGTCCAGTTCTTCGGAAGGGGGCGATAAGCGAGTCGGACCCGCGTGCCTTCTGGCTGTTCACGCTAAAGATCCCACAGCAGTTGAAAATCGTGAAGAGCAAGGCATTGCCCAGCTGCCTTGGTATAAAACACTGGAAAGATAGTTTGATTTCCCAGGTCCCACCCCTTGAAAACCAATAAGCTTTCTTACCTTTCTGAAGTCTTGGTTGTAAAAAAAAAAGTGAATATGAATATGAATTTGAAGTGAGGAAGAAGGGGATGGGCGCCGTCTTCGAGGTGCTGGCGCCGGGAAAAGTTGAGGTCTCTACCACCTCACTCCCCTACGACCCCAGGTTTATGGAACTGTCCAGGTAGGACCTCAGGACCTGGACAGCTCTTGGGTTTATGTGCAGGCTTAAGGTTTGTGCCGTGGTCATTCTGGATCTTCTCCATCACATGGCACCTGTGACGTTAGTGGATATGGAATTCATTCCGAACGCGGAGACGTCATTTCGAGATATTGAAACTGAAATTGAAATTGAAAAAAAAAAATTGTGGGTTCGACTCTCATGCAAGCCAAAATTCGCGCTGGCTAGTTTGCTTGGTCGTGTGCTAGAGTCATCGACTTAAGATCTTTGTGTCCTGAGTTCAATCCAATTGCATCTCCCCCATGGGGATGCCGGGGATTCTTTCAGTATACATAGATATCCCCATCTGAAAATCCTGTGCTGGAAATGTCCTCTTTTCGGTCACTGTCTTTGTTTCTGCTTTGCTCCTTTGCTTTCTGTCCTCTCTTCTTCTCACTTTTTATTTTTTTATTTTTTTGTCTTGCTGGTCCATTCAACTGTATGTGTTCTATAAAGCCCACATAGTGTTTTTAGGAATAAATATTAGGTGCATGTATTAAGGGCATTTTGTCTCTAAGGAAATACGGTGTGCAGAAGCAAGTTGAGTCAGCTTAGACCGGTTTTTAAAATATATTTCAGTGTCCCTAATTTTGTTCTTATTTGTATTCAGTTTTTGTTTTTGTTTTGTTTTTTTATCCTCTGCTGACAAATTGGATGGAACGGTCAACACCAGGGGCGTATCGCGTATCCTTAGAACATGTGCGCGAGCGCATCGATACGTGTACATAAAATTTTCTGTTCCAGTCTTTTTTTAAGATATTGTGTACTTTCTGAGATAGTTATAGTCCTGGTATGGCTTTCTATGCAGCCGGCTGGGCTTTAGATAACAACAGCCCTGGTATGGCTCTGTATGCAGTCAGCTGGGCTTTAGACAACAATAGCCCTGGTATGGATCTATGCAGTCGGCTGGGCTTTAGACAACAACAGCCCTGGTATGGCTCTGTATGCAGTCGCCTGGGCTTTAGACAACAATAGCCCTGGTATGGCTCTGTATGCAGTCGGCTGGGCTTTAGACAACAATAGCCCTGGTATGGCTCTATGCAGCCGGCTGGGCTTTAGACAACAATAGCCCTGGTATGGCTCTGTATGCAGTCGGCTGGGCTTTAGACAACAATAGCCCTGGTATGGCTCTATGCAGCCGGCTGGGCTTTAGACAACAATAGCCCTGGTATGGCTCTATGTAGCCGGATGGGCTTTAGACAACAATAGCTCTGGTATGGATCTATGCAGCCGGCTGGGCTTTAGACAACAATAACAATAACAATAACAGTCCCACCCCGCAAGAGAAGAGTTGGCTTGTTCCGCTTCCCCATGTAAATTGCTTCCGAATATTGTGGCGGTGTCAGTGTTTCATAGATAAGCGCTGTTCGTTTTTCTCTCGATGCGAGGACTCTTCCAACACCACCAACACCACCATCATCATCACAACCACCACCATCATTATCACCACCACCACCACCACCACAACAACAACAACATCCACCACTACCACCACCACCATCACTTCAACTATCACCACCATCACCAACCACCACTACGATTACAACCACCTCTACCACTACCACTACCACCAACAACACCAACACCACCACTATCACCTCCACCACTACCATCACCACCATCACTTCAACTACCACCACCATCACCAACCACCACTACCATTACCACCACCTCTACCATTACCGGTACGACCATTATCACCACCACCACCACCACCACCATCACCACCACCATCATCACCACCACCATCACCACCACCTCCACTCCATCACTATCTGCATGACAGGGTCAGTACTCCAATAGAACACTGGTCTTTCAACTGGGAGTGGGGTGGGGGTGGGGGGGGTTCCAGGGTCTATCCCACCTGTTACCTAAAGGGTGGACATTTTATGCCATCTCCCAGGTCAACATACGAACGAACCTGCTGATGCTCTACACCCCCATTGTCTGTATGACATGCATGCATAACGACCAGCACCTTACGCACGGTAAAGATAATGTAAGCCTTTAAAACGAAACGGTTGCCATATTTGCCATTAACAGCATCCGGAACTTGATACCGGCTATTTGATTTTTTTAAATGTACATCATAATGCACTAATGAGATATGATGTGAAAACTCCTATGTGATGAATTGGACGGAATGGTCAACGCCGGGGGTATTTCCTTAGATTATGTGCACGAATGCATTGATATGTGTGCTTAGTTTTTTTGTTTGTTTGTTTGTTTTTAATTTTTAATTTTATTTTGTTTTTACTTTTTTTCCTAGTTGAAGTATTGTGTATCTTTTGAAACGGTTACAGCCCTGATATGGCTTTACGCAGTCGGCTGGGCTTTAAACAAAAATAACAGTAACAATAACAGTATGATTGTGAATGTGACTCATGAACGAACTTCCTATGTATCCTCAAAAATTTATGTTATTTTTCATGTAATTCTTTTTTGTTTTTTCGTACTTATACATAGGTATTAAGCATAGGAATAGTTTGTATGAATTCGAACTTTTCTTATTGTTCAATTTTCATTACACTTTGCTATTGTTGTTTGTGTTTGTATTAGTTTAATTGAAATGATTTTTAAGAAAAAAAACATTGACAAAAAACAAAACAAAATAAATCTGTAAACTATTTTAGTGTTTGTTGATATATGGAAACACGAAAACATACAAACAGACAAACAAATCAGTATGCACAGTCTCGAAAAAAGCAATATGACGGCCCGAATAACGAAAACAAGTAACCTTACACGTAAAAGCACACTCATACATTCAAATGCTCGTGTAAATCGCAGCCAACCAAAAAATTTAAAAAGCTACAAAAACCACGCCGTTACTACCTTAAGTACCAACATCATCATCGCCACCTGGCAATAAAGGAGAACAGTGTCCATTGAAAGAGCTCCACGACCTACCATCAATCGGTACATACCTATCATTCACCGGGACTGGACTGGTTAGATGGAAAAAGAAGAAGGAAAAGAAAAAGCAGAAGAAGAAAATATCAGAAGAAGAAGAAAGCAGAAGAAGGAAAAGAAGAAGAAAAAGAAAAAGAAGAAGCAGAAGAAGAAGAAGAGGGAAAAAAAAAAAAGAAGCAGAAGAAGAAGAAGAGGGAGATGAAGAGAAAGAAGAAGAAGAAAAGAAGAAAATGAAGAAGAAGAAGAAGAAGAAGAAGAAGAAGAAGAAGAAGAAGAAGATACAGAAGAACAAGAACAAGAAGCAGAAGAAGAAGAAGAGGAGGAGGAGGAGGAAGAAGAAAAGGAGAAGCTTATGAAAATTGAATTCATAAGAGTTTAAAGTTGAAGCTCATGAAAATTGAGTTCATAAGAGTTTCAAGTTTAGAGTTTGCTCAAGAGGAATTCCTCACACTCGTAAGTGCTCCACCCAAATGTTCCGGTAATTATCTGGCAGACTAGACAAATCTTGAAATGGGGAGCTAAGGGGGGGGGGGAGGGGTGTGAGGGGGGATAACCTCTGCAACACTTAACCCAACATCACCTTAGAATTACTGGAGCATAAAGATGTGCTTTTCATTGATTGATTTTGTTCATGTTTTACGTCAAACCCACCTCAAGTGACATGGCCGACAGGGATAACCATCCCAGGGAAGTGGGGAAAGGGGGAGGTTAGCTAATCCTATATTGACTCATCAGATGTACATCAGAAATAGCCAGCAGAATCGGCCAAGCCAAAACAGCATTCAAGAATTTCTTGCCAACAAATGCCTATCAGTTAACGCTAGGAAGAGAGTTCTTGAATGTTATTATAGAACCGATACTGTTA
>JAPXFY010000031.1:23740853-23745853 GCA_030674185.1 Monoplex corrugatus | reverse complement strand
GGTATTTGTGCGCCGGCGACTCACGTCCACATGCACGCGCGCGCACGCGCACACACACACACACACACACACACACACACACACACACACACACACACACACACACACACATACATACACACACACATACACACACACACAAATACATACACACACACAAACACACACAAATACGTACACACACACACACACACACACACACACACACACACACACACACAAGCACACACATACAGACACACACACACACACACAAGCACACACATACAGACACACACACACACAAGCACACACACACTCAGTCACTCACACACACACGCACATCACCCGCTGGCAACTTCACGAAAAATATCCTTAATATTCATATAAACAAATCCATTAAAAAATATGGAAACAGTACAGTGCTTCAGCCGAGGCATCCGAATAACAATTTACCATTTATAACATAGATTTGCTATCAAGAAAAAAAACATAATCTATTATCAATCAAGGTTGAATTTTCCATATGCCGAGCATCAAAAACAAAATAAACACCACAGAAAGAGAGAGAGAAGGAGGGAGATAGAGGGAGGAGGGAAGGAGAGAGGAAGAGAGGGAGGGAGAGGAGGGAGGGAGGAGGGAGGGAAGGAGGGAGAAGAAGAAAGGAGGAGGAAGGAGAGAGGGAGAGGGAAGGAGAGACAGAGAGCGTGAGAGAGGAGGAGAGAGAAGAGAAAGGAGAGGGAGAGAGAGGAAGGGAAATAGATGGATGGGTGTGAGAGAGAGAAGAGAGGGAGGGAGGGAGGGAGAGGAGAGAGAGTGAGGGCGGAGGAGGGAGAAGAGAAAAGAGAAGGAGAGAGAGGGAGGGAAATAGATGGATGGGTGAGAGAGAGAGAGAGGAGAGGGAGGGAGGGAGAGGAGAGAGTGAGGGAGGAGGAGGGAGAAGAGAAAGGAGAGAGAGAGAGAGGGGGAAATAGATGGGTGTGAGAGAGAGAGGAGAGGGAGGGAGGGAGAGGAGAGAGAGAGGGGGGAGACAGAGGGATGGAGGGAGGGAGTAATGGATTGCTAAATCTTTGATGAGTCGAGCCATTCGTGTTAGTAGTAATGGGCAGCTGCACGCTATACGTACTTTTCATCCCGGCACACGATATCAGTCTCTTTTCATCGCTGGTCTTCGGAATGAATACAGGCGGCGGATACAAAGGCTTGTACAGAATTAAGCATAAACGCATACATACATACATACATACATACACTACATACATACATACATACATACATACATGCATACATACATACATACATACATACATACATACATACATACATACCTACATACATACATACATACATACATACATACATACATACATACCTACATACATACATACATACATACATACATACATACATACATACATACATACATACATACATACATACATACAATGCACGTTGGCACGTACTAGCTCACGCCATACACGACGCATACAGTACATATGCATATGCACATACGCATACATGCACGCATACACGGCGCGCGCGCGCGCACTACACACACACACACACACACACACCACACACACACACACACACACACTCGTCTAAAAGCACGTATGTGAATAGATGTTAAAAGAAATAACGAACACGCACACACACAACACACACACACACACACACACCACACACACACACACACACACACACACACACACACACACACACACACACACACACACACACACACACACACGTACTCATCCACAGACGCACACACATACATACACATACACATACACGCACACAAGCCCACCATGTCTGTCTGTCGGTCGGTCGGTCGGTCGGTCGGTCGGTCCATGCAGGCCTATACTGTTTGGGAGAGGGGTTGACTTGATAACAATTATTTGTTTCGTTATTTTCTCTTATCATGGTGTCTGTGCAGATTATATTCTTTTCGGTAGAGTGTTGACTTGACACTGGTTTGTTTCATTAATCAAAGGACATAACTCTTGAGAATTATCTCCCATGTTGTACTTCTCAAATCTAACACGGTTTGCGCTACCCATTCAGCTAGCATAGAAGCAGATACAAAGTACAAAAACAGTAAGCTCAGAACAGAGTGTTCTGAGCTTACTGTTTTTGTACTTTGTATCTGCTTCTATGCTAGAATGTTCTGAGCTTACTGTTTTTGTACTTTGTATCTGCTTCTATGCTAGAATATTCTGAGCTTACTGTTTTTGTACTTTGTATCTGCTTCTATGCTAGAGTGTTCTGAGCTTACTGTTTTTGTACTTTGTATCTGCTTCTATGCTAGAGTGTTCTGAGCTGACTGTTTTTGTACTTTGTATCTGCTTCTATGCTAGAATGTTCTGAGCTTACTGTTTTGTACTTTTGTATCTGCTTCTATCTAGAGTGTTCTGAGCTGACTGTTTTTGTACTTTGTATCTGCTTCTATGCCTAGAGTGTTCTGAGCTTACTGTTTTTGTACTTTGTATCTGCTTCTATGCTAGCTGAATGGGTAGCGCAAACTGTGTTAGATTTGAGAAGTACAACATGGGAGATAATTCTCAAGAGTTATGTCCTTTGATTAATATTATACAAATTCTCCCTGCTTCCCTCTTATTTCAATGGCTAGTTTCGTTGATTCTCTTTATCTTAGTGTCCATGCCAGGCCTATGCTTTTATGGAAGAGGGGTTGACGTTGACAGTGGTTTGTTTCGTTAATTTTCTTATCATGGTGTCTGTGCAGGACCAGGGATGACTTGACAATGGTTTTGTTTCGTTAATTCTCTTGAGGAAAGGGGATTTGGAGCACCTGGTCACAACGGGAAAGCTGGAGGGAAAGAGAGCACCAGGTAAACCCAGGGAGAAAACACCGTCTAATATCACTTATAGTGAAAAGACGTTAAATTAAAGAACGAGCACTGGAGAAAATACTGGACGGACTTGCGGAGTGGCTGGACACAGGGAGGGTGGAAGAGATGCTTGAGGCGGCAAGAGATAAGAGATAGATGGAAGTCCATGATTGCCAACGTCATGCGGCAGGGCACTTGATGATGATGAATTCTCTTGCCACGGTGTACGTGCAGATCTATACTGTTTGGAAGAGTGACTGACTTGACAAATGTTTGTTTTCGTTATTTATTGATGTTTTTATCATAGTGTCCATGCAGACCTAGTGGTTGATTTTGGCAACGGTTTGTTTTGTTGATCTCTTATTAATGTGGTGGTGCCTCGTGCAAGCCTATACTGTTTTGGAAGAGGATTGGTCTTGACAGTGATTTGTTTCGTTCATTGTCTTATCACGATGTATGTGCTGGCCTGTATGTTTTGAAGACGGGTTGGTTGACAGTGATTTGTTTCGTTCATTGCTTATCACGATGTATGTGCTGCTGTATTGTTTTGGAAGACGGGTTGACTTTGGCAATGGGTTGTTTCCTTATTCTGTTATCATGGTGTACATGCGGGGAAGTTTCAGTCTTTTTCTCATAATTTTTGTATCTGGTGTTTGTTTGTTTGTTTGTTTGTGATCTTACTCTTGACAAAGGCCAGTTGGCCGAAAATTTGTGCCTGTCTTGTCTTGTTGTATTAAATACGCGTTTTTATTCTTTTTTTCCCCGTAGGGATTTTTTTTCTCGGGTTTCCCCAATGGTTTGTTTTTGTTTTTCGTACATATGGTGTCCGTGCAGGCCTATACGGTTTGGAAGAGGGTTGATTTGACAAATTTTGTTTGTTTTTATGGTTTATTCGTTCATTTTGGTTGTCCGTGCAGGCCTATACGGTTTGGAAGAGGGTTGATTTGACAAATGTTTGTTTTCGTTATTCTATATGGTGTCCGTGCAGGCCTATACGGTTTGGAAGAGGGTTGATTTGACAAATGTTTGTTTCGTTATTCTTTTATCATAGTGTCCTTCAAGACCTAGGGTTGATTTTGGCAATGGTTTGTTTTGTTGTTCTCTTATTAATGTCGTGGTGCCTGTGTAAGCCTATACTGTTTGGTTGACCTTGACAGTGGTTTGGTTTGTTTCAAAACTGTACATGCGTTCAAGCAAGCATGAACCAGAAAAAAAAAAACGAAAAAAGAATAAAAACGCGTATTAATTTAATACAACCAGACAAGACAGGCGCAAATTTTTAGGTCAACTGGCCTTTGTCAAGCGTAAGATCACAAACAAAACAAACACCAATAAAAAAAAATTAGGAGAAAATGACTGAAACTTCCCTGCTGCTCTGTCCAGTGTGAGAAAGGTTTGTTTCGTTACTCTTTTAGCATTGTGTCCGTGCAGGCCTATACTGTTTGTTAGATGGGTTGACTATGACAGTTAGTCCTGATATGGCTGTAGTGGTCGGCTGGGCTACAAGCAGTAAGAATTGAATTGACTATGACAGTGGTTCTCTTTCGTTATTTTCTTATCTCTCTGTATATGTATCGTGTATGTCTCTCTGTGTGTGGTTGTGTGTATTTCCTTACACATATTCATGAAAGCTCTTTTCTCTTAGTTTCAAAAAATAGAAGAAAATAAAAAAAAAGACAACACCAAACGAAAAAAGGGGGGTAACCGTACTTGAGGCTTATGGAACACTAGGAGCAAACAAAGCAGTCTTTGTTCAGCTTGTCGAGCTCTCCAAGCCATTATCTCTGTCTCTCTGAGAAGGTGTCTGATAACGCATACATACACACACACACACACGGGTGCATACACATACATGCACACAGACAAATAGTCAGACAGAGTTACACACACACACACCCCACCCACACACAGAAATACACCACACACACACACACACACACACACTAACTACCACCACACACACACACACACACACACACACACACATACAAACACACACACGCACACACACACACACACACATGAAAGTACTACGCACACACACACACACATTCACGCGCGGGCGCTCAGATACGCACACACGAATTCTCACGAAAGCACACACACACACATGCACACACGCGCTCACACACACACACACACACACACACACACACACACACACACACA
>JAPXFY010000031.1:23725853-23735853 GCA_030674185.1 Monoplex corrugatus | reverse complement strand
AATATTAAATAAGCAGACACTTGTAAAATGAGTCAATGTGATGTATGATGACCAGACGCAATGTTCAATGAGCAGACACATTGTTAAATAGTAAATGCAATGTTTAACGAGCAGACAACATTGTTAATTGAGTAAACGCAATGATCAACGAGCATACACAATGTTAAATGAGCAAATGCAGTGCATACTGAGCAGACGCAATGTTTAATGAGCGGACAGATTATTAAATGAGTAAATGCAATGCGAATGAGCACACTCTTATATTAAATGAGTAAATGCAATGCGAAATGAGCACACTCATATATTAAATGACTAGATTCAATGTTTAATGAGCGGACTCAATGTTTTATGAGTAGACACAATGTTGACTGTTTTCTGTAGCACTAACGTCACTAAAAATCATGCACTAACGTCACTGCACTAACGTCACAAAATCTGATCATTTCATCAGACGGCAGATGCACATCAGAAATAACCGGCGGAATCGGCCAAGCCAAAACAGCATTCAAGAAGATGACAAGCATTCTTACCAACAAATGCCTATCAATTAACATCAGGAAGAGAGTTCTTAAATGTTATATAGAACCAATACTGTTGTACAGATGTGGACAGAGGCGTGAGACAGTCAACAAGCAAAGCCAGAACAAGATTGAGGCAGCCGAGATGTGGTTTCTAAGAAGAATGTTAAGAGTTCCATGGACAGCAAAGAAAACAAACGAGTTAGTCTTGATGGAGGCAGACACAAGTAGATCATTCATAAGGAAGATTAGGAAAAGACAGGCAACATTCATAGGCCATTTTATGAGGAAGGTGGGATTTGGAGCACCTGGTCACAACGGGAAAGCTGGAGGGAAAGAGAGCACCGGGTAGACCCAGGGAGAAAATGCTAGACGGACTTGCGGAATGGCTGAAGACGAGGAGGGTGGAGGAGATGCTTGGGGCAACAAAAGATAGAGACAGATGGAAGTTCATGATCGCCAACGCCATGCGGCAGGGCACCTGATGATGATGATGATGATGATGATGACTAACATCACAAGTGCCATGTGTATGGTGATCATGGCACAAGCCTTTTTAAGCCTGCACATAAACCTATGAGCTGGCTAGGTCCTGAGGCCCTACCCTACCCACATGTAAAGAAACAACTGGAACATATTGCTGTGTTCATAATGGGGGGGGGGGGGGGGGGGTCGGGGGTGTTGGGGTGGGAGGGATCGTCCAGGCGTATTGTTGCATTCACGGTATCTTGCTGTATTCCTGGGAGGGGGTGAGGGCAGACGTACAGGGTATAATAATATCTATCCACAGAGGGGACTTTCCAAGATATTACTTATACATATAAATATATATATATATATATATATATATATATATATATATATATTATTGTGTGTGTATTATATGTATGTATGTGTTGCAGATAAACAAACAAACAAGACAACAAACTACATGTAGAATGTTGAGCCTGGTACTTCGGACAGTGGCCTTCCTCAGGGGACTGTTTATTCAGGAACGAACACACACATCAGACATTTTTGAACGAAAACTGTTCACAGAGTAATCCAATCTTTTTTTTTCTTTTCAACCACACGATATATATATATATATATATATATATATATATATATATATATATATATATATATATTGTGTGTGTGTGTGGTGTGTGTGTGTGTGTGTGTGTGTGTGTGTGTGTGTGTGTGTTAATAAAAAAAAAATGAACGCAGACACAATGGGGTTTCTACATGTCTGAACACAAAAACCGCTTAAACGACTAGACTAGACGTAACGTTAAACGAGTGAGCGCAAAGTTTAATGAGTAGACACGTAATGTGTAAATGGGCAAACGCAATGTTTTGTTTTTTTTCCTTTTTGTTTTGTTTTGTTTTTTCTCTCTCTCCCTCTCCTTATTTCTAAATGAGCAGATAGACACAATGGGGACCTTTCTTTCATTTTTGCTTTTTTTTTTGGGGGAGGGTTGTGTTTGTTGGTGGGGTGGGGATGGTGAGGTAGTATGTGTCTGAAGCACACTGTCTGCTTGGCTGGCCCATCCTAACAGTGTCTGCTAACCTCAGTGATTCACCAGGTTACTGACCCTCTCAACCCCCCCCCCCCGCCGCCAACCCACCCGCACCCTCACCCCATGCTCTCTCCCCCCCACTCTCCCCACCCCCACCCACACCCCCACCCCTACCCCTTTACCTACCAAGCTTACTCACATAGCAGACACCACCAATTATACAACTTGGATTCCAGTCAGGGATGCGTCCTCCTCATCTCCTCACTCAGACCACGCCAAAAATAGCCCCCCACCTCTCCACCATCTGTCAAGGGTGATCACTCGAAAGATTTCTTCAAAACTGCTCCACCATATTGTTTGGTACGGTCGTGCGAATTATCGGGATTGCTTTGATTGGGTTGGATTGGATTGGATTGGATTTTGGATTGGATTGGTTGGTTGGATTGGAATGGAATGGAATGGAGTGGAGTGGAGTGGGTTGGGTTGAGTTGCTTTGGATTGGATTGGATTTTTTTTTTTTTTGATCAAGAGGTGATCATTTCTGTGTGTCTTGTGGGTTGCTCTTACCTGTGGAAAGCGCATGGCATCGCCATAGTAAAGCGCCACCATTTTCTCTTTGTGGGCGTGTATGTTTGCTTACCTATGAAAGAGACTTTTTTTTTTTTTTTTATTATTAATAAATTTACTTGTGACAACGTGTATGTATGTGTTTATCTTTTTTTTTTTCCTTTTGGGTGATGTTTGGATTTTGTTGTTGTTGTTGTTGTTGTTGTTTTAGGTAGGGTTTTATTTCTTCCTTTGTTTGAGTTTTTTTTTTTGGGGGGGGGGGGGAGAGGGCATGTTTGTTTGTTTGTTTGTTTGCTCTTCATTTGCATTTGTTTGTTTGTTTGTTTGCATTTTTTTAGTCTATTTCTTTGTATGTTTGTTTGTTTGTTTGTTCGCTTGTTTGTTTTGCTGCTATGGGATTTGTTTGTTTGCTCTTTATTTGCATTTTTTGTTTGTTTGTTTGTTTGTTTGCATTTTGTTTGTTTATGTTTTGTGTTTGTTTCCTCGTTTATTTGCATTTGTTTGTTTGTTTGTTTGTTTTGCTGCTATGGGATCTTTAACGTGTGTTCGGTTTTCGTCCCATCAAAAGAGCCAGCACCACGATCACCACTCAAGGTCAAGCGGGAAAGATAATGGAACACACTCTCTCTCTCTGTCCGAGCGATATTTGTACCCGGAACGTCTCTCGCTTCCCAGCCCAGTCAACCGCTGGGCCACTTCTCTTATCTAAGGGTTTGGACGATCGCAGCCGTGTCTCATTAAGGTCAAGCACTAGTCTCAAGGACGTGGGATTTTAAGTGCTGGCTTATGGACATTGTGGCGTTCAGTTTTGCGTCCTTAATGTGTCACGTTTATGGAGGTGTAATAGCTTAGATGAGCTGTGTCAAGTTTGTGTGTAAGTGTGAGTGTGGTGTGTGTGGGGGGGGGGGAAGTGTGTGTTTGTGTGTGTGTGTTGTGTGTGTAGTGAGTGTGTGTGTGTGTGTGTGTGTGTGTGTGTGTGTGTGTATGTTTTGTGTGTGTGTGTGTGTAATTGTGTGTGTGTAAGTAATTGTGTGTGTGTGTGTGTATTTGTGTGTGTGTGTACATGTGTGTGTATGTTGTGTGTGTGTGTGTGTGTGTGTGTGTGTGTTTGCGCGCGCGTGCGTGTGTGTGTGTACATGTGTGTGTGTGTGACAGAGACGGAGACAGAGACAGGGACAGAGAGACAGAGACAGACAGACAGAGACAGAGGCACAGAGATAGAAAGAGACAGACAGAGACAGCGACAGAGACGACAGACAGAGACAGAGATAGAGGCACAGAGAGAGAGAGAGGATTTAGGAGGAAGCAAACTTGAAGGTTCCAACACAATAGCACCAAGCATGCAGTCCCACCAGAGATGAAGCAAAAACATAGTGGAATATAGTCAGCTTGTCTTACAGCTTGAGTTCTCCATGTGGCACTAAACGTCTGATTGTGTATAGCGCAGTTGATCACTGAGTTAGTGTTACAGAAAAAAATAGATTTATGCTTAATTTTTCAATACCTCTCCTTGAACTATTGAATCAGTCCACCGCTCTATCAGTCAGTCGTTCAGTCCTCTGTGAGTCGTTCAGTCCTCTGTCAGTCAGTCGTTCAGTCCTCTGTCAGTCCACCGTTCAGCCCTCTAGCAGTCCACCGTTCAGTCTTCTGTCAGTCCACCGTTCAGTCTTCTATCAGTCCCCGTTCAGTACCGTTCAGTCTTCTATCAGTCCACCGTTCAGCCCTCTATAAGTCCACCGTCCAGTCCTCTGTCAGTCCACCGTTCAGTTCTCTGTCAGTCAGTCGTTCAGTCCTCTGACAGTCAGTCGTTCAGTCCTCTTGTCAGTCCACCGATTCAGCCCTCTATCAGTCCGCCGTTCAGTCCTCTGTCAGTCCACCGTTCAGTCCTCTATCAGTCCACCGTTCAGTCCTCTGTCAGTCCACCGTTCAGCCCTCTATCAGTCCATCGTTCAGTCCTCTGTCAGTCCATCGTTCAGTCCTCTGTCAGTCCATCGTTCAGTCCTCTGTCAGTCCACCGTTCAGCCCTCTATCAGTCCATCGTTCAGTCCTCTGTCAGTCCATCGTTCAGTCCTCTGTCAGTCCACCGTTCAGTCCTCTGTCAGTCCATCGTTCAGTCCTCTGTCAGTCCACCGTTCAGTCTTCTATCAGTCCACCGTTCAGTCTTCTATCAGTCCACCGTTCAGTCTTCTATCAGTCCACCGTTCAGCCGTCTATCAGTCAGCCATTCAGTCAAAAACACATGCTTTGTCTGTAACTGAGCATTCTTAATTAAAGAGAATCGTTTCCTTTCTCGCCTTCTGTAGACAAACGTTAAGTACCTAACAGAAAAGATGTCTCGGAGAGTGCCAGAGTGATAGACACTCGCTAATGGGCTTCCCGGATAACGTTTCTATATTTCTGATCCGTGGTTGTCACTTTTGATAAAGGGGCAAAAATTGACCCGTCATACAGCAATCTATTGATACCCTGGCGCCATCAGTCACACCTCTACTGGCAACAAATTGGGCAATGTTTCCTCGCCATACAGCGATCAATAACTATGACATGACCTGACGCCGCGTCATTGTTGTTTGCGCGTGGGCAGCAGCCGTGACATCAGGGCACGTGCAGCGTCGTGACGTCTTAGCACGTGCCGCCGAAGCGGCGAGATATGTGATGCCGTGGTGGTCTTGGCCGTGGCCAGCGCGTGAGGTCACTGGGTCAATGTTGGCCGGTCACTTGAGGTCAAATGCATCTGTGAGTAGGACGGGGGGGGGGGGGGAGTTATTGTTGTTGTTATTGTTGTTTAAAGCCCAGCCGACTGCGCAGAGCCATATCAGGGCTATAACCGCTTCAAAACATATAAAACTTTAACAACAACATGATTGTATATATTAGATTTTAGTTTTTGTTCTTGTTCTTGTTGTTATTTTTGTCATTGTCTTTGTTGTTGTTGTTGTTGCTGCTGCTGCTGTTGTTCTTGTTCGCCTGTGTTTCATTGTTAAAAAAAAAAAAGAAGTTGACATAAACATGAATCTCTACACTTGAATATGTGGGAGTTGGCTAATGTTACCAAAGAAAAGTTTGGCATAGAGGAAGGTCTCGTCCAAACCATCCAGGCGCTGTATAACACTGCCAGCAGCGCAGTTCTCCTCAACAACCAGATAGGGGACTACTTCAAGACCACAGTTGGAGTCCGTCAAGGCTGCCTACTCTCTCCCGTGCTGTTCAATCTCTTCCTGGAGAACATCATGCGTGAAGCCCTCCATGACTTCCACTCCACTGTCTCCATCGGAGGAAGAACCATCAACAACCTGAGGTTCGCAGATGACATCGACCTGATGGGAGGCAGCAACGAAGAACTACAAGACCTGACCATGAGACTGGAAGAAAGTGCAGGTGCACACGGAATGGAAGTGAGCACAGAAAAAAGCAAAGTCCTGGTCAACAGCACAACCAACACCCATGCTGAAATCTACATGAACGGGCAACAGCTTGAAGAAGTGGACGCTTTCAAATACCTTGGCGCCACTCTCACCAAAGACGGTCGCTCTACAACAGAAATCAAGACCAGACTAGCGATCGCAACAGCAGCAATGGTAAAGCTAAACAAGATCTGGAAGAGCAGAGAGATCGGCTTTCCATCGAAGATGAAGCTGTACAAGTCCCTGGTGCTCCCCATCCTGCTGTATGGATGCGAGAGCTGGACCATGACAGCAGAGACCACCAAGAGAATCCAGACGTTTGAAACTAAATGCTTCAGGCGCTTGCTCAGGATCTCTTGGCAAGATCGGAAGACAAACGACTTTGTGTGGAGCCAAATAACAACACTCGCAGGCCCACAAGAACCCCTCCTGGCAACAGTCAAGAACAGGAAGCTGTCGTGGTTCGGGCATGTCACACGCCACAACTCACTGCCCAAAACGGTCCTCCAGGGTACACTGGGAGGCGGCAGACGAAGGGGACGACAAGCCAAATGCTGGATGGACAACATCAAAGAATGGACCAGGTTGGATGGCCCCACGCTGGTGCGACAGGCGGAGGACAGGACCGGTTGGCGACGGCTGGCTTCAAGAGTGTCTCTCATCTCTCCTCTACGCCCATCACGGGCAGGAGAATGATGATGATGATGATGACCAAAGAAAAAAAATCAGACTTGGAATGAATTTTTCGAAGAAAGGTGGAGTTTGGAATTTGGGGTTTGTTCAAGACAGATACCCGACTCAGTCTCCACAGAACTGTACGTGTTGGCAAAATCTTGAAACGTAGAGGGGGGGGGGGGGGAGAGAGAGAATGAGACAGAGAGACAGAAAAAGAGAATGAGACAGAGAGACAGAAAAAGAGAGACAGAGAGACAGGCAGAGAGAGAGAGACAGACAGACAGACAGACAGACAGAGAGAGAGAGAGAGAGAGAGAGAGAGAGTCTGAACTATTGCTTTTAAACAGTAACTTTTAACATTGGAAAACAAAACATCACTGTCATTTTCATTGTCATTGTCATCGTCAATATCGTCTTTGTGTCAGTCTCTCTGTCTGTCTGTCTGTCTCTCTCTCTCTCTCTCTCTCTCTCTCTCTCTCTGTCTGTCTCTGTCTCTGTCTGTCTGTCTCTCTTTCTCTCTCTCTCTCTCTCTCTCTCTCTCCCTGTTTATCTCTCTCTCTCTCTCTCACTTACTCACTCTCTCTGTCTCTCACTTTCTTTCTCTTTCTCACTTTCTCTCTGTCTCACTCTCTCTCTCTCACTCTCTCTTTCTCATTCTCTCTCTCTCACTCTCTCTCACTCTCTCTCTCACTCTCTCTCTCTCACTCTCTCTCTCACTCTCTCTCTCTCTCTCTCTCTCTCTCTCTCTCCTATCCCTGCCTGTCTGTCGGTCTGTATGTCTGTCTGACTCTCTCTCTCTCTCTCTCTCTCTCTCTCTCTCTCTCTCCCTCCCTTTCTCACCCTCTGTCTGTCTGAGTCTCTCTCACTCCCTCCTCCGTCCTCCCTCGCTCCCCCCTCTCTCTTTCCTCCCTTCTCTCTCTTACTCACTCACTCACTCATTCACTCTATTTTTCCCCCATGCCCACTCCCATATGTTTTAGAAGAAGTTGTTTTTTTGTTTTGTTTTGGTTTAGAAGAAGTTGTTTTTTTTTTTTTTTTTTTTTTTTTTGTTTTTTTTTTTTTGGGGGGGGGTGATGCGGCAGCAATAGATAGGACCAGGAGGAGGGGGGGGGTAGATACATGCCGATGTAAGCAGGTAATGGCGTCGTTATGTGTAGGAGGGCCTTAAGTTTATCTCTCTCACGTAATTGCTACGAAAAGAATGTTGTGTTGTGTCGAGTGTTTGGTGGAATTTGTGCTGTGCAAGTCTTCTTTCTTCTCTTCGCTTCTGTTTCTGTGTGTGTCTGTGTCCGTCTGTCTGTCTATCGTACTCTCTGTGTAAGTGAGTGTGTGTGTGTGTGTGTGTGTGTGTGTGTGTGTGTGTGTGTGTGTTTTGTGTTTGTGTGTGTGTGTGTTTGTGTGTGTGTGTGTGTTGTGTGTGTGTGTGTGTGTGTGTGTGTGTGTGTGTTGTTGTGTTGTGTGTTGTGTGTTGTGTGTGTGTGTGTGTGTGTGTGTGTGTTGTGTGTGTCTGTGTGTGTTGTCTGTCTGTCCTTCTGTCTGGCTGTTTGACTCTGTGTATGTGTGTGTTGTGTGTGTGTGTCTGTGTGTGTGTGTGTCTGTCTGTCTGTCTGTTTGTCTGTCTCGGTGGTGTGTGTGTGTGTGTGTGTGTGTGTGTGTGTGTGTCTGTGTGTGTGTGTCTGTGTTGTTTGTATGTCGCGTGTGTGTGTGTGTGTGTGTGTGTGTGTGTGTGTGTGTGTGTGAGTGTGTGTGTGTTGTGTGTTGTGTGAGTGGGTGATTGTTCGTTCATTCATTCATTCATTCATTCATTCTTTATTTCTTTTTTCTTCGTTTCCTAATTGGTCGGTTATGTCTGTTGGTTGGTTGGTTGGTTGGGTCACTGGCTGGCTTTCGATTTTCAAATATCAACACTCTCTTTCTCTGCCTCTGTCTCTGTCTCTGTTTCTCTCTCTCTGTGTCTCTCTCTTCTTTCTCTCTCTTCTCTCTTTTTTTTTTTTTTTGCCTCCCCGTCTCCAACCCCCTTCCCCAACCTGTCGTCTGTCTGTCTGTCTGTCTGTCTGTCTATCTGTCTCTCTCTGTCTCTCTGTCTCTGTCTCTGTCTGTCTGTGTGTCTGTCTCTCTTTCTCTCTCTCTCTCTTCTCTCTCTCTCGCTCTCTCTCTCTCGCGCCTCTCCTCTTCTCTCTCTCCTCTCTCTCTCTCTCTCTCTCTCTCTCTCTCCGCGCCTCTCTCTCTCCTCTCTCTCTCTCTCTCTCCTCCCCTCTCTCTTTTCTGTTTTTTCTTTCTGCTCTCATCCGCGCTCTTCTTTACCCGTCGGTAATGTTGTCTAGCTAGCTCTCTCTCCCCTCTCCAGGCTATTAAGAATTCATAAACGCGTGAAGCTCGAAGCTGAACTGTTGCTTAATTTTAAAGACCCTTTTGAAAAAGAAGGTTATCATGACCCCCGTGTGGTTTTGACATTGCGCAGGTAAGGGTTTTGTCATGCTTATGAAGGCAGCGGTATAATTTTCAGACTTATCGTCAGGTGCCTCTTTCTTGAAGCGCCTGTTTAATTTATAGAGTACTGTGATGATGATGTCATTACTTATAATACGTTTTACAGAGTGTTGTGATGGTTATGTCATTATTTATATATACTTTTAAATAGTGTTGTGATAATTATGTCAAGTGTTGTGATGGTTATGTCATTACTTATATATACTTTTAAATAGTGCTGTGATAATTATGTCAAGTGTTGTGATGGTTATGTCATTACTTATATATACTTTTAAATAGTGCTTTGATAATTATGTCAAGTGTTGTGATAGTTATGTCATTACTTATATATACTTTTAAATAGTGCTGTGATAATTATGTCAAGTGTTGTGATAGTTATGTCATTATATATATACTTTTAAATAGTGCTGTGATAATTATGTCAAGTGTTGTATGTTATGTATTACTATATATACTTTTAAATAGTGCTGTGATAATTATGTCAAGTGTTGTGATGGTTATGTCATTACTTATATATACTTTTAAATAGTGCTGTGATAATTATGTCAAGTGTTGTGATAGTTATGTCAATACTTTATATACTTTTAAATAGTGCTGTGATAATTATGTCAAGTGTTGTGATGGTTATGTCATTACTTATATATACTTTTAAATAGTGCTGTGATAATTATGTCAAGTGTTGTGATGGTTATGTCATTACTTATATATACTTTTAAATAGGCTGTGATAATTATTCAAGTGTTGTGATGGTTGTGTCATTACTTATATACTTTTAAATGTGCTGTGATAATTATGTCTTTGCTTATACTTGTTATAGAATGATGTGATGAAATATGTCATTATT
>JAPXFY010000031.1:23698353-23703353 GCA_030674185.1 Monoplex corrugatus | reverse complement strand
GGTGAGGGAGTCAAAGGGTTAAGTTTTTGCTTTGTTTGCACGGTTGACAATGCAGGATGCTGGTGGATAGGGTGAGGGAGTCAAAGGGTTAAGTTTTTGCTTTGTTTGCACGGTTGACAATGCAGGATGCTGGTGGATAGGGTGAGGGAGTCAAAGGGTTAAGTTTTTGCTTTGTTTGCACGGTTGACAATGCAGGATGCTGGTGGATAGGGTGAGGGAGTCAAAGGGTTAAGTTTTTGCTTTGTTTGCACGGTTGACAATGCAGGATGCTGGTGGATAGGGTGAGGGAGTCAAAGGTTAAGTTTTGCTTTGTTTGCACGGTTGACAATGCAGGATGCTGGTGGATAGGTGAGGGAGTCAAAGGTTAAGTTTTTGCTTTGTTTGCACGGTTGACAATGCAGGATGCTGGTGGATAGGCGGCAGGAGTCAAAAGAGTTAAAAGCAGATTATTTTATGGGAAGAAAAGAGACGGAGTGTAGAGCGAAATGGGTGGATAGGGTTCTGTGTCGCTTGGAGAGGGTGGAAGGGTGGGAGGGTTCTTGAGGAGGAGGAGTAGAGAATGTGGATCAAGAGGGGGGAGGTGGGGGTGTGTGGAAAGGGGAGAGAAGCAGTTAACGATGCGTTAAGCCGTTGTAATTGTACGTCCCTCCGGGCGAGCAGACGACAGCCCTGTGATGGCCGTCTTACGTTACGTTGCGCCTCGTGATCGTATTTTTTCTCTGTGTGTGTTGTGTGTTGTGTTGTGTGTGTGTGTGTGTGTGTGTGTGTGTGTGTGTGTGTGTGTGGTGTGTGTGTTGTGTTGTTGTGTGTGTGTGTGTTGTGTGTGTGTGTGTGTTGTGTGTGTGTGTTGTGTTGTGTTGTGTTGTGTGTTGTGTATGTGTGTGTGGTGTTGTGTGTGTGTGTGTGTGTGTGTGTGTGTGTTGTGTATGTGTGTGTGTGTGTGTGTGTTGGTTGTGTGTGTGTGTGTGTGTTGTGTATGTGTGTGTGTGTGTGTGTGTGTGTGTGTGTGTGTTCGTGTGAGTGTGTGTGTGTGTGTGTGTGTGTGTGTGTGTGTGTGTGTGTGTGTGTGTGTGTGTGTGTGTGTTTGTGTGAGTGTTGTGTTTATTTCTTTCTTTCTTTCATTTTCTTTCTGTCTTTCTTTCGTTTTCTTTCCTTTTTTGTTTTGTTTTTGTTTTTGGTCTTTTATTTTTAAGGTTACGTCTCGGTTGCTTTGCTGGGACTTGGGGGAAGGCATGGAGTTGTGGGTGGGTGAGCTTCCCATTAGAAAACCCTGTGTGTGTATATCATGCATGTATGTAAGTATGTATGTTCCAGAGATGTATGCCTCTCTGCATAGAAATGAGCTATATGAGGAAGTTGTTGTTGTTGTTGCTTACATAAAAAAAAGGTTCTAGGGTAACAGTCACGGGTGTTGATAATCTGGGTTATGTACACAGGCAAATTTTTGCCAGCCCTGCAGCTCCAAGAATTCCCTCGCTTCTCAGCCGTAAAAGAGGTCGGGAGTTTATTTCGGAGGGATTATTCGCTCTCGGACAATTCCATATGCGCTAGCGCTCTATCCCAATCGTATCAGCGAGTCGGACCTGTATGCCTTCTGGCCTGCGCACGCTAAAGAATTATCGGCAGTTGGAAATCGGAGTGGATTTCCCAGGTCTAACCCCTTGAAGGCCAATTAGCCTTCTGCCTTTTTAAAAGTCTTGGTAAAAAAAAAATTGGGTGGCGCAGCAATGTGGCGACACGGTCCCAAGAGGGACAGCAGCCTGAGTTTCACCTGGTAGATCCACTATGACAAAAGAAAGAAATGCCTGTCTCTGTCTCTGTCCCTGTCTCTGTCTCTGTCCCTGTCTCTGTCTGTCTGTGTGTCTCTGTCTCTGTCTCTGTCTGTCTGTGTGTCTCTGTCTCTGTCTCTGTCTCTGTCTCTGTCTGTCTGTGTGTCTCTGTCTCTGTCTCTGTCTGTCTGTGTGTCTCTGTCTCTGTCTCTGTCTGTCTGTGTGTCTCTGTCTTCTGTCTCTGTCTCTGTCTCTGTCTGTTGTGTCTCTGTCTCTGTCTCTGTCTCTGTCTGTCTGTGTGTCTCTGTCTCTGTCTGTGTGTCTCTGTCTGTCTGTGTGTCTCTGTCTGTCTCTGTTGTGTCTCTGTCTGTCTGTGTGTCTCTGTCTCTGCCCCTGTCTCTGTCTCTCTTTCTCTCTCTCTTCTCTCATCTCTCTCTCTCCTCTCTCTCACTCTCTCTCTGTCTCTGTCTCTCTCTCTCGTCTTCTCTCTCTCTCTGTCTCTCTGTCTCTGTCTGTCTGTCTTTTCTCACTCTGTCTCTGTCTTTCTCGTGTATATGTATGTGTGTATGCGCGAGCTTGTGTGTATATTATATATGTGACATGCCCCATGGACATACATTTACGAGTGATTCACCAAGTTGATTATTCAATCTACAAGGATCAGTTGGAGCGCCTGTACTGAATTATGAATAATAATAATCATAAATAATTCATGTCCCAGTGTATACACATGTAGTCTTGACAGTGAGTACAACAGCTAATTTTGCATAACTAAGGAAGACTTGTCGTCGGTAGACCTTTTTTACGATGTTTACAGGGTGCGGGTGGGGGGGGGGGGGGACCAACAAACAGGTCCAAATATAGCGTGCAATAGACAGGTATCTTCTTCACGTTTTGAATACAGAGCTTAAAGATATATGGCGTGACTCGATAGACTACTATTTAGGGTCTAGCGTTTTGAAAGAGAGATTGTCAGTCAGTGTCTTAATCAATCAAAACCCTTAGAACATTTTCCGTTTGGTGTCGACCCTGGAGCCGGCCAAGTTGTTTGTTTATTTGTTTGTTTGTTTGTTTTGAAATTTATTGAAATGTCCAAATACAACATAATTCCATAAGCGTTACTAAAAAAAAAAAAAAAAATGTAAACTTCAGTGTGGATGTGTGTGCGACTGTGTGTGTGTGTTTGTGTGTGTGTGTGTTGTGTGTGTGTGTGTGTGTGTGTGTGTGTGTGTGTGTGTGTGTGTGTGTGTGTGTGTGTGTGTGTGTGTGCGTGCAGCGGCCTAAACATGTATGTTAGAAAAAAATCATGAAAAATGTGAACATGTTGGATTGAGACAGGCAGAGACATGTAGATTTAACACTAACCACTTTAATCACTTTTATTATTGATATGAACTTTAATCACAAATTCTATGTTATAAATAGCTATGCTTTGTTGTCAGTGGACATTCTGATTTTACTTGAGAAAGACATTAAAGTCGAAAATTTGACCCCTCTACAACAAGGTGTTCGGCTGTAAGAATTAAATTTCAGTTTCAGTTTCTCAAGATAACGTCTCCGCGCTCGGAACGAATTCCATATGCACTAACGTCACAGGTGTCATGTGTATGGTGACCGTGGCACAAGCCTTAAAAGCCTGCACATAAACCCATGAGCTGGCCTGGTCCTGAGGCCCTACAGGAGGGGAAAAAAACAAACAGGTCCAAATATAGCGTGCAACAGACAGGTATCTTCTTCACGTTTTGAATACAGAGCTTAAAGACATATGGCGTGACTCGATAGACTACTATTTAGAGTCAGTAAACAAATAACGAATAGAAATAATACATAAATAACAACTCTAATAATACAGTAACTAAGTAACAAACAAACGAACAAATAAACTAACTAACTTACTGACTAACTTACTAACTCACTCACTCACGAACTAACTCACTCACTAACTAACTCACTCACTCACACACTAAGTAACTAACTTACTAACCATCCAACGAACCAATTAACCAACTAACTAACTAAATGAATGAATGAAAAATTGAATGAATAAATAACACACTCTCGAATGCCTATGAATTTGCATATTTCCGTGTATTGCATTAGATAACCTGAAGGTCTCAAAGAAAGTAGGAATTTACCAACGTGCGAACAAAAACAAACAAACAAAACAACATTGCCGTAGCTTACTGTGAACTTCAACCATTCATAAAACACTTTTTCTACACACACACACACACACACACACACACACACACACACACACACACACACACACAACACAGACACACACACAACACTCACTATTGCTGTTGTTGTTATCTTTAACACACACATACAAATACACACACACACACACGCACACACACAAGGGGAGAGACAGACAGACAGAGAAAGAGGGAAAGAGAGCGAGAGAGGGAAAGAGAGAAAGAGACAGACAGATAGACAGACAGACAGACAGACAAACATTCTATTGCTGTTATCAGTATCATTATTATTTTATTATTATTATTATTAGTTAGTAGTAGTAGTACTAGTAGTCGTCGTCATAGTAGTAGCAGTAGTAGTAGCAGCAGTAGCAGTAGTAGAAAGCCAAACTTGGGCTTCAACACAAAAATACTAACGGCGCTATGCGCGTGCACTTAACTGTCATCTCGCTCACTCAACCGCTTTCATGCCTTGAAAGAAATGTGGTGCCCCGGTGGCTTAGTGGGTGTC
Organism: Monoplex corrugatus; assembly: GCA_030674185.1. NCBI lineage: Eukaryota > Metazoa > Mollusca > Gastropoda > Littorinimorpha > Ranellidae > Monoplex > Monoplex corrugatus. Next base: position 23,698,872 of record JAPXFY010000031.1, on the reverse strand, counting down.
AAAGTGTGCAGGAAACTGACAGTGGTATCAGTGGCTGCAAGTGCCGTCACAAATACCATTGACTAGACAACAAAATCACTGACTTGCACACACACACACACACACACACCACGCACACACACACACACACACACACAATATATATATATATATATATATACATATATAAATATATACATACATATATATATATATATATACAAAACACACACACACACACACACACACACACACACACACACACAACACACACAACACAACACACACACACACACACACACACACACACACACACACACCACCACCACACCACACACACACACACACGCACACACACACACACATGCACAATACACACACACACACTCACAACACACACACACACACACACAACACACACACACACACACACACACACACACACACTCACACACATACACATCACACACATACACACACACACACACACAAACACACACACACACACACACACACACACACACACACACACACACACAC
>JAPXFY010000031.1:23688353-23690853 GCA_030674185.1 Monoplex corrugatus | reverse complement strand
AAAGATACTCTCGTTCTCTTGTGTTACATTGTGTTTAAGGATACTCTCGTTCTCTTGTATTACATTGTGTTTAAGGATACTCTCGTTCTCTTGTGTTACATTGTGTTTAAGGATACTCTCGTTCTCTTGAGTTACATTGTGTTTAAGGATACTCTCGTTCTCTTGTGTTACATTGTGTTTAAGGATACTCTCGTTCTCTTGTGTTACATTGTGTTTAATTTAAGGATTCTCTCGTTCTCTTGTGTTACATTGTGTTTCAGGATACTGTCGTATTCTTGTGTTGCAATGTGTTTAAGGATTTCCTTTCAGCTGTAAGCTAACGATTAGCCTGTGTGTCGTTAGAATAAAAGTGCAGTGGAAGTCACGCTCTGGTTAAATCCTAGTGCGGTGGGCAAATAGTCTCTAGTGCGGTGGGCAAATAGTCTCTTTCTTAATTACTACTACTCGCCCAGCCTCAGATCCTCAACCTCACGATCTGTTTTGTCAGTCCAAATGGTGAACGTTATGCGTAGAATAAGAGTTAAAGTTTTGGTTGAATGTCGTAACATACCGGTACGAAAAATAATGGAAGTTTGGACGAGGCACTCCAAAATGAAATGGTTTACAGAGTTGGGGCTTTTTCTCCCTCGGTTTAGGATTTTCAAATTAAACCTCTGTTGCAGATTGCGTGCATGAATGCATGGCTAGATTTCACTACTTTTTCGAAACTCTAGCCCTAATTTACGGGTTCTTGCTCTTAGATCTAGCCCCAATCTATTTATTTTCAGTGCTGATCTCTCGTGTCGCGTTGCCTTTGACGATTTCAATTTTTTCAGTCGTGTAGAATCTGCCATGTTGTCTTCTCTGTGCTTGCGTTGCGGTTGAATGTTTCTTGTTTGTTGGTGTGAGACGGTGTGGATCTTTGCTCCCATGTTCTCTCTCTGTCTCTCTTCTCTCTCTCTCTTTCTTCTCTCTTCTTCTCTCTCTTTCTCTCTCTATCTCTCTCTCTCTCTCTTTCTCTCTCTCTCTCTATCTCTCTCTATCTCTCTATCTCTCTCTTTCTCTCTCTCTCTCTATCTCTCTTCTCTCTCTCTCTCTCTCTCTCTATCTCTCTCTCTGTCTGTGTGTGTGTGTGTGTGTGTGTGTGTGTGTGTGTGTGTATGTGTGTGTGTGTGTGTGTGTGTGTGTGTGTGTGTGGTGTGTGGTGTGTGTGTGTGTGTGTGTTTGTTTCTGTTTGTTTGATTGTTTCTATTTTATGTTTAAATCGTTAGGTTTTAGATTTTTTTCTCGGATGTTGTATGGTAGCCTATGCACGTGGGTTTTGCCTACACTGCGAAGCTATTTTGCTGTTACATAGTCTGCATACTCCTCGTCTTTGGTGAGCGTGCATGTTGACTGACTGCATGTTTCCATAACAACGGGCCCGCGGCTACTGATATGACATACATGCATGTACAAGATCTTTAACCTGCGTATATCGATAATCTGTCGTGCGTGTGCACACGTAGGGTGTTAGGTCTGCTGCACATTTCGTAATTATGCTGTCCTGGATTGTCAAGACACATGTCCATATTTTTACCCACCGGTGGAAATGTCCACGCAGATCAGACTATTGTACTGTAGTACGATAGCAGGAAAGCTGGAGGAAAGAGAGCGCCAGGTAGACCCAGGGAAAAGCAGCATTTATAGGCCATTTTATGAGGAAAGGGGAATTAGAGCACCTGGTCACGACAGGAAAGCTGGAGGGAAAGAGAGCGCCAGGTAGACCCAGGGAAAAAAAAAATATTGGACGGATTTGCAGAGTGGCTGAGGACAGAGAGGGTGGAAGATGTGCTTGCGGCAACAAGGGATAGATGCATATGGAGGGCCATGATCGCCAGCGCTGTGTGGCAGGGCACTTGATGATGATGACTATATAGTGCACAGAGTGATGTTTCTTTGTGGCCTTCGTCGCATTAGAAAGCTAGCTATCTTTGATATGTTACATGTTTCTAATGATGTATCTTTTGCGTGTGTGTCTTCTTTCATGCGATGTTTAGATGGTCAGCCCCTGTATCTATATCTCTTGTTGGTGTTGATTTCTTATCTCAGTCCCCACTCTCATCCTCTCTCTGTCTCTGTCTGTCTGTCTGTCTGCTTTCTGTCTGCCTGGCTGTGTGCCTATCTGTCTGTCCGTCCATCCATCTGTTTGTCTGTCTGTCTGTCTGTTTGTTTTTCTGTCTGTCTGTCTGTCTGTCTGCTTTCTGTCTGCCTGGCTGTGTGCCTATCTGTCTGTCCGTCCATCCATCTGTTTGTCTGTCTGTCTGTTTATCTGTCTGTTTGTTTTTCTGTCTGTCTGTCTGTCTCTCTGCGTCTATGTCTGGATCGCTGTTCATACAGGCGTCTCTTAGTGTGTTCGTTCGTTCTTTGATTTAACGTCTTTTCACTGTGAGTGTGTTTGTGTGTGTGTGCGTGTGTGTGCGCGCGTGCGTGAGAGAGAGAGTGTGTGTGTGTGTGTGTGCGCACGTGCGTGAGAGAGAGA
>JAPXFY010000031.1:23673353-23678353 GCA_030674185.1 Monoplex corrugatus | reverse complement strand
AAACAAACAAACAACAAAAAGAAAAAAGAAGAAAAAAAATTTTAAAAAAAGAAAAAAAAAAAAAGAACAGAAAGAGGGATTAATTAGTGGGCGGTCATTTCTTTCACCTCGGCGAAACATAGGACGAAAAAGTCTGTTGCACTGTTTTTTTGTGTCCTAAGTTCTGTGTATTTGTTTCTTTGTTGCCTTTTGTGGACGTTCGACAAAGGCAACAAAGAAACGACCTCAGTGTCTTTTCTTATGTTTCTAGAAATGATAGATTAACTAGGAGCAGGTTTAAAAATGAGTGAATGAATGAATGAATGAGTGAATGAATGAATTCTTGAATAAATGAGAGAACGGGTCAATGAATGAATGAATGAATGAAATAATTAATGAAAGAAGGAGTGAATGAATGAATGAATGAATGAACGAAAGAATGAATGAATGAATGAATGAATGATTAAATGAATGATTAAATGAATGATTAAATGAATGAATGAATGTCAGGTAATTAATCAGTGTCCAGAACAAATATATCATTATTGGTTATTAGTTTGTTAGCAGCATAGTCCACACACAAACAGCTTACGATATTCCCATGGGCTAAAGATCCTGTAAGGGCAACTGCGTTAGTTACGTCGCCAGTTCTCTCTCTGTGTCTGTCTCTGGGTCTGTCTGTCTGTCTGTCTGTCTGTCTCTGTCTGTCTGTCTTTCTCACCCCGTCTCTCTCTCTCTCTCTCTCTCTTTCTCTCTTTGTCGTTCATTCGCTCTTTCGTGGAGGTATAACTCTCTCCTCTTTGTCGTTCATTCGCTCTTTCGTGGAGGTATAACTCTCTCCCTCCTTTCCCCATTTCTATCTGTCTGTCTGTCTGTCTGACTCTCTCTCTGTCTCTCCTCCCCCCCTCTCTCTTTCTCTTTCCCTCTTTCTGTCCGTCTCTCGTGGACGTGCATCATTTGGAAAGAGACTTTTCTTTGTGTGTCACTCGTCTTCTTTTACTCTCTGTCTCTCCTGCTCTCTGTCTGTCTGTCTGTCTGTAAGTCTGTGAGTCTGTAAGTCTGTAAAATGTTACTGAGATTGTCATGCTCTCTTTCTCTCTCTCTCTCTCTCTCTCTCTCTCTCTCTCTGTATCCCTCTCTGTCTGTCTGTCAGTAAGTCTGTAAGTCTGTAAAATATTACTGAGATTGTCATGCTCTCTCTCTCTCTCTCTCTCTCTCTCTCTCTCTCTGTATCCCTCTCTGTCTGTCTGTCTGTAAGTCTGTAAAATATTACTGAGATTGTCATGCTCTCTCTCTCTCTCTCTCTCTCTCTCTCTCTCTCTCTCTCTCTCTCTCTCTCTCTCTCTCTCTGTATCCCTCTCTGTCTGTCTGTCAGTAAGTCTGTAAGTCTGTAAAATATTACTGAGATTGTCATGCTCTCTCTCTCTCTGTCTCTCTCTCTCTCTGTCTGTGTTGTGTGTGTCTCTCTGTCTCTGTCTCTGTCTCTCTGTCTCTGTCTCTGTCTGTCTGTCTGTCTCTCTCTTCTCTCTCTGTATCCACTCTCTGTCTGTTTGTCTGCCCCTCCCTCTGTCTCTACTCTCTCTCTCTCTTTCTCATAAAACAAGGGCGCTTGACCCATGACCTTTGTTATCAGCTCTAAAAGAAAGTGCAGAACAGCGATCGGTGAGCACTTTAGTGCCTAGCTGTCGAAGATTGAGCGAGCAGTGTTTGGCGCTGGGTAGTGCTAGAGCTCATTACAAGGGCCTCTTTGAAGTGTGCCTGGCTGTCTGTCTTCTTTTGTGTGTTTATGGGGGGTGGGGGTGGGAGTGGCGGTGGGCCGGTGAGCGGCATGTGTAGTGAATTACGGGGTAGGGGAAGGAGGGGTGGGGTGTCGGGTAGCTGTTCGAGTCTGAAATCAGAGCTCATTTGTTTTGACCATGAGGGATTTTGGAGTATGGCGTGTGTTCTAAAGAAAGAGAGATTCATCGCACTTTGAACCATTTCATAATTATACACATGTGAAATCTGTCTGTCTGTCTGTAAGTCTGCAAAATATTACTGAGATGTCATGACTCTCTCTCTCTCTTCTCTCTCTCTTCTGTGTCTCTCTGTCTCTGTCTCTCTCTCTCTCTCTCCCCCGTGGAAGGTGCGTCATTTGGAAAGAGGCTTTGTGTGTCCCTCTTCCTCTTTTCCTCTCTCTCTCTCCTTTCCCCCTGTCTCTCTCCTTTCCCCCTGTCTCTCCTACCCAGATCTGCCAAACGATAGTCTGAAAGATTTTCTATGCTAGGGTATTTTTTTCATGTTTTTTTTTTTCTGTTCATTTTTGTTGTTTGTTTGTTTTGTTTTACAATGAACAGATATTGACATACAATGTAGTAATGAAAAAAAAACCCAATTCATGTACGTATGAGGAACATTTTGGACATCATCTGACAATATACAACATACAACAGAGAATATATAACAATATTTCATACACTAGAAGGATAATATGTACTCTTGTGAACGGAGTGGTGTGACGTGGAGGTTAGTAGTTGAAGTAGGTGTGACGTAAGCAGTCCATTATCAGCAGTAAAAGAAACTTAAATTTTTTTTTTTTTTAAGTCAGTTGAATGAAAGCAGAGTGTGCGCATTAACTGTTTGCCAAGCTCTTCAATACTGACGAAGTAGTGTTTTGTGCCAGGGTAGATGTTCTCTCATTGTGTGCTGGGGTCTTGCTAGGTTATTGCGTTGGAGAGTGATTGGGCTTCGTTCTTTGTCAAATTCATCTTCTTAAAGTGTCTGTCTGTCTCACGATTTTATTTTAGTTGAAAAAAAAAAAGCCGGTTTGGAGAATGATTTGGACTTTGTTCTTTGTCAAATTCACCTGAACGTGTCACTGTCTGTCTCACGATTATTTTTTAATTGAAAAAAAGAATGCCGGTTTGGAGAGTGATTTGGATTTCGTTCTTTGTTATATTCACCTTTAAAAAAAAAAGCCGGTTTGGAGAAAGATTTGGACAGTGTTCTTTGTCAAATTCACCTGAAAGTGTCACTGTCTGTCTGCTGTCTGTCTCACGAATTTTTTTAATGGAAAAGAAAAATGCCGGTTTGGAGAGTGATTTGGATTTCGTTCTTTGTCAAATTCTTCTTAATTTAAAGCATCGCTGTCTGTCCGCTGTCTGTCTCGTGATTTTTTAAAATTAAAAAATGCCGGTTTGGGGAGTGATTTGGACTTTGTTCTTTGTCAAATTCACCTGTAAAAAAAATGCCGGTTTGGTGAGTGATTTGGACTTTGTTCTTTGTCAAATTCACCTGTAAAAAATGCCGGTTTGGAGAGTGATTTGGACTTTGTTTTTTGTCAAATTCACCTGTAAAAAATGTTGGTTTTGTGACTGATTTGGACTTTGTTCTTGTCAAATTCGCTTTAAAAATGCCAGTTTGGAGAGCGATTTGGACTTTGTTCTTTGTCAATTCACTTTAGAAAATGTCGGTTTGGAGAGCGATTTGGACTGTGTTCGTTGTCAAATTCACCTTTAAAAAATGCCGGTTTGGAGAGCGATTTATAATTCGTTCTTTGTCAAATTCGCTTAAAGTGTTGCTGTCTGTCTCTGTCTGCTTCGAATTTTTTGGAATTGAAAAAAATAAAAATGCTGGTTTGTTGGCTTACTTATGTAGAGCACAGTATGATAACCAAGGGTCGTGTGTATTCAACCTCGGGAGTGTCAGTGTTTTGGTGTGTGTGTGTGTGTGTGTGTGTGTGTGTGTGTGTGTGTGTGTGTGTGTGTGAATGTGTTTGTTGTGTTGTATGCATGTGTGTGTCTGTGTGTCTGTGGGTGGGTTAGTGGTTGGGTGTGTGTGTGTGTGTTATGTGTGTGTGTGTGTGTGTGTGTTGTTTGTGCGTGTGTTTTAGTGTGTGTGTTGTGTGTGCGTGTGCACGCGCGCGTGTAAATATAGCGGACACGTATTAAAGCAATGGTCACTTGTTCTCCCTATCTTCAACAACAGCGGCAGAAGCATGTGTGTGTGTGTGTGTGTGTGTGTGTGTGTGCGCGTGCGTGGTGTGTGTGTGTGTGTGTGTGTGTGCGGTGTGTTGTGTGCGTGCGTGCGTGCGTGCGTGCGTGTGTGTGTGTGTTGTGTGTGTGCGTGCGTGCGTGTGTGTGTGTGTGTGTGTGTGGTGTGTGTGTGTGTGTGTGTGTTGTGTGTGTGTTGTGTGTGTTGTGTGTGTGCGTGTGTGTGTGTTTGTGTGTGCGTTTATGTGTACGTGCGTGCGTACGTGTATGTATATGTGTGTGAAGGGGCTCCTATCAGGCCTCAGGAGTCAAAACACATTGGTTTGCTAGAAGAACCTGAGATAACGATTTAGGACACCACATCGAACGTATAGAGGTTTTCTTTTGTGCGTGCGTGTGTGTGTGTGTGTGTGTGTGTGTTGTGTGTGTGTGTGTGTGTGTGTGTGTGTGTGTGTGTTGTGTGTGTGTGTGTGTGTGTGTTCGTTCGTTCTTTGATTTAACGTCTTTTCACTACAAGTGATATTAGACATGTGTGTGTGTGTGTATGTGTGGTGTGTGTGTGTGTGTGTGTGTGTGTGTGTGTGTGTGTGTGTAGGTGTGTGTTTGTGTGCGCGCACGCGCGCGCGCGTGAATGTGTGTGTGTGTCTCTGTGTGTCCGTGCTGTGTGTGTATGGAAGCAACTATAAAAAGACATGTGACGCACCTGGTTCAGTTATCAACATTACGAAACAAATGGAGGGTTCTGATTGGATCAAAGCAGTGTGCAGTGTGGTATTGACAAAGCACTCGAAGAGTGAGCAAGCAGCTTTTGGTGTGCGTGTGTGTATGTGTGTGAGGGGGGGGGGGTGAGGTGGGGGTGGGAGTGGCCTTAACCATTTGACTTCCGCACCCTATCCACCAACTGCAAAAAAAATGTTTTAACCCTTTGACTCCCTCACTCTATGTACCAGCTTCCTCCTACAAAAGGAAGCTGGTGGATAGGGTGAGGGAGTCAAAGGATTCCTGCAGGAAACTGGTGGATAGGGTGAGGGAGTAAAAGGATTCCTGTGG
>JAPXFY010000031.1:23658353-23668353 GCA_030674185.1 Monoplex corrugatus | reverse complement strand
CGCGTTCTGATTCTATTTTCGTGTTGTCGTTGTTGTGTTTTTGTGATTACCAACCAGTTAAATTAAACAAAAACCACGAGCCAGTTGAACAATAGACAAGAGATGTTACACATAATTAGTTACTGGTTGAAACCGCAGGCACTCCTTATTGTCTCAACCAGACGAAAGAATGGCTGGCTGGCTGGCTGGCTGGTTGGCTGGCTGGCTGGTTACCGGACGAAACGAACGGCAGACTACCAGCTCAAAAGTACAGGCAAACGGTAAACCGACAGCCGACAGTACATCGGGAGAGAAGATTCGTTGAACAATGGAGGCTCGCTTGACGAAAATTATCCTGTCTGGTGAAGATGATGAATAGCGGGGAGGGATGGGAGAGGGAGGGGGTGAATGTGTTTGTGTGTGTGTGTGTGGTGGGGGGGGGGTAGGGGAAGGAGGGGTGTAAAGGGACTGGAAGGTGGGATGCGGGGGGTGGGATGGTGGGCGGGCAGGGAGAGAGAGGGGTTTTGCGAGCGAGACATGGCTTGCAGGCACGGTAGATAATCATCTGGTTATGGAGGACAAGGTCGTGGAGAAAGGCTGTAACATTAATGATTCATAATATTAGTCTGTCTGACTGACGAGACACGATTGTCTATTACATTAGGAGGAGTAGGAGGAGTAAAAGGAGACGAAGATGAAGAAGAAGAAGAGAGAGGAGAGAGAGAGAGAGAGGAGAGCGAGAGAGAACGAGAGAGATAGAGAGGAGAGAGGGGAGAGCTGACGAGACATGACTGTTTATTTAGGAGGAGAAAAAAAGACGAGAGAGAAGTGAAGAGAAGAGAAGAGAGAAGATATATATATATATATATATATATATATATAGAGAGAGAGAGAGAGAGAGAAGACAGACAGACAGACAGACAGACAGAGACAGAGAGAGAGAGAACTGACGAGACATGATTGTTTATTAGGAGGGGAAGGAGGAGAGAAGGAGACGACGACGAAGAAGACTGGGGGGGGGGGGGGGAGAGAGAGACAGACAGACAGACAGACAGACAGACAGAAACAGACAAGGAAGAAAATGTTATTTTCGTGAGTAATGGCATAAGACAGTTGGTGTTTAATTTTACATCCATTCCTTGCCATGGGAGGTCTATGCTAAACCAGAACAGTGTAATATTCACAGAGACTTCATATTATTACAAATAGACTATAATGGGAGGGGAGGAGAGAGAGAGGGAGAGACAGACAGATAGACAGACAGACAGAAGACAGACAGAAGAGAGACAGACAGAGAGACTGAGAGAGAGACAGACAGACAGACAGAGACTGACAGACAGACAGACAGAGAAAGAGAGAGAGAGAGACAGACAGACAGACAGAGACTGACAGAGAGAGAGAGAGACAGACAGACAGACAGACAGAGACAGAGAACTCCGAACTCGGAACAGGGGTGAATCATGTTCACTTGTGCGGTAGGACCGCATAGTCACATCGTGCGCGATTGATTAGCAGGTTTTTGTTAAATTACAAACTGAATTAAGTCTACTTGTTGTGCAATATGAATTTCTAAGGTTACCCGATCATGCCAATATCAAATTTGTCCTCGAGAGTCACTTGCGGGCGGTTCTATCGGATTTTCAATTTTTCATGGGAAAACGGACATTGAACAAACGGAATGCGAGAAGAAGATACAGACTTGTGCTGTGCTGGCCTTTCAAGTGCAGTGAGAACTGTTTGCCTGGGAATTGTACTGTCAGTATTACTATGTGACACGTTCCCTGCAGCGTTTACAGAGTTACGGTCACGAACGTTCGGTTTAAACAAATGACATTTATATCTCAGAAAAGTGTGATGGACAGCATGCAGTGGAAACAGTATAACGCCATTTTCTTATGCTAGCAACAGCCAGGTTTATGCGTGTAACTTACCAATGGCCCAAGTCACCGTTACAGGTATGTTTTGACTGTGCACTCTTCGATGCCACTGTGTTTTGCTGGTACTGTTCATTGGCTAGTACTGGTTTGTCTTCCCGGATATCTTCTCGCTTGTGGTGATATTGAACCGAACGCAGGGCCTCACTACGGTGGCGGGTACGAGCAGGATTCTCTCTGGTCCTCACAGCTTTCTAGTCTAGGAAATGGAGAGAGAGAGAGAGAGAGAGAGAGAGAGAGAGAGAGAGAGTGTGTGTGTGTGTGTGTGTGTGTGTGTGTGAGAGAGAGAGAGAGAGAGAGAGAGTCAAAAATAGAATCAGAATTAGAAATTTATTTAAAACGTCTAAATCCATTTTGAAGGGGCGTAAGTATGATTTATTGCAAAAAATACGGAAACACATAATACATTATACATTTGTTCTTTGTTAATACAGACAGAGAGAGAGAGAGAGAGGAGAGAGAGGGGGGGGGGAGGGAGAGAGAGAGAGAGAGAGAGAGAGAGAGAGAATATGTGTATGAATACAAACATTAAATGTTTTTAGTCTTTATATGCCAAGACACTTTTTATTAAAAGGAGTGACATGTTCAGTAACAAAGAATAATGCACTGTCCATACAGTACACAAAGGTCAGCAGCAACAACAACTGCAAAAAAAAAACAAAAAACAAAAAAAACAAACAAAAAAAAAAAAAACAAAAAACAAAAAGCGTTGCAAAACATCAGGTAGATTAAAAAGCTCTGAAGTGCAGACCCCAGCATGTTTAACGCTTTGTAAAAGTACATGGCAAGATTGAATACACTGACCTTATTACGAGTAGACAGCAGTATAGCAAATTCAGACTTAAGTGGATCGCTTGAGTACTGAAATGATAACACAGAGAGAGGGGGGAGTGATATGGTAACAGACACAGACGCACACACACACACACACACACACACGCATACACTTACACAGAGAGATAGACACGGTAATAAACACACATACAGAGAGAGACAGAGATACATGTAGATAGATAGATAGATAGATAGTATACGATAGATAGATAGATGGATAGATGGATGGATGGATGGATGGATGGATGGATAGAGAGAGAGAGGGGGGAGGGAGAGAGAGATGGTAACACACACACCACACACACACACACAAACACACACATACACACACGCAGACAGAGACAGAGAGAGACAGTCAAAGAAAGAGAGAGAGAGAGAGAGAGAGAGGAGAGAGAGAGAGAGATGGTAATGCACACACACACACACATGCAGAGAGAGAGAAGAGAGAGAGAGAGAGAGGAAAGAGAGAGAGGTAGATACAGAGAGAGAGAGAGAGAGAGGTAACGCACACACACAAATAGAGAGAGAGAGAGAGAGGGTAAAAGGCCAAAAGGATATTTCAGGCAGGAGGGACAAGAGCAGCTACGCCCACACATACCTACCTCCGTTCCTTCCAGTGGCAGTGAAATGCGATGTACATTATTGTGTTTGACATACATCATTTATAACACGGACAGCCGCCATGTTTACGCTCATGTCTGGGCGACTGGAAGGTCAGGGGAGTGTGTGTGTGTGTGGGGGGTTGGATGGGGGGATGTGTTGTGTGTGTGTGTGTGTGTGTTGTGTTTGTGTTGGTGTGTGTGTGTGTTTGTATTTGTGTTTGTGTGTGTTTGTGTGGGGTGTGTGTTGTGTGTGTGTGTGTTTCTGTGTGTGTGTGTGTCTGTCTGTGTGTGTATTTATGAGTTTGTGTACGTGTGTATTTGTGTGTATGTGTGTGTTTTGTTTGTGTGTGTGTGTTTGTCTTTGCGCGCGCGGCGTGCGTGTGTGTGTGTGTGTGTGTGTGTGTTTATGTGTGTGCGTTTGTGTGTGTGTGTGTGTTGTGTGTGTGCTTGTGTGTGTGTGTGTGTGTCTGTGTTGTGTTATGTGTTGTGTCTGTGTATCTGTGTATTTGTGCGTCTGTCTGTGCGTGTCTGTGTGTGTGTAATTTTGTGATGAGGAGGGAGAGGAGGAGTAGTTTTCGCTTTCTTCTTTTTCTCGTTTATTTATTCGTGGCTGTCGCCAAGCAAACAGCGTAATCTGCTTTATTAATTTTTCTTTTCTTACACCGAGGTTGCCATGTCAGATTTTGCGGAGGTTTTGTTTATAACTCTCATTTTTTCTGTGTGGATATTTTTTTTTTTACCTACTGTATGATGATAAACCCTGAGGCGCTAGTCGGAAAAGATGTTAAGTGGGTGTTTATGCTATACGAAAATGTGGCTATAAAACGGGCGATAAATTGATTGATTGATTGATTTAGTTAACTTTTACGTCAAAACTCACTTTAGACGCTATGGCTGACGGAAATAATCATCCCCGTGTATTATGTCTATGGCTGACGGAAATAATCATCCCGTGCATTATGTCTATGGCTGACGGAAATAATCATCCCGTGCATTATGTCTATGGCGGGAATAATCATCCCAGTGCATTATGTCTATGGCTGACGGAAATAATCATCCCATGCATTATGTCTATGGCTGACGGAAATAATCATCCCCATGCATTATGTCTATGGCTGACGAAATATCATCCCCATGCATTATGTCTATGGCTGACGGAAATAATCATCCCAGTGCATTATGTCTATGGCTGACGGAAATAATCATCCCAGTGATTATGTCTATGGCTGATGGAAATAATCATCCCAGTGATTATGTCTATGGCTGACGGAAATAATCATCCATGTGCATTATGTCTATGGCTGACGGACATAATCATTCCCATGCATTATGTCTTGCTGCGGAATAATCCATGATTTGTCTATGGCTGACGGATTTATCATCCCAGATTAGTTATGGCTGACGGAAACAATCATCCATGCATTATGTCTATGGCTACGGAAATAATCATCACCATCATTATGTTTGCTGACGAACAATCTTCCCCATGATTATGTCTATGGCTCAAATGATCACAGTATTATGTCTATGGTGACGGAAACAATCATCCATGCATATCTATGGCTGATGGAAATCCAACAAATGTATGGATGAGGCGATAACCATCCAGTCATTAGTTTCATCCAATCAGATTTCGTCCATCAGCAGCTTTTCTCCAATCAAGGTTTCACACAATCAGATTTCGCCAATCAAGGTTTTGCCCAATCAATTTCACCCAACCAGATTTCGTCCAATCATGTTTCACATATGTTTTCACCCAATCAAATTTCACCCAATCAGGTTTCAGCCCAATCAGGTTTCGCCCAATCAGGTTTCACCCAATCAGGATTTCGTCCAGTCATGGTTTCACACCCAACAAGTTTCCCCAATCAGGTTTCGTCCATCAGGTTTCACCCAACAGGTTTCCCCCAATCAAGTTTCACCAGTCAGTTTCACCCAACCAGGTTTCCCCAATCAGGTTTCGTCCAGTCAGATTCGCCCAATCAGGTTTCGCCCAACCAGGTTTCGTCCCAGTCAGGTTTCGTCCACCAGGTTTCCCCAATCAGGTTTCGTCCAGTCAGATTCGCCCAACCAGGTTTCACATAAAAGCCTGCTATCAGATGTGGGAAAAGGGCGGTTTCAGGCACTTCTTCCAAGGAATGAACTTTTGGTTTCATTGCTGTGACAAGTCTTCCATTGTTCCTGTATGTGTATCAGACGGCTTTTTCTGTTCAACTTGACCTTCTTTGAGGTCACTGCGACATAAATACAGTATTCAGTTTTTTCAGTATTAATATTTGTACAAAAATTGAGATTGAGTACAAGATTTGTATTTTCGTGTTGTTATTCTCCGTCATCTCTCTCTCTCTCTCTCTCTTTTGCTGTCTCTCTCTCTCTCTCTCTCGCTCTCTCTCTCTCTCTCTCTCTTTTGCTGTCTCTCTCTCTCTCTCTTTCAACCCTCCTCTGTCTCTCTGATTTTGAGAAATACAAAACTTGCTTTTTTTTCTTCAGTAATGATGTTTGTATAAAAGGGAGCTTGAAAGCAAAAGTAGAATTTTCGTGTGAATGCTGTCTGTATAAGAAGAAAAAAAGAATGTTGTTAGAAAGAGTTGACCGTTTATTTGATTGTATTTTTCCCCGTTTACTTTCTGAAGGATGTGACTAGTGCGAGTCACAGTCAGTGAAAAAGATGGGTGGCAGTTCGAGAGATGTAATATATATATTTGTGTGTATGTCGGGAGAACAAACACGCAAGGTATGTTTGTGTTCTCTTGGACACAGGCTAGCGGAAAGGATGGTACAGTGGTGTTGGTTAGACACATCGTTTTGTTACCGTTACGGGGTCAGCAGAGGTCAGGGTTATCATTCTGTACAGAGGCAGCGACGAGCAAGGCTGGAGAAAGAGGGATGGCGTGCGTTAGGGTGTGTGTGTGTGTGTGTGTGTGTGTGTGTGGTGTGTGTTGTGTGTGTTGTGGTGTGTGTGTGGTGTGTGTGTGTGTGTGTGTGTGTGTGTGTGTGTGTGTTGTGTGTTTGTGTGTGTGTGTGTGTGCGTGTTTTTGTTGTGTTTGTGTGTGTGTGTGTTTGTTTGTGTGTGTGTTGTGTGTGTGTGTGTGTGTGTGTGTGTGTGTGTGTGTGAATGTAAGTGTGTGTGTTTTATGTGTGTGTATGTGCGTGTGTATGTGTATTTGTGTGTGTTGTGTGAAGGGTGGGTCATTGGTTTAACGTCTATTCACTTAAGTGATTTTAGACAAATAAACAAAAAAACATGAATAGAAGTAATGATAATGATAACAATAATAATAATAATAAAATTGTAGTTGTTGTTGATTTGTGTGTGTGTGTGTGTGTGTGTGGCGTGCGCGCGTGCGTGCGTGAGATAGATAGATAGATAGATAGATAGATGAGGAGATAGCCTTTTGCCAAGGGCTGTGAAAAACATTTAAACATACAAATAGAAATTTGTAAGTTCAATCGGGCATTCAAACATAACAAATACGAGTGTATACTTTCAGTACGTAAACAGCCATATACATGAGATACAAACTTACGTTAACAATTCAACACAATCTACACATAAATTAAAACAGAAGTTTTGTGATATAACCTTTTCAAGTCTATTTAGACATTTGTACAAATATATCGCAACTTTCTTGACAGCGTGTTCATTTTGTTTAGACGAGAAAAGCAATGCCAGCTGAAACAGACGTGGATTTTCACGAGACTTGAAGGAATTAAATTTTCACGTAAATCATTTAAACCAGGACACGATAAAACGATATGGTATTTCATTTTCCATGAGAATTTTGATTAAGCGACAAATTACAAATATCTCGTGAGGGTGCTCCTATCGCTGTGTATGTACTGCAATATCTGAAATGCTGCATCTACATTTTACAAGAGCATGCGTAATAAATCTGTTCAGATTTCTGTGGAGAGAGAGAGAGAGAGAGAGAGAGGAGAGAGAGGGGGGGGGGAGAGAGGAGAGGGAGGGAGAGGAGAGAGAGAGAGAGAGAGAGAGAGGAGAGAGAGAGAGATTATATGTGGAGCAGCAGTGTCGTCTTGTCAGTTCCCATTCATTACACGGACAGAAAAACAGATGACGAACAAGAGCAGGCCCCAGTCACCCTGGCTGGATATCTGTCTTTCCAGCCCCCCGCCCGTCTGCCTGCCTGCCTGCCTAGCCCTGTCCTGCTGTCTGTCTGTCTGTGTCTTCCTTAGTCGTTTGTCTGTATGTCTCTGTGTCTGCATGTCTTGTATATATAAGAATAGAAATGCTGCCGAGGGATGGATAGCAAAATAGATAAATAAGCAAGGAAATAAATAAATAGATAAAAAAAATTAATGCAAATAAAAACACAAATAAATGAATGAAATAACGATGAAACAAGGATATTGAAAAAGGCAAAAGTTGGAAGGTGGGGGGGGGGGTAATTGTTTCGTATTGCCTTGGAGATTCTCTCTCTGTCTGTCGTCTCTCTCTCTCTCTGTCACTGTCTCTCTGTCTCTCTGTCTCTCTGTCTGTGTTCTTTACCACTTTTTTAATTATAAAGAAAGGACTGCTGGGGGCTGGATTTTCAAAACAAAACAAAAGAAAAAGGTAAAAGATGCAGAAGTAAGAGTGGGCATGATTTTCAAGAAGAATAACTGCAGTGAGAGAAGCATCTGGATTTTCAAGAAAAATATCGCAGGTGGCGGTGAGAAAGAAGAGAGAGAGAGAGAGAGAGAGAGAGGAGAGAGAGAGAGAGAGAGAGAGAGAGGAGAGAGAGGAGAGAGAGGAGAGAGAGAACGAGGAGGACGCCGGATTTTCAAGGTGAATAATTTCAGGAATTGGAATGGGGCTGGATTCTCAAGATGAATAATGGCAGGTATTAGGATATTCATGAAATGTAATAGCAGGTGATGACATTTTTGAGAACCGTAACTGCAGATGGTAGCATTTTCGTATAACGTAACTGCAGCTTGTAGCATGTTCACGTAACAACGTAATTGCAGGTGATTAGGTTTTTCACGTAACATAACTACGGGTGGTAATATTAATATTTTCGAGAAATGTAACTGCAAGCAGTAGCATTTTCAAAAACAACAACAACAACAACAAAAAACCGTAAATGCAAACGGCAGTTTTTTTTCAGGAAACTTAACTGCAAGCTGTAGCATTTTCAACAACCGTAACTGCAAGCTGTTAGCATTTTCAACAACCGTAACTGCAAGCTGTAGCTTTTTTCAACAACCGTAACTGCAAGCTGTAGCATTTTCAACAACCGTAACTGCAAGCTGTAGCATTTTCAACAACCGTAACTGCAAGCTGTAGCATTTTCAACAACCGTAACTGCAAGCTTGTAGCATTTTCAACAACCGTAACTGCAAGCTGTAGCATTTTCAACAACCGTAACTGCAAGCTGTAGCATTTTCAACAACCGTAACTGCAAGCTGTAGCATTTCAACAACCGTAACTGCAAGCTGTAGCATTTTCAACAACCGTAACTGCAAGCTGTAGCATTTTCAAACAACCGTAACTGCAAGCTGTAGCATTTTCAAGAAACGTAACTCCAGGTGGTAGCATTTTTCAAAGGTAATATGTACAAAATTCCGGGCCAAACTTTTGATATGACCTTCATTTTTGCTTACACAAGATAATGATGAAAGTATCTATCCAAATAGTAATAAAGTAATCACAGTTCAAGGTTAAAGCCTATGCGTAGATGACTTGAATCATTTTTCCTAGTCTTCACTCGAAAGATAAAAGAAAATGATAAACAAGTAATCAAACTTAAAGATAAAACGAGTAATCTGAGTTGAAGGTTCAGCGACTGTCCTTCCTTACACCCCGCCCCCCCCCCCCTTTTTTTTTTAATTTAAAAAAAAATTATTTTTTTTACTTACTCCCGATTAAGATAAAAGCAAAAGTTAAACATCAGCAAAAAACGGAAATGGTATATTTCATATATCAAAGAAATAAGAGTGAAATAAGAGGAGTGTTCTGAGCTTACAATTTTTGTACTTTGTATCTGCTTCTATGCTAGCTGAATGGGTAGCGCGAACTATATGTTAGATTTGAGAAGTTCCACAACATGGGAGATAATTCCTACATGACTCTCAAGAGTTATGCCCTTGGGTATATTTCATAGTTCCAGTTGTTCCCTCTCAGCATACGGACAAAACGTAGCGTGCCATCAACGCCCGGTATTGAATGTTTAGTAATAGATGCAGTGGTCAAGTGGGACAGCGTGGCATTTCGATCGGAAAACCAGGGTTTGATTCTGTGCCTGGGTATCTCCAGCGTGGTAGATACAGGATGCTTTTTTTTCCTGATCTCTCAAGGTCGACATGTGTGCAGATCTGCCAGCTCTTAATCCTTTGACTTCCGCACCCTGTCCACCAGCATCCAGCGTTGTCAACCATGCTGACAAAGCAAAACACCTAACCCTTTGACTTCCTCTCACCCTATTGGCCAGTTTCTTACAAGAAGCTGGTGGATAGGGTGAAAGAGTCAAAGGGTTAGGATTTTGCAGTTGGTGGATAGGGTGCGACAGTCAAAGGGTTAAGTTTTTTTTGTTTTTTGTTTTTGTTTTTTGTTTTTTTGCGGTTGGTGGATAGTGTGCGGGAGTCAAAAGAAAGATGAAGACCAGAGTGGGTCGAGAGAAGGGTCTTCCATTCTCTCTTGGTCCAGAG
>JAPXFY010000031.1:23638353-23640853 GCA_030674185.1 Monoplex corrugatus | reverse complement strand
TTCTCTCATTGAAAGTCTATTTGTTTCGATAAGTGGTCATTTCCGAACGGTAATAGAGTCTTTGGAATTCAGCCGCCTAAGGACATACCAAGCTGCATATTTCGTGTTTATTTGCTTTGGTGTGTGGGAAAGGAAACCAAACCAGCTATTCAAGTAATGATCAAGTCAACCAACCAAGCAACTATACCAAACATCAAAAAACAGAAACAAAGCCCAAAAAAACACCAAAAAAAAACAAACCGGCACGACAACAACAAGACACAACAGCAACAACAATTATGCAAAAAACGAAGTATCCACACGCACCAAAAAGGACCCAAGAACAAAACAACCCCCAAACAAAGAAACAAACAAACGAAAAACAAACAAACAAACTAGCAAACAGACAGACAGACAAACAAACAAACAAACAAGCAAACAAACAAACAAATAAACAAACGAGAACACAAAACGAAACAAAATCCAAGATGATCTAGCCTCTCTATCAATCTCCCTTTGTAAAACAACAACAACGACGACGACGACAACAAGAACAACAACAACAACAACAACAACAGCAACAACAGTTGAAAAATCCAGACTTTGTACGTGTCAAAGTCACTGTGACCATAAAGAGACATCCATTGATATAAATGTGAACGGGAAGCTAGTTACATTGGTAGACAGATACCATAGAAGACACGGATGGTATAGATCGGAAGAAGTTCCAGAAAAATGTGCTGTTCACTCACCATGCAAGTTAACCCTTTGGCTTCCGCACCCTTTCCACCATCTGCAAAAAAATTAACCCTTTGACTCCCTCATCCAGGCAGGAAGCTGGTGGATAGGGTGAGGGAGTCAAAGGGTTACGTATTTGCTTTTGCTTTGTTAGCATGGTTGACAATGCAGGATGCTGGTGGACAGGGTTGAAGAATTACAGGGTTCAGTTTTTACTTTTGCTAAGCATGGTTGACAATGCAGAATGCTGGTGGACAGGGTGAGAGAATCAAAGGGTTAAGTTTTTGTTTTTGCTAAGCATGATTGACAATGCAGGATGCTGGTGGACAGGGTGAGAGAATTAAAGGGTTAAGTTTTTACTTTTGCTAAGCATGGTTGACAATGGAGGATGCTGGCGGACAGGGTGAGAGAATCAAAGGATTAAGTTTTTGCTTTTGCTAAGCATGGTTGACAATGCAGGATGCTGGTGGAAAGGGTGAGAGAATCAAAGGGTTAAGTTTTTGCTTTTGCTAAGCATGGTTGACAGTCCATAATGGTGGTGGACACAGTGCGAGAGTCAAAGGGTTAAAACACTTTTTTTTTCTGTATCTGTGTGATCATGAACGTAGCACCATGACTTGCAAAGTGAAGCGTTCGCGACAACTCAACAGTCCACACCTGTGTGTGACCTGACGACTCTGGGAAAGATTTATCCAGAAATGCTTGAGAAAATCTTAGCTGACAGAATGTTCTCGCAGACTCCCATACAGGAAACACATACACATACACACACAACACACACAAGACAGACAGACACAGGCACCCACAAGACAGACAGACACCAGACACACAGACAGTCAAACGACAGACAAGACAGCAGGCAGGCAGACAGATACACACGCAACATACACACACACACACACACACACACACAACATGCACACACACACACACACACACACGCACACACACACACACATACAGACACACACTCAGACAGACAGACAGACAGACACACACACGCAGCACACACACAACACTCACACACACACGCGCGCACACAACACACACACATACACACACACACACACACACACACACACACACACTTACACACACACACCACAAACACACAATCACCCATGCAGACACACACACACACACAGAGTAACTCATACACATACCCCCCCCCCACACACACACACACAAAGACTGGATGTGGGTCGGGTGCACATGGGGTAATATAGAGTGGTGGGCCACTTGGTGTCGGGTGCCTGTTCAATGCGTGGGGTAGAAGTGAAAAGATACGCTCCCTCTGTGTCAAGTGCTTTTCCTGTCACGATCTGCGCTGATAACGTTGGATATTCTTGTCTCCATTGAGTCTTTATTCTTGTTTGTTCAGGTAAAAGAACAAAAAAAGAAAAACGATCACTGTGGTGTAGTGGTTAGCGGAACGGACCACCCTCTGGATAGTGGTGGGTTCGAATCTCCATCATCATCATCATCATCATCATCAGGTGCCCTGCCGCATGGCGTTGGCGATCATGGACTTCCATCTGTCTCTATCTCTCGTTGCCCCAGCATCTCTCCCCACCCTCCTCGTCCCCAGCCACTCTGCAAAGTCCGTCCAGCATTTTCTCCCTGGGTCTACCTGGTTCTCTCTTTCCCTCCAGCTTTCCCGTTGTGACCAGGTGCTTCAAATCCCCCTTCCTCATAAAATGGCCTACAAATGTTCCTGTCTTTTCCTAATCTTCCTTATGAGTGATCTACTTGTGTCTGCCTCCATCAAGACTGTCTCGTTCGT
>JAPXFY010000031.1:23618353-23625853 GCA_030674185.1 Monoplex corrugatus | reverse complement strand
AGCCATAGACTCAAGATCAGAGTTGTTTTTTATGATATAGCCATAGACTCAAGATCAGAGTTGTTTTTTATGATGTAGCCATAGACTCAAGATGAGAGTGTTTTTATGATATAGCCATAGACTCAAGATCAGAGTTGTTTTTTATGATGTAGCCATAGACTCAAGATGAGAGTGTTTTTATGATATAGCCATAGACTCAAGATGAGAGTTGTTTTTTATGATGTAGCCATAGACTCAAGATGAGAGTGTTTTTTATGATATAGCCATAGACTCAAGATGAGAATGTTTTTATGATATAGCCATAGACTCAAGATGAGAGTTTTTTATGATGTAGCCATGGACTCAAGATCAGAGTTGTTTTTTATGATGTAGCCATAGACTCAAGATCAAAGTATTTTTATGATATAGCCATAGACTCAAGATCAGAGTGTTTTTATGATATAGCCATAGACTCAAGATCAGAGTTGTTTTTTATGATGTAGCCATAGACTCAAGATCAAAGTATTTTTATGATATAGCCATAGACTCAAGATCAGAGTGTTTTTATGATATAGCCATAGACTCAAGATCAGAGTGTTTTTATGATATAGCCATAGACTCAAGATGAGAGTGTTTTTTATGATATAACCATAGACTCAAGATGAGAGTGTTTTTATGATATAGCCATAGACTCAAGATGAGAGTGTTTTTATGATGTAGCCATAGACTCAAGATGAGAGTGTTTTTTATGATGTAGCCATAGACTCAAGATGAGAGTGTTTTTATGATGTAGCCATAGACTCAAGATGAGAGTTTTTTTTATGATATAGCCATAGACTCAAGATGAGAGTGTTTTTTATGATGTAGCCATAGACTCAAGATGAGAGTGTTTTTTATGATGTAGCCATAGACTCAAGATGAGAGTGTTTTTATGATATAACCATAGACTCAAGATGAGAGTGTTTTTATGATATAGCCATAGACTCAAGATGAGAGTGTTTTTATGATATAGCCATAGACTCAAGATGAGAGTGTTTTTATGATATAGCCATAGACTCAAGATGAGAGTGTTTTTATGATATAGCCATAGACTCAAGATGAGAGTGTTTTTTATGATATAGCCATAGACTCAAGATGAGAGTGTTTTTATGATATAGCCATAGACTCAAGATGAGAGTGTTTTTATGATATAGCCATAGACTCAAGATGAGAGTGTTTTTATGATATAGCCATAGACTCAAGATGAGAGTGTTTTTATGATGTAGCCATAGACTCAAGATGAGAATGTTTTTATGATATAGCCATAGACTCAAGATGAGAGTGTTTTTATGATATAGCCATAGACTCAAGATCAGAGTTGTTTTTTATGATGTAGCCATAGACTCAAGATGAGAGTGTTTTTATGATATAGCCATAGACTCAAGATCAGAGTTGTTTTTTATGATGTAGCCATAGACTCAAGATGAGAGTGTTTTTATGATATAGCCATAGACTCAAGATCAGAGTTGTTTTTTATGATGTAGCCATAGACTCAAGATGAGAGTGTTTTTATGATGTAGCCATAGACTCAATATCAGAGTTGTTTTTTATGATGTAGCCATAGACTCAAGATGAGAGTGTTTTTATGATGTAGCCATAGACTCAAGATCAGAGATTTTGTTTTGTTTTGTTTTGTTTTGTTTTTTGATATAGCCATGGACTCAAGATCAGAGTTTGTTTGTTTGTTTGTTTGTTTGTTCTGATGTAGCCATGGACTCAAGATAAGAGTTTTATTTTTACATAGTCATGGACTCAAGATCAGAGTTTTTTTTATATAGCCATGGACTCAAGATCAGAGGTTTTTTATATAGCCATGGACTCAAGATCAGAGGTTTTTTATATAGCCATGGACTCAAGATCAGAGGTTTTTTATATAGCCATGGACTCAAGATCAGAGGTTTTTTATATAGCCATGGACTCAAGATCAGAGGGTTTTTATATAGCCATGGACTCAAGATCAGAGGTTTTTTTTTTTTATATAGCCATGGACTCAAGATCAGATTTTTTTTTATATAGCCATGGACTCAAGATCGGAGGGTTTTTTTGTGGGTTTTTTTTATATAGCCATGGACTAAGATCAGAGTTTGTTTTTTTGTGGGTTTTTTTTATATAGCCATGGACTCAAGATCAGGTTTTTTTTTATATAGCCATGGACTCATGTGAATTTTTGTTTTTGTTTTTTTGGATATAGCAATGAACTCAATATCAGAGTTCAGTCTTCGAGTTCAATCCCAGCTGGCAGCATTACATTCTAAAACTGGCTGCTGGCTGTCCGTTTTGATCTGTCCATAATTTTAGTGGTGTCAGTCTAGTATTTCATGGGTGCCCTTTTCTCGCTCCCCCTCCCCTCTCCTTCTCTTTATTTCAAGACCTTGCCAGCGTTTAGGCTTTTACGCAGGCTCAAGGCGTCTGCCAGACGATTGTCAGTAGATGTTTGTGTGGAGAACATAATTATGATATCGTCTGAGAGCGATGAACTCTCTCAGATTCCATGAAGAGTCATTTTGGGTGCCACCCGCACTGAAGAACTGTCCACCCGATTCCTTCCGCTCAGTCGGTTGTATGCCAAAGCCTGGGTTTCTGCAAATCTTTCTTCTTCTTCTTCTTCTTCTTCATCATCATCATTATCCTCATCCTCTCTTTCTTCTTCTTCTTCTTCATCATCATCATCATCATCATCCTCTCTTTCTTCATCATCATCATCATCATCATCATCATCTTCTTCTTCTTCTTCTTCTTCTTCTTTTCCCCCTCCTTTTTTAAATTTATTTTTTATTTTTTTTGTCCATTCCGCAATGTTGTCAGTCCATTATGTTTGTTTTATTTTACAATTTTTTTCCTCTTTGACTTCCCCTTTATCTCCCTCTCCCTTAACAGTTTCACAAAGGATTGATTCAGTAAGGCTGAGCCCTATTAAGATAATGTTTTTTTGTTTTTTTTTGGATTGAAGGAGGAGTTGTGAGGCTCGAACTCTCAACCTTCACAGTCAGTAGTTTGTCGTTCTGACCACTTGGCAGCGTTGATTTTGGTCGACTCGCTGTCACTTCTCTCTCTGTCTCCCACTGTGTCTGTCTCATCTATCTCTTTCGCCTTCTCCTCTTGCTTGTCCTTCGCCACTGTCATCACTCTCTCTCTCTTTCTTAATGGGAGTTGGGGGAGGGGGGCAGCGTGGGGGGTAGGGAGAGAAGATGGATGGGTCAGTTTACTTCCCACCTGAATCAGCATCAGGTGGGGAGATTTTTGTCAGGCCAGGTGTGCGCGTCGGACACTGGTGTTTACCTGGTAGAGGTGATGATGAGCCACCTCCTTCCTTACCTCCCCTTCTTTAAAATAGAACTCCCTTCCCACACACCCACCCACCTCCTAATGTTTAAGCTGGCCTCCACCCCCCTACCCCACTCCCGCTTCTTCTGTCTGTTATCGTGGGTGGCTGGTAATTTTCCTTCCAGTATCGGGTTTTTGTTTTGTTTTGTTTTTTTTTTACAGAGGTATCTTTTTTGCTTTCTGTTTTGTTTTGTTTTTGGTTTGGTGGCTCCCATTTTCAACCCCGCTCCTGTTTCATTCCCCCGTCACCCGTCAGCATTATCGAGTTCCAGACGCTTGTTAACGCCCTATCGGTACACTCAGCCCTATCTGTACACTCAAGCCCTATCGGTATACTCAGACCTGTTGGTACACTAGGCCCTATCGGTATACTCAGCCCTATCGGCACACTCAGCCCTATCGGCACACTCAGCCCTATCGGTACACTCAGACCTGTTGGTACACTCAGCCTTATTGGTGTATTCAGCCCTATCGGCACACTCAGCCCTGTTCGTACACTCAGCCCTATTGGTATACTCAGCCCTGTCGGTATACCCAACCCTATCGGTATACCCAGCCCTATCAGTATACTCAGCCCTATCAGCATGGAAGCAGGTGTTATCCATCCCACACATTCCGACTAACAACGTCTCCCCAGGAGCACTTAGCACTGGCAACCGGGTCTGTTACACATATCTCATCACTGGCACCAGTGGTCAGCCAGCGCGCATAGCCATGCAAAAATGAATGCATACCACTTTATATTTTATGTACGTTCCTTCTGTCATGGAAACATCTCGAATTTGTTGATATAGAATGAATTGAAAAAGACATTTTCTCTATGCTCATTAGATCGAAATAAGACTGTCTGCCAACAGGATGAAATGGTTTTAAATAATTGCTGGGGTGCAAAAAACAAAACAAAAAGTATCACCGTTCGCTGTAAAAGAAGATGAAACCAAAATTAGGTTTAGGATAGGAAAGCCAAAATTGTGCCGAAGAATTTTGAATAAGTGCATTTCTAACGTAATCATGACTTTTCAATTTTCATTGTGTACACATTTATAATCTTCCAAATCAAAAGGTTGAAACGTTAAGCTTTAGATTTTGCTATGTAGATATTGCTATGTACGCTGTTTTTGACGAAATATGCCGATTGGACTGAGTATACCGATAAAGCGAAAAAAGAATAAGAACGCGTATTTAATACAAGACAAGACAGGCGCAAATTTTCGGCCAACAGGCCTTTGTCATGCGTAAGATCACAAACAAACAAACACCAGGTAGAAAAATTAGGAGAAAAAGACTGAAACTTCCTTTCTCACACTGGAAGGAGCAGCAGGGAAGTTTCAGTCTTTTTCTCCTAAGTTTTGTATCTGGTGTTTGTTTGTTTGTGATCTTACGCTTGACAAAGGCCAGTTGGCCGAAAATTTGCGCCTGTCTTGTCTTTTGTATCAAATGCGCGTTCTTATTCTTTTTTCGCGTTTTTCTGGTTCCTGTTTGCTTGAGCGTGGGCCATCACACATGTTTTGGATACCGATAGGGTGTTAACAAGCGCCGTAGCAGACATCTGTTAACGCCCTATCGGCATACTCAGCGCTATCGGTATATTTGGTTGAAAACGGCATACATAGCAATATTTACAAAGTCTAAAGCTTAACCTTTTCAACATATTGCTTCAGAAGATAGAAAAGAGATGAGAGAGATAAAAGAATATTCATACACTGTAGACCACTATAGAGCAAGCACATCTTCCACCTTTTCTGTCCTCAGCCACTAGACTTGCAGAGTGGCTGCGGACAGAGAGGGTGGAAGATGACTTGCTTGCGGCAACAAGGGATAGATACATATGGAGGGCCATGATCGCCAAAGGCATGCGGCAGGGCACTTGATGATGATGATGAGAACATTAAAAAAAATGCAGCAATGGGTTAAAATAGTCTAACAAAAATTAAGACAGTAAGAATACAAACTGTATGCTGTTTAAGACTTCACGGAGAGAAAAATGTATACCGTATAAAAGTTAAGATACAAAGGGGAAAAAGTCAAGGTTTAGGCACTCTAAAACTTGAAAATACAATGTAGGCACTCTAAAACTTAAAAATACAATATAGGCACTCTGAAACTTAAAAATACAATATAGGCACTCTGAAACTTAAAAATACAATATAGGCACTCTAAAACTTAAAAATACAATGTAGGCACTCTAAAACTTGAAAATACAATGTAGGCACTCTAAAACTTGAAAATACAATGTAGGCACTCTGAAACTTAAAAATACAATATAGGCACTCTGAAACTTAAAAATACAATATAGGCACTCTGAAATTTAAAACATGAGAGACAAAGAATGCTGGCAGTCTTATGATTAAAGCAAAGAGAATAAACAATTTACGCTGTTGAAAATTTCAGAGAGAAATAATTTATACTACTCTCTGTTAAACTCAAAATACGCTGGATAAAGAATTTATATACCCTCTTAAACTTAAAACACTAGAAATGATGAATTTAGGCACATTAAAATCGAAAACACAAAAGAAAAAGAAGAGAGTAAAAATAAAAATAAAATAAAGGCAGTCTAACCAATTTGGTCTAACACACAAAATGTACAACAGATAAAGAGTGGCTGAGGACAGCGAGGGTGGGAGATGTACTTGCAGCGACAAGGAATAGATTTGTATGGAGGACCATGATCGCCAACGCCATGTGTCAGGGCACATGATGATGATGATTCTTAGCATTGAGAGTAAAGAATTTAAGCTGTTTAAAACTTCAGAAATAAAGAATTTGTATTAGATTCTTTGAAATTAGGATCCTCTATACCTTTTTTTTAATATGAGAGATAAAGTATTTAAGCAATCTAACACGAGATATATTGGAATTTACGCAATCTAACACTTAAGATACATAGACATTTAAACCATCTAACACGTAAGATATATAGAAATTTACACAATCTAACACTTAAGATATAAAGGAATTTACACAATCTAACACGTAAGATATATAGAAATTTACACAATCTAACACTTAAGATATATTGAAATTTACACAATCTAACACTTAAGATATATTGAAATTTACACAATCTAACACTTAAGACAAAAGGAATTTACACAATCTAACACTTAAGACATATAGGAATTTACACAATCTAACACTTAAACATATATAGGAATTTACACAATCTAATATCTAAGATATACAAGAGATAAAAAGAATATAGGCAGACACATATACTTTTAAACATAGAGCATAAAGAATTCACGCTACTGAAAACCTCAGGAATTAAAAAAAAATCTGTACATTCTTTGAAGTAAAAAAAAAAAAATTTAAAAATCATGCTCTCTTAAAACTTAGTTTTGAAAAAAAAAGAAAAATATATACAACAGGAGGTAAAAAAAAAATCTATACATTCTTCAACTTTTGCAAGAAGCAATAAAAAGTCATGCTCTCTAAAAATTTACTTTCGAAAAAAACAAAAACGAAACAAACAAACAAAAAAAACCCACCATATATAACAGGTCAAGAATTCGAAAAATGACAAAAATGACAAGAAAAAAACACCCAAAAAAACCCCTTCTCCCCCACCCCAAAGTATCGACAAGGGAGAAGAGGGGTTTGGTATGTGCGTACTGTACAATTCTGTTAAGTTTCTTTTATGGACTTTTCAGGCTGACAGTGACACGAGCACAGGCTGCCGCCAAAAGACAGGGGTAACAGCTGAGGCATCCCTGATCTCTCCTCTCTCTCTCTCTGTCTCTCTCTCCCCGTCTCTTTTCTCTTTCGCTCTCGTCTCTCCTCTCTCTCTCTCTCTCTCTCTCTCTCTCTCACTTGTCTCTGTCTGTCTCTGCTCTCTCTCTCTTTTCTCTCTGTCTGTTTCTGTCTTTCTCTCTCTGTCTCTCTTTCTCTTCTCTTTCTCTCTTCTGTCTCTCTCTGTGGCTGTCTCTCTCTGTGTCTCTTCTGTCTTGTCTCTCTCTCTCTCTATCTCTCTGTCCTTGTCTGTCTGCCTGTCTCTGTCTCTCGTTGTCTCTCTCTGTCCCCCCCCCCCCCGTCTCTCTCCCTCTGTCCCCCCCCCCCCCGTCTCTCAGTCTCTGTCTCTCTTTCTCTCTGTCTCTCTCTCTCTCTGTCTCTCTCTGTCTCTCTCTGTCTCTCTGTCTGTCTCTGTCTCTTTCTGTG
>JAPXFY010000031.1:23608353-23615853 GCA_030674185.1 Monoplex corrugatus | reverse complement strand
CAATTGTGCTTTCATGAAAAATAATGGCACCACAAACAAAATATTTTCTTAGTGTTGAAAAATTATCTTTATTTCTTTAGCATCATGAAGTTATGACCAACTTCAAAGCGGTTTCGATGACAAAAGTTAGGCAAAAAATTGCGTCGGTCTTGTATTGATAAATACGCGTTCTGATTCTATTCGTTGGGTGTGTTGTGTGTGTGTGTGTGTGTGTGTGTGTGTGTGTGTGTGTGTGTGTGTGTGTGTGTGTGTGTGTGTGTGTGTGTGTGTGTGTGTGTGTTGTTCCTGGTTCCAATTTGCTTGAAAGCAGGTGGTGGCTTTGGTTTTAAGTTTCAATGTGACCTTCTTAGGAATTCATCAACCACTTTGTTCCCGCCAAAATTTGCATTTATTGAAATGCCGCTTGTTTATTTGTTTTTGTTATTTGTTTATTTATTTGTTTTCGTTGTTTGTTTGTTTCTTCTTGTTATTTATTAGTCTTTTATTTCTGTGTTTTTCTCCCCTTGGTGTACATTGCAACCAAAGCAAGAGTGTCAAGCCATTCTGTCAATCTACCTTTTCATACCAAATAATTGAAGAATGAATGAAATCATTAATACATATCATAATATAATATGACGACGTGATTATGATAAAAAATTGAACTGTCGTAAAAAAGCCAGATTTTGTACTTTTGAATGTCACTGTGACACTGGTATACTGTCACAACAGCTGAAACGGAATGTAAGCTATTTTCAAAAGTCTTAATAGTCTACGGTTGGAATGTAGTTGATGCGTGCATGTTCCAGTGTGCGTATGCCTTTACTGGTGGTGTGCACGCGTGCGTGCGTGCGTGCGTGCGAGGGAGCCTCACATGCGCAAGGGGAGTGAGAGAGAAGTTTGCTCAGAGGGATCTTAAAAAAACAAAAACAAAAAAACAAAAACAAAAAACAGGGGCAGCTAAGACGGGGAGAAGGGGGTGGATGGGTGGTGGGGTGGCTGAAGAGAAATGTAATTATGGATTTTTTTTTCCTGCCGGAAACAGCTCAGCGCTTTGGGGATGTATTGAAGGTCGTTGACCAGTGAATGGCTTACAGTGATGGTGTATATACACGTGTGTGCTTGAGTCTGTGTGTGTGTACTTGTGGGTGCATATATTATCTTTACTGTACTCACGCGTGCAAATCATGCTTATGTTAACGACCTATTGGTATATCCAGCCCTATCAGTATATTCAGCCCTATCGGTATTCTCAACCCTATTGGTATACTCAGTGCTGTTGGTATATTCAGCCCTATCGGTATGCTCAGCCCTATCGGTATTCTCAACCCTATTGGTATACTCAGTGCTATTGGTATATTCAGCCCTATCGATACACTCAGCCCTATCGGGATACTCAGCCCTATCAATATATTCAGCCCTATCAGTATACTCAGCCTTAAAAGTATACTCAGCCCTATCGGTATACCCAGCCCTATCAGTATATTCGGTCCTATCAGTATATTCAGCCTTATCAGTATATTCAGCCCTATCAGTATATTCAGCCCTATCAGTATATTCAGCCCTATCAGTATACTCATCCCTATCAGTATATTCAGCCCTATCAGTATATTCAGCCCTATCGGTATACTCAGCCACATCGGTATACTCAGTCCTATCAGTATATTCAGCACTATTGGGATACTCAGCCCTATCGGTATAATCAGCCCTATCGGTACATTTCGCTGAAAACAGCATCATCATCATCATCATCAGGTGCCTTGCCGCATGGCGTTGGCGATTATGGACTTCCATCTATCTCTATCTCTTGTTGCCTCAAGCATCTCTTCCACCCTTCCTGTCTTCAGCCACTCGGCAAGTCCGTCTAGTAGCATACACAACAATATTCACGAAATCTAAAGCTTAGCGTTTCAACATATTGCTTCAGAAGAATATTTATGTGTACTCGGCAAAAATCTAAAAGGTCACGATTGAGTTAAAAATGCACTTATTTAAAATTCCTTGATACAATTAAGCCTCCCTGTCCCGACCTACTTTTGGCTTCGTCTGCTTTTACAGCGAACGGTGATACATTTTTGTGCACCCCCCAACAAATTATTCAAAACCATTTCATCATTTGGGCAGATAGTCTTATTTCGATCTAATGTGCACTGCAGAAACTATCTTCTTTGATTCATTCTATATGAACAAGTTTGTGATGTTTCTGAAAGGGAAGGAATGCACATAAAGTATAAGGTGGAATGTATTCATTTTTGCATAGATATGCACGCTGGCTA
This sequence comes from Monoplex corrugatus, assembly GCA_030674185.1. NCBI lineage: Eukaryota > Metazoa > Mollusca > Gastropoda > Littorinimorpha > Ranellidae > Monoplex > Monoplex corrugatus. The sequence goes on along the minus strand of JAPXFY010000031.1, from coordinate 23,613,598 downwards.
ACCACTGGTGCCAGTGATGAGATACATGTAACAGACCCGATTGCCAGTGCTAAGTGCTCCTTCGGAGGAGCTGGGTTTTTTATTTTTTTTATTTTTATTTTTCAAATAGAGTTGTTTCCCACAAAGCTTTGTGGGAGAGTACAGGGAATCTTGCTATTTATGTTTTTATATAATTCGATGATGATTAGATTAGATGGGCAGAGGTAGTGCATGCATTGTTCTCTCTCTCTCTCTCTCTCTCTCTCTCTCTCTCTCTCTCTCCTCTCTCTCTCTCTCCTCTCTCTTCTCTTTCTCTCTTTCTCTCTCTCTCTCTTTCTCTCTCTCTCTCTTTCTCTTTCTTAGATAGGCAAGGTAGTGCATGCATCGTTCTCTCCCTCTCTCTCTCTCTTTCTATATCTCTCTTCCCCTCCTCTCTCTTTCTCTCTCTCTCTTAGCTCTTTCTTCTCTCTCTCTCACTCTTTCTCTCTCTCTCTCTCTCTTCTCTCTCTTAGATGGCAGAGGTAGTGCATGCATCGTTCCTCTCTCTCTCTTTCTCTCTTCCTCTCTTCTCTCTCTCTCTCTCTCTCTCTCTCTCTCCTTTCTCTCTCTCTCTCGTTATTTTTGCCCTTTGATATCGCTGTTTATGATGGTGTCGTTTTGTTCCTTGGTCTTTCCTCTTCTCCGGTGGGCTTGTTTAGTGGTTTGATGTTCGTGATGTTGTTAGTCGGGATGTGTGGGATGGGGAACACCTGCTGCCTTTACCGATAGGGCTGAGTCTACCGATAGGTCGTTAACGTACGCGCTTGCGTTGTTCCTTGTTCTTTGAGTGAAGAAAAAGTTGCCCGAGGGTTCTGAAATAACGGGGGATGGGTGGGGGGTGGGGGGGGGTGTAAGAGGAGGGTGGGGGGAGCGGGGAGGGGGATGAAGAGAAATGTAATTACGGGGCTTTTTCTCTTCCTATCCTCCCGTACTGGTCTTTGCTGTGCCATGCCAGAAGTGTATTGTGAGTTCGATGAGAATAGTCTGCATTGACGTTCAGCCCGCGCGTGTGATGTCTCGACGTCTGAAGAGTTTCTGTAGTTTGTCTGTGTCTGTCTGTGTATCGGCCTGCCTGTCTCTGTCTCTCTGTGTCTGTCTGTCTCTGTCTGTCTGTCTGACTGTCTGTCTGTCTGTTTTGTCTGACTGTCTGTCTGTCTCTCTCTCTCTCTCTCTCTCTCTCTTATATATATATATTATATATATATCGGCCTGTCTGTTTCTCTCTCTCTCTCTCTCTCTCTCTCTCTCTTCTCTATATATATATATATATATATATATTAAATTAGATGGGCAGAGGTAGTGCATGCATTGTTCCTCTCTCTCTCTCTTTTCTCTCTCTCTCTCTCTCTCTCTCTCTCTCTCTCTCGTCCCCTAGCGCGCGCATGTGTGTATGCGTGTGCGTGTGTGTGTGTCGCGCGTGTGTGTGCCATACTTTTAAGAATGAATAATGCAGTTTGTCTTCGGGTTTTGTTTGTTTGTTTGTTTCTTTCTTTTTTTTTGTTTTTGTTTGTTTGTTTTTACAGTTTGCATTATCATCATTTAATTATTCGTCTATTCATTTATTTGCGTGTGTTGGTTTGATCGTTTTTTGTTTGTTTGTTTTTTTCGGGGGTGGGGGCTTTTTTTTTTTTAATGAATAATAAGATTAATCGAATGTTTAGCGCTGAGAGAAAATGAGGAACGTTTATGCGTGTCTCGTTTCTGATCGCAAATTTTTCTGACGGTGGAGACTTACTCTTGTTTTGTCTGCGTGCCGTTTTGTTTGTTTGTTTGTTTGTGTGCCTGTTTGTTTGTTTGTATGTTGGTTGGTGTTCAGTTGAGATGGGACAGAGACGTTCTGCTGGCGTCAGCACATATTTTCTTGGTGCAAGTCGATCGACAAGGAATGTTTATGGAAATTCATGTCAGCGATCATTTGCATAAAATTATCTTCATCTTATGACAGGCTAGGGGGCTTTTTCGTTATGTAAGCATAAGATGGACACACACACACGTGCACACAAATATACAGATACACACGCATACGCGCGCACGCGCGCACACACACGCACATACTCTCTCACACACACGCACGTATACGCGCACACTTGCACACACACACACACACACACACACACACAACACACACACACACACACACACACACACACACACACACACACACACACACACACACACACAGCAATACAAAGTTGTTGTTGTTGTTGTTGTTGTTGAAAATCTTATTAGTGTTGTATCGTGCGTGCGTGCGTGCGTGTGTATATTTGCGCGCGTATGTGTATGTATGTGCATATTGTGCTTGTGTGTGTGTGTGTGTGTGTGTGTGTGTGTGTGTGTGTAATGTGCATATAGGTATATGTGTTCGTGTGTGTGTGTACGTACATGTGTGTGAGCGCGCGCGCGAGTGCGTGTGTCTGTGTCCTTCTGTCTGTGTGTAGCCTGGTGATAGCGAGACAGGAGGAGAGTGTTGGGGGGTGGGTGGAGAGGGGGTGTAGGTGTGTGGGAGAATATTGGCGCGAGAGAGAATAAGTAAGCCAGAGACGGTTGGTCCATTAGCAGGAATAGATGCCAGCTGGTGGCTGCAAAAGGAACCCTGTCTGAATGTTAAACCTATGAACCCGTCCTATCTGCCAACTGTAAAAAGAAAAAAAAACTTAACCCTTTGATTCCTTCACTCTATCCATCAGCTTCCTGCAAATTAAACCTCTCATAGTGAAAGATGTTTAATCGAATGAACGAATCACATACACTCACCACGCACACAGACGCTCGCGGCACACACATAACACGCACACGCACGCACGCAAACACATCACACACACACACACACCCCACACACACACCACACGACACTCTCTCTCTTCTCAACACACACACATACACACATACAACAAACAACACACACACACACACACACACACACACACACACACACACACACACACACACACACACACAACAACACGCAACACACACACACACACACACACACACCACACACACACACACACACACAACACACACACACACCACAAACATACATGCACGCTCGAACGCTGGCACGTTCACACGCATGTCTCCCCAAGGTAATATGAATAATATCCTGTCCTTTCGAAAATGAAAAAAAGCAAATCGATAACAAGAAATAAAAGCCCTCTGTATTAATTTTCACCGTGCATGAAGCTGATAGATAGGGTGAGGGAATCAAAGGGTTAAGTTTTTTATTGTTGCTTTGCTGGCATGGCTGGCAATGCAGGATGCTGGTTGATAGGATGATGGAAACAAAGGGTAAGTTGTTGTTTTTGCTTTGCTGGCATGGCTGGCAATGCAGGATGCTGGTGGACAGGTGCTGGTTGATAGGGTGAGGGAATCAAAGGGTTAAGTTTTTTTCTTCTTGCTTTGCTAGCATTGCTGCAATTCAGGATGCTGGTAGACAGGGTGCTGGTTGGGAGGGTGATGGATTGAAACAAAGGGTTAAGTTTTTTTTGTTGCTTTGCTGGCATGGCTGACAATGCAGGATGCTGGTGGACAGGGTGCTGGTTGAATACATGTAGATGATGAAAACAAAGGGTTAAGTTTTTTTGCTTTGCTGAGCATGGCTGGCAACGCAGGATGCTGGTGGACAGGGTGCAGGAGTCAAAGGGTTAAAGCTGAGGTCTTTGCCCTGACGAAAGCGGTCTGCAGCTGGCATGTGGCCTTTGTGTTTTACAACTGCATTAGCATCGGTGTAGAGCGGTAATTTCCATAATTGACATTTTGTTTTTTGGACTGGGGAATTGGTGTTGCGGGCTGGGCAGGCTGGCCCTTGTTGGACTCTTTTTCTGATTGTTTAACCCTTTAACTCCCAAACCTTATCCGCCCAACTGCAACCCCCCCAAAAAAAAAACAACAACAACAACAACAACAACAAAAACAAAAAAAAAACAAAAAAAACAAAAAACGAAAAAAAACCCATTGACTCCCTCACCCTACACACCAGTTTCCTGTAGGAAACTGATGGATAGGGTGAGGGGATTAAAGGGTTTTTATTGCTGTGCTTGCATTTTTTGGCAATGCTAGATGCTGGTGGACAGGGTACGGGAGCCAAAAGGTGAAAGCCCAGCCGACTCTGCAGAGCCATATCAGGGCTATAACCTTTTCACATGTACACAACATCTCATTCATCATCATCATCATCATCATCAGGTGCCTTGCCGCATGGCGTTGGCGATCGTGGACTTCCATCTGTCTCTATCTCTTGTTGCCCCAAGCATCTCCTCCTCCTCGTTTTCAGCCACTCTGCAAGTCAATCAAAAGGTTGATTTTTTTTTTGCAAACTTGTTCTTTTTTGTTGTTGACAAAACACAAATAAAGACAGGATGTTAGTTTTTTTTTATATTTGCTATCATTGATGACAGTGCAGGATGTTAATGGACAGGATGAGGGAGTCAAAGGGTTAAAATTTTGCTTTGCTATCTTTGATGACAATGAAGGATGCTAGTGGATAGGGTGAGAGAGTCAAAGGGTTAATTTTTTTTTGCAGTGGCTGGATAGGCTGCAGGATGCAAAGAGTTAAAGTGCAGCCCACTGCACTAAACCATAGCAGGGCTAAAACTATTCCAAAAACGTATACATAACATCTGGTTGGGGGGAAAAAAGCTGGAAAAGAACATCTAAGTACCCATGCAAAATGCAAAATAACAGCAAATGGCACAACCTTGACACAGGTTGATAAATTTAAATACCTGGGAACGATCATTTCGTCAGACGGCAGATGCACATCAGAAATAGCCGGCAGAATCGGCCAAGCCAAAACAGCATTCAAGAAGATGACAAGTATTCTTACCAACAAGTGCCTATCAATTAACATCAGGAAAAGAGTTCTGGAATGTTATATAGAACCAATACTGTTGTACGGATGTGAGGCGTGGACAGTCAACAGGCAAAGCCAGAACAAGATTGAGGCAGCCGAGATGTGGTTTCTAAGAAGAATGATGAGAGTTCCATGGACAGCAAAGAAAACAAACGAGACAGTCTTGATGGAGGCAGACACAAGTAGATCATTCATAAGGAAGATTAGGAAAAGACAGGCAACATTTATAGGCCATTTTATGAGGAAGGGGGATTTGGAGCACCTGGTCACAACGGGAAAGCTGGAGGGAAAGAGAGCACCAGGTAGACCCAGGGAGAAAATGCTAGACGGACTTGCAGACTGGCTGAAGACGAGGAGGGTGGAGGAGATGCTTGG